>CM064490.1:36899493-36995668 GCA_032716605.1 Paralithodes platypus
TGCCGTACTTTGAGTCCGTCGCTGGGCTGGTCGTTCCGCCGCAGGAGCTGGCTTCCTTCATGACGGCTGCCTTCCGGGAACGCCCGCCTCCGCGCCAGGTCCCTCCACGGTGGGATCTGGGGCGGGCTCTGGACCTTCTGGCTTCACCCACGTTTACACGGGCCGCTACACCGGTTCCGTTGCTCGGGTGTACACTCTTCCTTGTCGCTCTGACCACTGGGGATCGGGTGTCTGCACTAGCGGCATTGTCACGGCCCCGGGACTGCGTGCGATTCTCCCCGTCCTTGCATGGCGTCACGTTCGCCTCCTCCCCTCATTTTGTTGCCACGAATGGGAGGGAGACCCACGTTTTCCAGCCTTTCGCCGTCCAGGCTTTCCAGCGTGGGCATACTCGCCATGTTTTGTGCCCGGTGTCAGCCTTGCACTCCTCTGTTGCGTCTGTGGCGCCACCTTCGGGTACTGCTGTGTGGGTGTCTCCTCGGACAGGTGGGAGGCTCTCGCGGGTGCAGATGGGACGCCACGTTTGTCGGACCATTCGTGCCAGTAACCCTGTTTGTAGGGGTTCTGCGCACGATGTGCGATCCGTTGCTGCCTCCTTCCGGTTCCTGCAAAGTCGATCCTTACCTGACATCACCTCAGCGGTTTCGTGGTCTTCTATCAATTTCTTCATCTCCTCCTACCTCTCCATGTCCAGTGTTCGACCCCCTCGGCCGGTGATGGCTCTCGGGGGTCTTGTTTCCTAGTGCTCTGGCGAAGATACCTGGTCTTCCCCCCTTGTCCCTCGTTCTTTTCCTTTGTTTTATTTTACAAAGGGGGGGGGGGGGGGAGTACGGGTTTGCAACACTTGATTGCAAGTTTGGGGTTATGTATTGTTACAGTACATAAGTGTTTTTGCCACATTGAAAATTGTGTTTTGTTATTGTGCTAAATGTTTTTGTTGGTTTTGGAAGAAAAGGGATTTTGGGTACAGTACTTTATGGTTCAAGACAAGTCTATGTTTTTGCATTACTATGAATGACGGGCATGTGTTAAAACTGTTCTTTTTAGCTACTCCTCAGTTTTTCACTCTTTTATTAAACTCTCTTGTTTAAATTGTGTCTTTGTCATTCATAATTTTGTTTTATGCATTGGTTTTTTTTGGTATGTTGGGCTTGGATGTCATCCTCCTATTTGTTATGCAGCCTTGACATTGGATTTGCCAAGACTACTAACAAATTGGGAGGTTTGACGTACCTCCCAACCTACCAAATAGGAAAACCTACTATTTGGTAGTAGTCTTGGAAAATCCAACGTACATAATACCCTCCCTCATGCCGGACCCCTGCCCATCCGCGTTCTTCTGCTGACGTGAGATGTGATGACAAGAGAGGGTCGCTCATGCGCACGTTCGACAGGGATCTGCACATGACGGAACACGGGATGGGCCTTAAGTGGTAATTAAGGTAAACCCCTTTTTCTTCTCTTCTATGCTTTTTTCACCTTCGGTGGTAGTTTTGGTTAATGTACAACGTCTCCTAGAGCAAGATAAGGAGTAGACTCTAGACGTTTTCTTTTTAACCGCGGTTGGAATGACGACATAGCAGTCAAAATAGACAAGTCGTCATTGCAATTAGGTTAATAGCCTTGATGTTGGATTTTCCAAGACTACTACCAAATAGTAGGTTTTCCTATTTGGTAGGTTGGGAGGTACGTCAAACCTCCCAATTAGGCTATATCCTATACAATGCTTGCATTTAATTATTTACTTATCGTAGGCTATTATTCATCTTATTCATGTGCCCTCAGGATACACGTTGAACTCTAAGGATATTATTAATTCAAAGTTTTCTTTGTCGTAAAGTAGCCTACATTATTTCCTGAAATTCTACTAGTATTAAATTTTTCAAAGTCGCTTCACTTTTATAAGTCGCTTCACTTTATAGTTTGCATGCTTCTAGCATTACTTCGAGCTTAGCTAGACTTATTGATTCCCTTATATGTCCCATTCTTGTACCAGTACTTATTTATAAGGCCATGCTTTGTTCGCCACCTCGGGCAAGTGTCCACGAGGGCGGCTAATAGGCCTAGCTAGCTCGGCTTCACTCTACTGAATTTTACATGAGGGACAAATGATTCTCTTCCTATATGAGTAATATGTTATGAAGTGCTTCGATACCAATGATTCCTAAGAGTTTGCATGACCAAGTTCAAGAGCACCAACTAAACCTATACCATTTGCATGCTTCGAGTCCCGGAATCGGCGGGGCTCCTGTGTCCCTCCGTTCTCTCCGGGTCTCCGGGTTTAGAACTCCAGGTACTAAATGGTTTCGAGTAAATCAGGTATAAGCACCAACACAATTATATCTTAATTTCTTAAATAGAAAGAGTTTGCATGAAACCAAATGGAGCAACAAAGTTTACTCCAGTGCAAGAACACCAACACAATTATGTGTTAATTTCTTAAAATAGAAAGAGTTTGCATGTGACCAAATTGAGCAACAAAGTTTCCTCCAGTGCAAGAGCACCAACTAACCCTATACAATTGCATGCTTCGAGTCCCGGAGTCGGCGGGGCTCCTGTGTCCCTGCGTTCTCTCCGGGTCTCAGGGTTTTAGACCTCTGGGTACTAAATGGTTTCAAGGAAACCGAAGAAAAAAAAAAAAAAAAAACGATGTACAAAGAAGTTCCGGTTACATGGAGAAACAAAGTTTTCCTCCCGGTGCACAAAACACCAACAAAACCAAGGAACCAAAAGGTTCAGGTTAACATAAAGGAACGAGTGCTTACTCCGGGTACTCCGAGTAATGCAAAAACCAAGGAACCAAAAGTTCAGGTTAAATTAAGGAACGAGAGCTTCCTCCGAATACTCCGGGTACTACTGAAAACCAGGGAACCAAGAAGTTCAGGTTAAATTTAGGAACAAGGCTTCCTCCAAGTAGGCCTACTCCGGGTACTAGGGGTACTCAGGGTACTCGCAGCAATACTGAACTCCGGGTACATACTGAAAACCCAGGAACCAAGAGGTTCAGATTAAAATAAGGAACGATAGTTTTTTTTTTTTTTTTTTTTTTTTTAAGAGACAATGAACGGAGGAAGGAAAAACACAGATAAAACAAAAAGGTCCATGTGCCTAAAGGCATCCTCCATTCATAAAATGTTTGTAACAACTGGATTTAAACATTTGTAGATTGTAAGTTTGTGGAAAGCAATTCGAGGGAAGTGAATTCCAAAGAGTAGTAGCTCTGGGGATAATTGAATTCTGATAAGCAGAAGTTCTGCATTGTGGAGGAGAAAGTGTAAATTCATGGGCGCTCAGCTCAGCTGCCCTAGTTCTACGGGGAAAGATGTGGAGAGGCGGCACAATTGAAGCAAGTTCCTCGGAACAATTGCTGTGAAAATATCTGTAGAATAATGCAAGGGATGCAACGTTTCTTCGTATGGATAATGTAGGAAGGTCCTGTGTGATTGCAGGGTTATAGATTAATCTAATAGCTTTATTTTGAATTTTGTCCAACTGCCTCAATGCAACCACTCCACTTCCACCCCACAGAGGTGAACAGTAATCCATCTGAGAACGCACATGACTTTTATATATTACGGCCAACTGCTCGTCAGTGAAGAATTCTCGAACTCTGTACAGGAGTCCCAGTTTTTTAGAGGCATTCTTAGCAATGCTTCTAACATAATGTGTCCAGCTCAAGTTAGTAGTTAATGTTACACCGAGAATGGCAATACTAGGGGAAGTGGGAATATTTACATCATTAAAAAATATATGGGAGTCAGTGAGATTCTGTCGGTTAGAAAATTGAATGTACTTGGTTTTCTGTGCATTAAAGGAAACTAGATTCTTTTGTCCCCATTCATTAATTCTAGAAAGGTCCTGGTTCAGAGAATTGCAGTGTTAATTTTTGAATTTATAAGATCGGGTTGGGTGAAAGAATTGGTAAATGTGAAGGAACTGTGGAGTGTTGAGTCATCTGCGTAGGAATGTATTGGATTATGAGTGGTAGATATGAGATCATTGATATGAATGAGGAACAGAGTTGGGGCCAAAACTGATCCCTGGGGAACACCAGCATTTATTGAGTGAAATTGAGAATAAAGGCCATCTACCATTACACGTATTTTTCTGTTATGAAGATAAGAAGAAATTAGTGGAACTAATGATGTAAGGCCGTAGTGTGACATCTTCGACAATAAGGATTGATGCCAGACTCTATCAAATGCCTTTGATATATCCAGTGCTATTGTATGTGTTTCACCATGTTGGTCTGTGGCTTGGTTGATTTGATGCGTAAGAAGGCAAAGAATGTCTGCAGTTGATCGACATCGTCTAAAACCATATTGCCTATCACTGATTAATTTATTATTCTCCAGATGCTTAATTATGTGATTATTTAATATAATTTCAAAGACTTTGCCAAGAGTGGAAGTTATAGCTATTGGTCTGTAGTTTGATGGATCTGAAGAGGCACCTTTTTTAGGAACTGGATGGATGTTTGCTTCTTTCCAGGGTACTGGGAAGCATGAGGTATGAGGAGCTTCCTCCAAGTACTCCGGGTACTCCGGGTAAACACTGACAACCCAGGTACCAAGAGGTTCAGATTCAAATAGGGAACGATAGCTTCATCCGAGTACTCCGGGTACTCCGAGTAATACTGAAAACCAAGGAACCATGAGGTTCAGGTTATATTAAGGAACGAGAGTTTCCTCCAAGTACTCCGGGAACTCCGGGGGGGGGGGAACAATGTTTTCCTTCAGGTTCAGGTTAAATTAAGGAATGAGAGTTTCCTCCAAGTACTCCGGGTACTCCGGGAACTCCGGGAACTCCGGGGGGGGGGGGGGAGAACAATGTTTTCCTTCAGGTTCAGGTTAAATTAAGGAATGAGAGTTTCCTCCAAGTACTCCGGGAACTCCGGGAACTCCGGGAACTCCGGGGGGGGGGGGGGGGGGAACAATGTTTTCCTTCGGAAACAAACATCCGATGTACCAAAAGGTTCCGGTTAAATTAAAGACCAACGCTTCCCTCCGAGTTCTCAATGTAGAACAATGAATGGAAAAAGAAGGGAGGAGAGTACTCCAGTGGCATTTATGATAGCCTATAGACTATCCCACTTAAATCCATTCTTATATACGATGTAGCGAATATGCTACCCTACTCTACATTCTTTAAAACATTCATAGGGCCAGCAGGCTACTCGACATTACATGAGCCTTATACATAAGGAACTGGTACATGCTTTGGTTCTTTGCTCTTATGTTATGTAACATTGATTCTTGGCCTTTTTCTGACAGGTGGGCTATAGGTCTCCTCAGTAATCTCCGCCCCCTCACCTGAGCCACAACTGACGAGGTATGTACGCCAGATGTCTTGTGTGAATCGTACATTGACTAAGTGGGCTCCTAAAAAATGTACAAATTGTGCACTCTTCGTGTAACACTACCACAATCCGAGTGGCCACATAACAGCAGCGGGGGCGACTCAGGTATTACTAAACGTTTGGGATGAAGTGAAAGTTTATTTCTCACGCGAGCGCGCGATCACGGAAGCGGCCAATAGGCCTAGCTCAAGCATCACTAATGAATTTTATAATATAAGAGATAGATGATCTCTTCCTATATAGATATATAGATATATAAATATTATATGATGAAGTTTTTCGAGGGATTTACTTCATTTTTCAACATCTAAGCGGGGGGCCAATGGTTCCGATATTGTTGACCTATAAGGAACAATGTTCCTCCGGATACTATTCCTATTTTTAAGCCAAATATTGACTCGATATTATGAAGTTTTCTCACGCTCGTCACATCGAGCGCGGAAGTGGCCAATAGGCTATAGCTCAGAGCCTCACTCTACTGAAAGTTACAGCTCAAGAGATAGATTGGTATCTTCCTAGATATAAGTATTATATGAAGTTTTGCGGTGGAATTACTTCATTTGTCAATAGATAAGCTGGGGGCCAATGGTTCCGCTATTATCGAACTACAGTAAAAGTCCGTTAATCCGACGACCGATGATTCGAATCTCCCAATAGTCCGAATTTTTCAATTTGAGGCCAAATCCGAATTCACCCGATGGTCCGAATTTCAAGAAGTCCCAAAGTCCCCTTTTTGAGGCATTAGGCCACTCAAATGACACATAATGGAGCACACACATATCATATGTTCATGAATTCACTTTAAAAGTTTACCATTGTCATTGTAGCCTATTATCTACTTCAAAACATTCAGATTAATGGTCAAAGGAAGCTACTGATATAATCGTAAACACCTTCGTCATCTTCTTCTTCCACATCGTCTGCTAGAGAGTTTGTTTTGCTCTTGAACGCATCCTTGGGACGCTCCGATGCGCTACTGGCTTGCACCGCATTTTCTGCAAGCGCATTCAGTCTTGAGCTTGAAAACGCACCTTTCAAGAAGTCCCAAAGTCCCCTTTTTGAGGCATTAGGCCACTCAAATGACACATAATGGAGCACACACATATCATATGTTCATGAATTCACTTTAAAAGTTTACCATTGTCATTGTAGCCTATTATCTACTTCAAAACATTCAGATTAATGGTCAAAGGAAGCTACTGATATAATCGTAAACACCTTCGTCTTCTTCTTCTTCCACATCGTCTGCTAGAGAGTTTGTTTTGCTCTTGAACGCATCCTTGGGACGCTCCGATGCGCTACTGGCTTGCACCGCATTTTCTGCAAGCGCATTCAGTCTTGAGCTTGAAAATGCACCTTTGGACGTATTAGTCTTGAGCTTGAAAACGCACCTTTGGATGTTCCGATACGCTACTATTTATAGTTCAGTGATCGGAGCATCCCAAGGGTGCTTTCAAGACAACAATACAAGGGTGCTTTCAATACAATATAATATAACAGAGCACGTCACAAAAGGAAAATCACAAAAGGAAAATTACAAGAACCTCTCAGGGAAGTGCCGTTGTTAAGGCATTACTTCCCGAACCACATCTGATCTTCAAGAGCAAGAAAAACTCGCTAGTAGACGGAAGAAGAAGAAGACGTTTATATCAGCAGATTCCTTTGACCATTAATCTGAATGTTTTGAAGTAGTTAATAGGCTACAATGACAATGGTAAACTTTTGAAGTGATTTCATGAACATATGATATGTGTGTGTGCACCATTGTGTCATTTGGGTGGCCTAATGTCTCAATGTTTTCGTCATACACAGGTTCATAGGGGTAAAGTCCGATAATCCGAAAAATCCACTAATCCGAACGAGAGCCGGTCCGCTGCCCTTCGGATTAACGGAAGTTTACTGTATAAGAAACACTGTTTCCTCCGGCTACTATCCCTATTATAAACCAAATATTGACAGTATATTAGGAGTTTTTCGAGGGATTTACTTCATTTTTCAATGAATAAGCTGGGGACCAATGGTTCCGCTATTATTGGACTATAAGGAACATAATTTCCTCCGGGTACGATCCCTATTGTAAACCACATATTGAATGTATATTAGGAAGTGGTTAGAGGGATTTCCTTCATTTTTCAATTTATAAGCGGGGTGCCAAGGGTAAGGACCAACGCTTCCTCTGGGTACTATCCCTAAGCCAAATATTGACTTTATAATTCGAAGTTTTTCCATGGATTTACTTCATTATTCAATGCATAAGCGGGGCGGGGGGGGGACCAATGGTTCCGCTATTGTTGAACTATAAGGAACAATGTTTGCTTCGGATCCTATCCCTATTATTAGCCAAACATTAACGTTATAGTAGGGAGAATTTTGTTGGATTTACTTCATTTTTCAATGTATATGCTGGGTGCCAATAGTGTGGGCTAATTTGTTAATAGTCTTGGCAAATCCAACGTCAAGGCTATTAACCTAATTGCAATGACGACTTGTCTATTTTGACTGCTATGTCGTCATTCCAACCGCGGTTAAAAAAAAACGTCTAGAGTCTACTCCTTATCTTGCTCTAGGAGACGTTGTACATTAACCAAAACTACCACCGAAGGTGAAAAAAGCATAGAAGAGAAGAAAAAGGGGTTTACCTTAGTTACCGCTTAAGGCCCATCCCGTGTTCCGTCATGTGCAAATCCCTGTCGAACGTGCGCATGAGCGACCCTCTCTTGTTATCATTTTTTCACGCGCCTCCATTGATTGAGTCCGCTTTTGTTGTGCTCCTTTAATTCACCCTGTTTAGGTTCGTTTTCAGCTTATCTGGCCTTCTTTTTTGTTAGACAGATGTTACGTGATCTAGGGCACACGTAAATGGGCTCCTAAGTGTGTATACTGGAGACGCGTGTGGAAATAGCCTACCGAAGGTACAGGGGCACCTGGCGTTCCTCGTATATGTTTTTCATTCTTTCTCTTTTCATATTCTTTTTTCCTGTTAGTCTGGGCATAGTTTAGCCTAGCTCGTTTTCTCATTCAGGAATTGCTATGCCCCTATGAGTTTTCATTTTTTCATAGCCTAAGGTGTAACGTTGGTAAACAATCTGAGATTTCGTTGGTGGCGGTGCTGTTTGTAGAGTTTATGTCGGCCGCATTATTGGCGTTATTCCCGAGTCCCCCCTTTCGAGCCTTCACTGTGTCTCAAGGGCCTGGGCGACAGGTGGTTCGTGATAATTCAGGGGTACCCCACGGGGGCCCCTCCTTCACACCACAGGGTTTTTCGCACCTGACACATTCTCTGCTCACGGCTAGGCCACCCTTTTTCTCACCAGTTTCATTTACTGGTTTTTGTTTTCTCTTCCTGTTTCACCTCCATCCTTTCATAGTCTTTTTGCCCAATCCAGGGGTACCCCAGGGGGGCCCCTGTTTGTGCGAAACCACCCTCCCTGCCACTTCTCCTCATGGGCTTTGCTCTATCTCTGTGGGTTGGGTGGTTCCTGGGGGATGTGCCTCCTCTCCCCTGGTGTGTCTTCCTTGCCTCTCCCTTTACCGGTTGAGTTAGGATAAATTCAAGGAAGACACTGCTCAGCTTGATGGCCATCATCGCTTGGAGTTCATAAGGAGATGACACATTTTTGTGGCCTTTTTTGGTATTCCCTAGGCGCTCCTCTCGCTTTTTCGGCGCCGGACCATCTCGGCCGGTCCCGCAAATTTGCAGAGAGCTCAATTCGGTCCTCTGGGACGTTTCGGCTCCCCGCAAATTTGCGGAGATCGCTGGGGAGTCCCTCAAAGATGCGGGAGGGATGTGTCGGTACGGTTATGCCTCCATTGGCCCGCAAATTTGCGGTGCTAGTTGGCTTTCACTGTTGACCTTTTTTATGTCATCTTGTTGCCTGACACTATCTTGGTGTGTGCACTTTACTGGTGTTATAGGCCCTGCTTGTAAGATGTTGCGTGGTGGTTAACACTTTCTCCATCTTTGCAGGTTCTGCTAGTGCTCTTCCACCTCGCCCGCCCTCCTCACCTGCCTCTGTGCTCCCGGTTTAGGGTGAGTACGGATACCTGTTTGCATGTGTGTTCCTGTTTCCCCATGCTCTTTACCTGGTTCTTATTGGACATTCTCTCCACTTACTCCTTCGACGTGCTGATTATGGTGTGTGTTCTTCCGGTGCAGGTAGGCTGCCTTGCTTTCGCCATGGTTGTAGCTCCCCGTGCTTGGAGAGCCCCAAGTCCTGCTTGCGCCACTCGCAATGTGTGTCCTCTACGGCCTACCTCCCTGCTCTGTGTGGCCCGTGTCTGGCCCTGGTGGATGTGGTGCACCTTCGCCCTGGTTCCTCCGCGGCGGCAGTGGCCTCTGCTTCCCTTCAGTCGGTGTGGGCGATAGTCTCCCGCCACATTAGGACTGTGAGCCACCGTTCCCCGGCCTTTGTTGCCGCCCGGATCCGCGTCGCCCTGGGTATCCCTGCCCCGACTGGAGGCCGTTCGCCTGGCCCTCTCCCTGCTCGGGCCCTCTCCCCTGGGTCCTGCGGCCAGTCGTCACATCGTCGGGGGGTTCCCCTGCTCCGTCCACGCTCTCGCTCGCCTCGTCGCCCATCCTCTCCTGCCCCTCGTTGTCCTCCTGATCGCCTTGACGGCGCCCATCGCCCTCGTCATGGTTCTAGCCCTGCAGCCGTGGTTAGCGGCTCTGCCCCTGTACGCCCTCCCCTGGCCTCTACGGGTAGAGGCTCTCCTACCTTCCGCCCGCTTCCCCTGCTCGAACGACGTCCTCTTCCTTTGTCCTCTAGCACGCGGAGGTTCAGGCTGTAGCTGGCCCTCTGCTCCCTCCTCCTACGCTGTCCAGGAGGGTCCGCCAGGATGTAGTTGCTTCTCCTCCTACTTCACCTGCTTCGGTGCCTCTTCTTCCTTCACGGTCTCGTCCCACGGTGGCGGTCCCTCCCTCCTCCGCCTCGGTGTCGGGCCGCCCTGTTATCTCAGCCCCAGGGATCCTTGCTCTGTTTCCCCCCGCGGGTCCTTCTGACCTCCTTTCACCCGGCCAGCCTTCCCACTCCCGTCGTCCTGCTCCTCCTCCATCTTCTCTCCCTGACTTCACTTACCGTCTCGCCAGGGAGGTACCTCTCCTCTTGGCTCGGTGGGGTTTAGCGAGGTTTCGGGGTCCCCTTTCTCAGGGGCTGACGTGTCGCTGGAAGAGGGGGATGGTGCTGTTTCCCCCTCGGGCGTTCGTGATCGGGGGCGCGTCCCTCAGCGGCGACACAACCGTCGTCGCTCGCCTTCCTTGGGCCGCGACGCTGCTGGTTCGTGTCGTGGGTCTCGCCCCTGCGGGCCGACCAATATTGGGGGGGGTCGTCTCTCTCGGATCGATTGTCGGCTATGCAGGGGAGGGTTGTGTCACCCATCGACGGGCGCTTGGAGTCGATGCACGACTCCCTCTTATCGCGCTTCTTGGCGGTGACACACCCTCAGCGCCTCACCCTACCTACCCCTGCTCCGGTCCCCCTCCCTTCTGCAGGCCTACGCTCTGGTCAGACTTCAGCCACCGGGACTTCCTTCAGGTTGTTCAGTCCCTGGCTGTGTTGACGGGACTGTCCTCCTATGGGACGGGTTTGTGCGTCGACGGTACGCCTGGCTTAGCCGTCTTGCTCGATCACCCTCTCCCGTTGGGGGTCTGGTTTGCTGAGGCCTTCGACTTCGCAGACCGTTACGTCGCCGGCTCTCCTCCAGTCCCTCCCCCGGAGTCATCACTGCTTTTGCCTCCTCTTGTGTCTGTCGGCGGGTTGGACGGCGCGTTCTGGTCCTGGATAAGCGGGCCCGTTCTTGGACTTTGTTCTATTGCTACCCCGTTCTTCTCTCACCCAGATCAGTCCTCTGTCAACAAGGATTTTCCCTTGCGACGGGGGGTGCCGAACTTATTCTCTTGTCTTTTCGGTTCCCTCCAGACTTCTGTTCCCCGCCTGCGGCTTATCGAGGCGTCTGCACCAGGCGTTCTTCGCGAGGGTTTGGACCGCGTTCGGCGGATCCGCCTTCGGCTCGCGGTGTCTTTGGTTCCCGAGCTGAAAGCGGTTTTGTGCGTGGCAACTCGGCAACCCCGGACGGTACGGTCCTCGTTCTGCCGGCCAGCCCCCTTGGATATTCGTCAGGGTTTGTTGTACTCTGCGTTTTATACGTCGGGGCTTTTTTGCGCAGGATGCTTGGGGACGCTACGCTTCTCTGTCGGCGGACCCTGCTTCCGACGCGACGACGCGCTGTGTCGTGAGCAGGGTCTTCTCAGTCCCGTCCTTCTGCCGGTCCTCTTCGGGGTGCTGCTGCAGGTGCTGCCGCCATGCACGGGCGCGGGACAGGGACGTTACAGGCCGGTGCGTCAGTTCCGCCTCGCACTTCTGTTCTTGCCCCCTTTTCATCCCCGCCGTGTCGGGGCTGGCCAGCCTTCCACTTCCGGCCGCCCTTCGCCGGGGTCAGCCCCGCGACGGCCAGGGGTTGGGGTGGCCCGCCCTTTTCGACGAAGTTGGGGGGGGGGTAGAGGAGGTCAACGTGGCGCTCATGACCGCAAGGAACGTACCGGGGGTACCTCCACGTCAAAACAATGTGTAGGTTCTCTGCGTCGGTCTCCTTGTTCTCCTTCTTGCCTAGCCGCCCGGGTCACTCCCCTCCTCTCGGGAGCTCCCACAGGTTGTTTTCGCCCTTGCGCCCCTCGATGGCCGCGTGGGACGTTGGGGGCGGCAGCTTGCGTGGAGGGGTCTCACCTGGAGGTGGACGTCCAGACCCCCACTCCGCTCTTGTCACCGACGCCGGCCCATCTCTTCAGAGGTGGCCCATGTGTTCCCGTCCATGCACGAGCAGGGAATCGTCGAGGGGGTGACCGCCGTTCACCCGGTTTTCCTCTCCCGTGTATTTCTGGTACCGAAGTAGAACTGCGACGTGATGCGACCGGTGGTGGCTCTGTCGGCCCTCAGCGGGCGCATCGTGCACGCACGGTTTCGGATGCTGCCGGTACCCCAGGTATGCCTGGCCCTGCGCCCTCTGTCATGGGTAGTGTCGCTGGCCCTCCAGGATGCGTCTTGGCTCGTTCCTCTCCATCCTCGGTTCCAGCGATTCTTGGCCGTTCGGACTTCCGATCGTGTGTTCCTGTTCGACAGACTTCCCTTCGGTCTCCACATCGCGCGCGGATCTTCTCCACACTGGTAGAGCAGGCTCTGGGTCCTCTCCTCAGGAGCGGGCTCCAGATCCTGTTTTCCTTGGCCGATTGGTTGATAGTTTCCGAAGCCCTGGGCCTGTGAGTACACGACACCCTCACGGTCGTTCGTCGCGTCGCACAGTTAGGGTTCCCCATCGATGTTCCCAAGTCACGCTTGACCCCTTCGCGTGTCGTGCCGTGGGTCGGTCTCGCCTGGGTTTTGGCCAGCGCTCCGGTGACCCAGAGTCTGCCAAACGCGGTGCACCATCGCCGTGTTGCACTCGGTCTCCCTCCCGGGGTGGCTCTGGGACTCATTAGTGGGTTCGCTGACTTGGGCCGCTCTGCCCATTCCCTTCGGGAGACTCAGGCTACGCCGCCTACTCATCATGGGCACCGAGGTGTTTCCGTTGACCCCTATGGGTCGGCTCCTGCCGCTCCCGCGTCCCATTCGCCGACGCTTCGGACGCTGGGTTGCTTGGGGCGCGCTCTCTGCGGCTGTGCCCTGGACCAACCCCCCCCCGCCGGCGATCTGGGTAAACACAGATGCGTCGAGCGTGGTAGGGTGAGGTTACCAATCAAACCTGGGACGTCAACTTCCCGGCAGATGGTGGGTCTCACACCCCTACCCATCTATGCCCTCGAACTGTTGGTTCCTTTCTTCTTCCTGAGAGACCACGCGGTGGCCCTTCGGGGGAATGTCGGTGGCGTTCGGGATGGACACTCAGACGGCTGTCCACTGTATCCGAAAGAGGGGGTCCTCCAGGTAGTTGACTCTATTGGGGATCTCGGTGGAGTTGTTCTTCCTCGCGAACCGACACACCTTCTCCCTGCATGCCTCCTCCCTGCCCGGGACTGCCACCCTGTGGGCGGACGCCCTGTCGAGAAGACAGGGCGTTTTTGTCGAATGGGCAATGCGACAGACTGTGTTCGCCGACCTCGCGGCTTCCTGGCGTGTTCCGGAGGTCGACTTGTTCGCATCGAAGGTGCCGCACCAGTTGCCTCAGTACCTATCCCTCCGGCCTCGCACTCCGGATGGGGGTCCGGACGCTTTCATGGTAGACTGGACCAGGTGGCGGTCGATATACATATTTCCGCCACCGGACGCACTGTTGATGTGCAAAGTCCTCGCGAGACTGCGGCTGTACCGCGGCAGCGTCTGGCTACTTTCGCCTCTGTGGCCGGCACGGGCTTGGTACGCCCGGTTGACGCGGTGGTGCCCGAGTCCGGTCCCTCTCCCTGTCTCCGACTTCCACTTGAGCTCGGTTGGGGACCTGCGGACCTCGTTGGCCTTCGCTTCATGGATGTTCATGAGGCGCGGTGGCTCCCGGTCTACGGACGGGACCTGACTGCCTTCCTGAAGTGTTCCTGGCCGACTTCTCCTTGGGGGACTTACGGGTCCCGCTGGTGGTCTTTTACTTGGTGGATACAGGACACTCGCCAGACAGTTGGCTCTCCTTCTCTCGTCCTCCACTCCTTGTTTCACCTCTTCCGTACACGTCACTTTCGCGTCAACGCTATACGTAACCACTTGTCTGCCGTCCGGGGGGTCTTTGCGTCCGTCGCTGGGCTGGTCGTTCCGCCGCAGGTGCTGGATTCCTTCGTGACGGCTGCCTTCCGGGAACGACCGCCTCCGCGCCAGGTCCCTCCACAGTGGGATCTGGGGCGGGCTCTGGACCTTCTGGCTTCACCCACGTATACACGGGCCGCTACACCGGTTCCGTTGCTCGGGCTTACACTCTTCCTTCTCGCTCTGGCCTCTGGGGATCGGGTGTCTGCACTAGCGGCTTTGTCACGGCCCCGGGACTGCGTGCGATTCTCCCCGTCCTTGCTTGGCGTCCAGTTAGCCCCCTCCCCTCATTTTGTTGCCACGAATGAGAGGGAGACCCGCGTTTTCCAGCCTTTCACCGTCCAGGCTTTACTGCGTGGGCCTACTCGCCATGTGTTGTGCCCGGTGTCAACCTTGCCCTCCTCTGTTGCGTCTTTGGCGCCGCCTTCGGGTATTGCTGTGTGGGTGTCTCCTCGGACAGGTGGGAGGCTCTCGCAGGTGCAGATAGGACGCCGCCTTTGTCGGACCATTCGTGCCAGTAACCCTGTTTGTAGGGGTTCTGCGCACGATGTGCGGTCCTTTGCTGCCTCCTTCCGGTTCCGGCAAAGTCGTTCCTTACCTGACATCGCCTCAGCAGTTTTGTGGTCTTCTATCAATTCCTTCATCTCTTCCTACCTCTCCATGTCCAGTGTTCGACCCCCTCGGCCGGTGATAGCTCTCGGGGGTCGTGTTTCCTAGTGCTCTGGCGTAGATACCTGGTCTTCCCCCCTTGTCCCTCGTTCTTTTACTTTGTTTTCTTTGAAAATGGGGGGGGGGGGAGTACGGGTTTGCAACACTTGATTGCAAGTTTGGGATTATGTATTATGTATACAGTACATAAGTGTTTTTGCCTCATTGAAAATTGTGTTTTGTTATTGTGTTCAATGTTTTTGTTGGTTTTGGAAGAAAAGGGATTTTGGGTACGGTACCTTTTTGGTTTAAGACAAGTCTATGTTTTTGCATTACTATGAATGATGGGCACGTGTTAAAACTGTTCTTTTTAGCTACTCCTCAGTTTTTCACTCTTTTATTAAACTCTCTTGTTTAAATTGTGTCAATTTGTTAGTAGTCTTGGCAAATCCAACGTCAAGGCTATTAACCTAATTGCAATGACGACTTGTCTATTTTGACTGCTATGTCATCATTCCAACCGCAGTTAAAAAGAAAACGTCTAGAGTCTACTCCTTATCTTGCTCTAGGAGACGTTGTACATTAACCAAAACTACCACCGAAGGTGAAAAAAGCATAGAAGAGAAGAAAAAGGGGTTTACCTTAGTTACCGCTTAAGGCCCATCCCGTGTTCCGTCATGTGCAGATCCCTGTCGAACGTGCGCATGAGCGACCCTCTCTTGTCATAATTTTTTCACGCGCTCCATTGAAAGAAGTCGCTTTTGTTGTGCTCCTTTAATTCACCCTGTTTAGGTTCGTTTCGGCTTATCTGGCCTTCTTTTTTGTTAGACGGATGTTACGTGATCTAGGGCACATGTAAATGGGCTCCTAAGTGTGTATAATGGAGACGCGTGTGGAAATAGCCTACCAAAGGTACGGGGGCGCCTGGCGTTCCTCGTATATGTTTTTCATTCTTTCTCTTTTCATATTCTTTTTTCCTGTTAGTCTGGGCATAGTTTAGCTTTTAGCTTATTTTAGCCTAGCTGGTTTTCTCATTCCGGAATTGCTATGCCCCTATGAGTTTTCATTTTTTCATAGCCTAAGGTGTACCGTTGGTAAACAATCTGAGATTTCGTTGGTGGCGGTGCTGTTTATAGAGTTTGTGTCGGCCGCATTATTAGCGTTATTCCCGAGTCCCCCCTTTCGAGCCTTCACTGTGTCTCAAGGGCCTGGGCGACAGGTGGTTCGTGATAATCCAGGGGTACCCCACGGGGGCCCCTCCTTCACGCCACAGGGTTTTTCGACCCTGACACATTCTCTGCTCACGGCTAGGCCACCCTTTTTCTCGCCAGTTTCATTTACTGGTTTTTTGTTTTCTCTTCCTGTTTCACCTCCATCCTTTCATAATCTATTTTGCCCAATCCAGGGGTACCCCACGGGGGCCCCTGTTTGTGCGAAACCACCCTCCCTGCCACTTCTCCTCATGGGCTTTGCTCTATTTCTGTGGGTTGGGTGGTTCCTGGGGGCTGGTGTGTCTTCCTTGACTCTCCCTTTACCGGTTGAGTTAGGATCAATTCAAGGAAGACACTGCTCAGCTTGATGGCCATCATCGCTTGGAGTTCATAAGGAGATGACGCTTTTTTGTGGCCTTTTTTGGTATTCCCTAGAAGCTCCTCTCGCTTTTTCGGCGCTGGACCATCTCGGCCGGTCCCGCAAATTTGCGGGAGCTCAATTCGGTCCTCTGGGACATTTCGGCTCCCCGCAAATTTGCGGTGATCGCTGGGGGGTCCCTCAAAGATGCGGGAGGGTTGTGTCGGTACGGTTATGCCTCCATTGGCCCGCAAATTTGCGGTTATAGTTGGCTTTCACTGTTGACCTTTTTGATGTCATCTTGTTGCCTGATACTATATTGGTTTATGCACTTTACTGGTGTTATAGGCCCTGCATGTAAGATGTTGAGTGGTGGTTAACACTTTCTCCATCTTTGCAGGTTCTGCTAGTGCTCTTCCGCCTCGGCCGCCCTCCTCACCTACCTCTGTGCTCCCAGTTTAGGGTGAGTACGGATACCTGTTTGCATGTGTGTTCCTGTTTCCCCATGCTCCTTCCCTGGTTCTTCTTGGACATTCTCTCCACTTACTCCTTCGACGTGCTGATTATGGTGTGTGTTCTTCCAGTGCAGGTAGGCTGCCATGCTTTCGCCTTGGTTGTCGCTCCCCGTGCTTGGAGAGCCACAAGTCCTACTTGCGCCACTCGCTCTGTGTGTCCTCTACGGCCTACCTCCCTGCTCTGTGTGGCACGTGTCTGGCCCTGGTGGATGTGCTGCACCATAGCCCTGGTTCCTCGGCGGCGGCTGTGGCCTCTGCTTCCCTTCCGTCGGTGTGGCCGATGGTCTCCCGCCACATTAGGACTGTGGGCCACTGTTCCCCGGCCTTTGTTGCCGACCGGATCCGCGTCGCTCTGGGTATCCCTGACCCGACTGAAGGCCGTTCAACTGGCCCTCTCCCTGCTCGGGCCCTCTCCCCTGGGTCCCGCAGCCGGTCGTCACATCGTCGGGGGGTTCCCCAGCTCCGTCCTCGCTCTCGCTCGCCTCGTCGTCCGTCCTCTACTGCCCCTCGTCGTCCTCCTGATCGCCTTGACGACGCCCATCGCCCTCGTCATGGTTCTCGCCCTGAGGCCGGGGTTAGTGGCTCTGCCCCAGTGCGCCCTCCCCTGGCCTCTACGGATAGGGGCTTTACTCCCTTCCGCCCGCTTCCCCAGCCCAGACGACTTCCTCTTACGTTGTCCTCTCCGCGCGCGGTTGTTCACGCTGTAGCTGGCCCTCTGCTCCCTCCTCCTACACTGTCCAGCAGGGTCCGCCTGGATGTCGTTGCTTCTCCTACTTCACCTGCTTCAGTGCCTATTCTTCCTTCACGGTCTCGTCCCTCGGTGGAGGTCCCTCCCTCCTCCGCCTCGGTGTCGGGCCGCCCTGTTATCTCAGCCCCGGATCCTTGCTCTGTTTCCCCCCGCGGCTCCTTCTGGCCTCCTTTCCCCCGGCCAGCCTTCCCACTCCCATCGTCCTGCTCCTCCTCATTCTTCTCTTCCTGACCTTCCCTTACCGTCTCGCCAGGGGGGTACCCCTCCTCTTGCCTCGGTGGGGTTTAGCGAGGTTTCGGGGTCCCCTTTCTCAGGAGCTGACGTGTCGCTGGAAGAGGGGGATCGTGCTGTTTCCCCCTCGGCCGTTCGTGATCGGGGACGAGTCCCTCAACGGCGACACAACCGTCGTCGCTCGCCTTCCTTGGGCCGCGACGCTGCTGGTTAGTGTCGTGGGTCTCGCTCCCGCTCACGCTCGCCCCTGCTCACGCTCGCCCCTGCGGGCCGACCAATCTTGGGGGGGGGGTCGCCTCTCTCGGATCGATTGTCGGATATGCAGGGCTGGGTTGTGTCACGCATCGACGGGCGCTTGGAGTCGATGCAAGACTCCCTCTTCTCGCGCTTCTTGGCGGTGACACACCCTCAGCGCCTCACCCTACCTACCCCTCTATGGTCCCCCTCCCTTCTGCAGGCCTACGCTCTGGTCAGACTTCAGCCGCCCTGACATCCTTCCGGCTGTTCGGTCCCTGGCTGTGTTGACGGGTCTGTCCTCCTATGGGACAGGTTTGTGCGACGCCGGTACGCCTGGCTTAGCCATCATGCTCGGTCACCCTCTCCCATTGGAGGCCTGGTTTGCTGAGGCCTTCGACTTCACCAACCGATCCGTCGACGGCTCTCCTTCAGTCCCTCCCCCGGAGTCATCACTGCTTTTGCCTCCTCTTGTGTCTGTCGGCGGGTTGGACGGCGCGTTCTGGTCCTGGATGATCGCGCCCGTTCTTGAACTTTGTTCTATTGCTACCCCGTTCTTCTCTCACCCGGATCAGCCCTCTGTCGCCAAGGATTTTCCCTTGCGACAGAGGGTGACGGACTTATTGTCTTGTCTTTAGGTTCCCTCCAGACGTCTCTTCACCACCTGCGGCTTATCGAGGCGTCTGCGCCAGGCGATCTTCGCGAGGGTTTGGCCCGCATTCAGCGGATGCACCTTCGGCTCGCGGTGTCTTTGGTTCCCGAGCTGAAGGCGGTTTTGTGCGCGGCGACTCGGCAACGCCCGACGGTACGGTCCTCGTTCTGCCGGCCGGCCCCCTTGGATATTCATCAGGGTTTGTTGTACTCTGCGCTATATACGTCGGGTTTTTTTGAGCAGGATGCTTGGGAATGCTACGCTTCTCTGTCGGCGGCCCCTGCTTCCGACACGCGATGACGCGCTGTGTTGTTGCGGACCCTGCTTACGACACGCACCGACGCGCTGTGTCGCGCGCGGGGTCTTCTCAGTCCCGTCCTTCTGCCGGTCCTTTTCGGGGTGCTGCTGCAAGTGCTGCCGCATTGGACGGGCGCAGGACTGGGACGCTGCAGGCCAGTGCGTCGGTTCCGCCTCGCACTCTGTTCTTGCCCCCTTTCATCCCCGCCGTGTCGGGGCTGGCCGGCCTTCCACTTCCGGCCGCCCTTCGACGGGGTCAGCCCCGCGACGGCCAGGGGTTGGGGTGGCCCACCATTTTCGACGAGGTTGGGGGGGGGTAGAGGAGGTCAACGTGGCGCTCATGCCCGCACGGCCCGTACCGGGGGTACCTCCACGTCAACACAATGTGTAGGTTCTCTGGGTCGGCCTCCTTGTTCTCCTTCTCGCATGGCCGACCGGGTCGCTCCCCTCCTCTCGGGTGCTCCATCGGGTTGTTTTCGCCCTTGCGCCCCTCGGTGGCCGCGAGGGACGTTGGGGGCGGCGGGTTGCGCGGAGGGGTCTCACCTGGAGGTGGACGTCCAGACCTCCACTCCGCTCTTGTCACCGACGCCGGCCCATCTCTTCAGAGGTGGCCCACGTGTTCACTTCCATGCCCGAGCCGAGTAGCGTCGAGGGAGTTGACCGCCGGTCACCCGGTTTTCCTCTCCCGTGTCTTTCTGGTACCGTCGACGAACTGCGACGCGATGCGACCGGTGGTGGATCTGTCGGCCCTCAACGGGCACATCGTGCACACGCGGTTTCGGATACTGCCAGTACCCCAGGTACGCCTGGCCCTGCGCCCTCTGTCGTGGGTAGTGTCGCTGGCCCTGCAGGATGCGTCTTGGCTCTTTCCTCTCCATCCTCGCTTCCAGCGATTCTTGGCCGTTCGGACTTCCGATCGTGTGTTCCTGTTCGACGGCCTTCCTTTCGGTCTCCACATCCCGCCGCGGATCTTCTCCGCACTGGTGGGGCAGGCTCTGGGTCCTCTCCTCAGGAGCGGGCACCAGATCCTGTTTTCCTTGGCCGATTGGTTGGTAGTTTCCGAAGCCCTAGGACTGTGCGTAGGCGACGCCCTCACAGTCGTTCGCCACGTCGCACGGTTAGGGTTCCCCTTCGATGTTCCCAAGTCACGCTTGACCCCGTCACGTGTCGTGCCATGGGTCGGTCTCGCATGGGTTTTGTCCGGCGCTACGGTGACCCGGGGTCTGCCGGCCGCGGTGCACCTTCGGTGGAAGGTCTTCGCCGTGTTGCACTCGGTCTCCCTCCCGGGGTGGCTCTGGGCCTCGTTCGTGGGTTCGCTGCATTGGGCCGCTCTGCCCCTTCCCTTCGGGAGCCTCTGGGTACGCCGCCTCCTCCTGATGGGCACCTCGGTGTTTCCGTTGCCCCTGTGGATCGGCTCCTGCCGCTCCCGCGTACCGTTCGCAGACGCTTCGGTCGCTGGGTTGCTCGGGGCGCGCTCTCTGCGGCTGTGTCCTGGACCGCCCCCCCCGCCGACGGTCTGGGTAGACACAGATACGTCGAGCGAGGTTGGGTGAGGTTCCCGATCGGACCTGGGACGTCCACTTCCCGGCAGATGGGTGGGTCTCCCTCCACTTACCCGTCTATGCCATCGGACTGTTGGTTCCTTTGTTCTTCCTGCGGGACCACGCGCTGGACCTTCGGGGTCAGTCGGTGGCCTTCGGGTTGGACACTCAGACAGCTGTCCACTGTTTCCTAATGCGGGGGTCCTCCAGGTCGTTGACTCTATTGGGGGTCTCGGTGGAGTTGTTCTTCCTCGCGGACCGACACCCCTTCTCCTTGCATGCCTCCTCCCTGCCCGGGCCTGCCACCCTGTGGGCGGCCGCCCTGTAGAGAGGGCAGGGCGTTCTTGTAGAATGGGCGATGCAACGGACTGTGTTCGCCGACCTCGCGGCTTCCTGAGGTGTTCCGGAGGTCGCCTTGTTCGCATCGGGGGTGCCGCGCCAGTTGCCTCTGGACCTCTCCCTCCGGCCTCGTGCTCCGGGGGGGGGGTTCGGACGCTTTCATGGTAGCCTGGTACAGGTGGCGGTCGATATACATCTTTCCGCCACCAGACGCGCTGTTGATGTGCCCAGTCTTCGCGAGGCTGCGGCTGTACCGCGGCTGCGTCTGGCTCCTCGCGCCTCTGTGGCCGGCACGGGCTTGGTACGCCCGGTTGCCGCGGTGGTGCCCGAGTCCGGTCCCTCTACCTGTCTCCGGCTTCCACTTGAGCTAGGTTGGGGACCTGCGGACCTTGTTGGCCTTCGCATCGTGCTTGTTCATGAGGCACGGTGGCTCCCGGTCCCCGGCCGGGCCCTGACTGACTTCCTGCAGCGTTCCTGGCCGTCTTCTCCTTGGGGGACTTACGGGTCCCGCTGGAGGTCTTTTACTAGGTGGCTACAGGACACTCGCCTGCCAGTTGGCTCTCCTTCCCTCGTCCTACGCTCCTTGTTTCACCTCTTCCGTACACGTCACTTTCAAGTAGACGCTATACGCACCCACTTGTCTGCCGTCCGGGGGGTCTTTGGGTCCGTCGCTGGGCTGGTCATTCCGCCGCAGGAGCTGGATTCCTTCCTGACGGCTGCCTTCCGGGATCGACCGCCTCCGCGCCAGCTCCCTCCACAGTGGGATCTGGGGCGGGCTCTGGTCCTTCTGGCTTTACCCACGTATACAAGGGCCGCTACGCCGGTTCCGTTGCTCGGGCGTCCACTCTTCCTTGTCGCTCTGGCCACTGAGGATCGGGTGTCTGCACTGGCGGCATTGTCACGGCCCCGGGACTGCGTCCGATTCTCCCCGTCCTTGCATGGCGTCTCGTTCGCCTCCTCCCCTCCTTTTGTTACCACGCATGGGAGGGAAGCCCCCGTTTTCCAGCCTTTCACCGTCCAGACTTTACGGCGTGGGCATCCTCGCCATGTGTTGTGCCCGGTGTCTGCCTTGCACTCCTCTGTTGCGTCTGTGGTGCTGCCTTCGGGTACTGCTGTGTGGGTGTCTCCTCGGACAGGTGGGAGGCTCTCGCAGGTGCAGATGGGCCGCCACGTTTGTCGGACCGTTCGTGCCGGTCACCCTGTTTGTAGGGGTTCTGCGCACGATGTCAGATCCTTTGCTGCCTCCTTCCGGTTCCTGCCATGTCGATCCTTACCTGCCATCGCCTCAGCGGTTTTGTGGTCTTCTATCAATTCCTTCATCTCCTCCTACCTCTCCGTGTCCAGTGTTCGACCCCCTCGGCCGGTGATTGCTCTCGGGGGTCGTGTTTCCTGGTGCTCTAGCAAAGATCCCTGGTCTTCCCCCTTGTCCCTCGTTCTTTTCCTTTGTTTTTTTTTACAAAGGGGGGGGGTGTACGGGTTTGCAACACTGGATTGCAAATTTGGGATTATGTATTGTTCCAGTACATAAGTGTTTTTGCCACATTGAAAATTGTGTTTTGTTCTTGTGTTCAGTGTTTTTGTTGGTTTTGGAAGAATAGGGATTTTGGGTACGGTACCTTTTTGGTTTAAGACAAGTCTATGTTTTTGCATTACTATGAATGACGGGCATGTTTTAAATCTTTTTAGCTACTTGTCAGTTTTTCACTCTTTTATTAAACTCTCTTGTTTAAATTGTGTCTTTGTCATTCATAATGTTGTTTTATGCATTGTTTTTTTTGGTAGGTTGGGCTTGGATGTCCTCCTCCTATTTGTTATGCAGCCTTGACGTTGGATTTGCCAAGACTACTAACAAATTGGGAGGTTTGACGTACCTCCCAACCTACCAAATAGGAAAACCTACTATTTGGTAGTAGTCTTGGAAAATCCAACGTACATAATACCCTCCCTCACGCCGGACCCCTGCCCATCCGCGTTCTTCTGCTGACGTGAGATGTGATGACAAGAGAGGGTCGCTCATGCGCACGTTCGACAGGGATCTGCACATGACGGAACACGGGATGGGCCTTAAGCGGTAACTAAGGTAAACCCCTTTTTCTTCTCTTCTATGCTTTTTTCACCTTCGGTGGTAGTTTTGGTTAATGTACAACGTCTCCTAGAGCAAGATAAGGAGTAGACTCTAGACGTTTTCTTTTTAACTGCGGTTGGAATGACGACATAGCAGTCAAAATAGACAAGTCGTCATTGCAATTAGGTTAATAGCCTTGACGTTGGATTTTCCAAGACTTGTTGTTGTTGTTGTTGTTGTTCCCTAAGCTGCCTGGCCGAACAGACCCGAGTCCCTGAGAAAGGCCATGGCCACGATCGGGCTTTCCCACAGAGCTCTCATTGAGTGTAGATTGTGTTGTTGGCGTAAGTGGTTGTGTGAAATGCAGTCTTCTATGATGTGTTTAATGGTATGGGGTGCTGTGTTACATCCCGGGCAGGCGTCGACAACGGAGTCATCCAGTCTCTTCTGATAGCTCAGGAGAGCTGGATGGTGTCCGCATCTCAGCCTGGCCAGGTGGACTCTGTCCTCGCGAGGAAGGGAGGATTCGGAAGGATGGATTTCGGGAGGTCGTGCATGCAGCTGCGTGTTGTCTGTGAGTGAGTGGATGGATCGGTGAGAGATATGAGTATGGATGTGCTTCTGGAAGTTGGTTCGGGGTGGGCAGGGAGGGAGAGAGGACATATATTGTGTGTGATACCGTGTGCTGGGTGTTGTTTTGATATTTCTTGGTGTCTGTGGGTGTGTTGCCATGTAGTTTAGTGGGTGGTCTTGGTTCGTGGAGGCTGCTGCCAGGAATTGAGTGCCTCTCATGTCGAGATGGTCTTTGACTTTGAGGATTTTGGTTTCTTGATGTAGGTGATCTGTGGGTGCAGTAGCTGTGCAGCCTGTAATGATCTTCAGGGCTTTGTTTTGAATAGTCTGTAAGGTCTTATGATGTGTTTCAGTTAGGTTAGAAGCCCAGGCTGGGCTTGCGTATTGCATCACTGATCTTATGTATTGTTTATATACTGTAGTGGTAGTTTCTTTGTTGTGTCCAAATTTTGTGTGAGCAAGTGACCTGAGGGCGTTAAGTCTGGGTGTCAGTTTCTTTTTAATGTTTGTGGTGTGCTGTTTGAATGTCATATGAGTATCATATGTTACTCCTAGGATTTTGGGTGTGTGTGTATGTGTTAGGGGTGTGTTGTTTATGGTGAGTTGAGGGATGTATTCGTCCAACTTGTGAGCAGGGTTGCGGTGGATTTGGCTGGGGCTAGATTAAGTCTGTTTGTAGTGCACCAGCCATGTAGTGTGTTGAGATAGGGTTGAAGGAGATCTGTTGCTCTTTTTGGGTCATGGTGTGTGCATGTGAGTGTTATGTCATCTGCATAGGAGGCTAAGTTTATTTGGGGCGTATTGGGTGTAGTTATATCGTGCATGTACAGATTGAAGAGTGCGGGTGATAGGACGGATCCTTGTGGGACTCCGTTTGGAAAGTTTCTGATTTTAGATGACTGACCGGCAAAAGATACGTGTGCACATCTGCCTGCTAGGAAGTTGGCCAGCCACCTTTTTGTGTTGTTGTGCATGTTTGTGTTGTAGATTTTGTTTGTTTGGTTGTGGCGGGGGATGGCATCGAAGGCTTTACTAATGTCGAGTGTGGCTAATAGTGATCTGTGTGGTGGTCTAGCTGAATTGATGCCGTCGAAAGCTCTTTGTGTAAGGTCTGTGAGAAGGGTGTTTGTGGAGTGCAGTGGCCTAAAGCCATGTTGTGTTGGAGCTAGGGGTAGGTCAGGTGTAATTAGTTGTAATACTAGGCGTTCCATGACTTTGGAGGGGGAGCAAAGGAGTGTGATGGGGCGGTGCGAGGAGGGTAGCGTGGGGTCTTTGTTGGGTTTGGGGAATGTGATGATGATACCATGCTTCCAAATGTCTGGTATTGTGTTGTGTGAATAGCTGTAGTTTGATATGTTAGTGAGTGCTTGTATGCCTTGTGGTCCCAGGTGTCTGAGGTGAAGACTACTACCAAATAGTAGGTTTTCCTATTTGGTAGGTTGGGAGGTACGTCAAACCTCCCATTGTCATTCATAATTTTGTTTTATGCATTGTTTTTTTTGGTATGTTGGGCTTGGATGTCCTCCTCCTATTTGTTATGCAGCCTTGACGTTGGATTTGCCAAGACTACTAACAAATTGGGAGGTTTGACGTACCTCCCAACCTACCAAATAGGAAAACCTACTATTTGGTAGTAGTCTTGGAAAATCCAACGTACATAATACCCTCCCTCACGCCGGACCCCTGCCCATCCGCGTTCTTCTGCTGACGTGAGATGTGATAACAAGAGAGGGTCGCTCATGCGCACGTTCGACAGGGATCTGCACATGACGGAACACGGGATGGGCCTTAAGCGGTAACTAAGGTAAACCCCTTTTTCTTCTCTTCTATGCTTTTTTGACCTTCGGTGGTAGTTTTGGTTAATGTGCAACGTCTCCTAGAGCAAGATAAGGAGTAGACTCTAGACGTTTTCTTTTTAACTGCGGTTGGAATGACGACATAGCAGTCAAAATAGACAAGTCGTCATTGCAATTAGGTTAATAGCCTTGACGTTGGATTTTCCAAGACTACTACCAAATAGTAGGTTTTCCTATTTGGTAGGTTGGGAGGTACGTCAAACCTTCCATTATTGAACTATAAAGGAAAAGTTTCCTCCGGGTCCTATCCCTATCATAAGCCAAATATTGAAATTATATTACGAAGTTTTTCGATGGCTTCACTTCATTTTTCAATATATAAGCCAGGTGCTAAAAGGTTCCTGCTTACTTATGTTATCACTTCTGACATGGAAATAGTTCGGAAACTTCGAGCCCTGGAATCGGCGGGACTCCTGTGCCCCAGTGGGCTATTAAGGACAGATGAGGAGCAAAGCTTCCTCCGGATACTATCACTATTATAAGCCCAATATTGAATTGATATACACGGACTAACCAATGGTGTCCGGGTACCGGGTACCCAATGGACCTCCGGTGACATCGATAATCTACTGATTATTATTATTATTATTATTATTCCATTGTTATAACTTAAGTTACTTCAAATTGCAATTACAGTCTCTCTAATTGAATTGAACTGAAATAGCCCTTGACTCTTAGCTATGGTCCACACTCTCCGGTTCCGTATTCCCGATCGGGTTGCTATGAAGGTCTTCGGGCTTCACCTCCATCTCCGGGTGCTGCCCAACGGCGTGTCTTTCCGGGTCAATGATAAACATCTTTCCCATAGGTTCTCAAGGGAGGACAATGAATTTATATAAGAGATAGCAGATACGCTACTCTACTCTAACCTCTGTTACGGCATTGATATAGCCAATAGGCTATTCACCGCCAGGTGTTGTCCAACGTACTTTCTTGTTGAGTCGCTGTTAAAAGTCTTTACCTTGGGTTCTCAATGTAGAACCACGAATGAGAGAAAGGGGGGGGGGGATACTCTAATCATATTAATGATAACCATCGACTATCCCACTCTAATCCATCTTTATATAAGATACAGCTGATATGCTACCCCGTTCTAACTTCTTTTACTGCATTCATATAGCCAACAAGCTACTCGGCATTCCATAGGCCTTATGCATGACGAGCCGTACATGATTTTGTTCTTTGCTCTAGTATTATGTAACATGAATTCTAGGCCTGATGAGCAACAGCTCTTGTAATCGCCACGACCATTGTGCAGTGGTTTGGGTTCACAAGATGCAACAAATTCCCCCTTCTTGGGCATACAAAGTATGTACGCCATCTGTCTTGTGTTGATTGTACGCTAGCTAGTGGGCTACTAAGAAGTGTACAAACTGTGCACCCTTTGTGAAACATCACAATCTGATTGGCCACATAACTGCGGCTGGGGCGCCTTAGGTTTTGCTCAAAATTTGGAGTGATGTAAAAGGTTACATATCCTAAGTCCCAGACATTATCCATAATGCCTACATGAGTTTCCTAAACATTCTTTTGCCCACGTCCCAACGAAGTTGGAGACCCTGTTCCAAACAAATGTTCTAGCAGCAATTTAAGTCCAAGTTTAGTTAGAGACAAGAGTCTCTGACTCCCCAGGTTAGGCTGTCCTCTAAGCTAATGCCTTCTACGCTACCTACTGTTCCTTTACAACCTGTCCTTATATGAATAAAGACCACCACACCGCCTCGTCCCTCAGGGTCAATTGGTCCTAGTGTTCCCTAACCGGTGAATCAGTAGCGATTCCCACCCTTGACAGGTGGGGCTATTCCTAACCCCTTCACTCCGGGTGCCCTTGAGGAGGACCCGGGATTTCCCAACAAGCCAATGCCCTTGCTTTATGATCCTGCCCGAGTTTGACAACCAATCAGTGATCCTCCTATTCCGGAAGACGCGGAGACAGGTATCCCTGAACTTTACCAGGTCCCTTAAGCCGGGGTCCTCGAGGTAAATGAGTTAAAACATCTGCGAGAAAAAGATGCTGAAAGGCGGGGAATGGAAGTAGTCGTGCCTCCTTTCCCTTCCAGGTCTGATATTCAGTTTTGTGGACAACCCTGCCCCAATATTTTCTGCCACAAAATCCTGGGAGCCTTGGTCAGATTTCTCTAAGCTTGCTGCTCTTAATGCTATAAAGTCCCTCCTCAATGTGTTCTCCAAAGATAGAAACTGTTGCAGCAGACCCTCAGTCTCGCATGTTACCTTCGATGGAGTGGGACAAGGTCCGTGGGTGGAATGGGCAGTAGAGGCGGCAAAATTTGCTCTAGCCATCACTGCAATTACCCCAATAAAGTTCCAAATGAGGAACATAGATGTGCTGCTTGTCATATGTGAGCTGCACAACAATACAATGATACTTTCACCAAACGTCATAGAAGTAATCAAAGAATGATTAAAGCCGATGGTATTAGTGCCAGTTCTAAAAGGAACCACAGTTTTCCTATCCCGCACGTTTCTTGTTCCCAAACGAGACAGCTTAAAGAGGAGACCAGGCAGAGACCTCTCCTCACTCAAAATTACAGATTTTGCATGCTCACAGTGCCTCGGATACGGCTACTCCTTCATCAGGACGTGTGACTGATAACGTTGAACCTCAAGGATGCCTTTTGGCGATCCTATCTTACACCCTAAATAGAAGGCCTAATAGTCGGTAACCACTATCAGGCAATGGGCGTCACACTGAAAGAGTCTCAAGTGACGGCGTCTCTTCCGTGGATTGACCTCCCAATCTACCAAGATTGGAAGCCAAAGCGTCACATTTTTCCCTTGCCCCTCAACTTTCTCTTCATAATTACTGAGGGGCACAGGGCCCTGGGTGGGGCTTTGGTTTCCCGGGCGTTTCTGCACCCTCCTCAGCCCCCCGCCATGGAGTGGCTTCAGTCACCCAGGCTTTATTGTGGTCGGCGGGGAGGGTTCTGTGGGGGAACTCGGTTATGGCCTTGGAATTGCTCGGGGCCTTGGGGCTGTTCGGCCAGGCAGCTTGGGGAACAACAACAACAACAACAACAACAACACTGAAAGAGTTTTACTACCATCTATCTATCTATTGCCGGACGCCTTACCCACCTTACGAGGGTGGCCATACACAGAATGCCCCCAAGCGGACCTATTCCCTGTGAGAGGGACAACCCGAGCCAGTTAAGTAAAGGACTTACAGGATTGGCCACTCAATTTAGGATCCGTCCGACTCCGAGGCCCTCTTTGTATCTTGTTAGCACTATTTTTCTACAGTGGTGTTCGGCTAATCCATCCACTAACCTGCCTTACCCTTAGGTAAGCAGTACGGATTTGTATCAGGTTTACTCCCCTAGACAGGTTGCCAACCAAGGCTGACGAGTCCCATCCACCCGGATTTGTATAAGGTTGTCTCCCCTAGATGAGTTGCCGACCAAGGCTAACGAGTCCCATCCACCCATGACTAAGTAAGAAGACAAAGGATTTTTCTTCTATAGTAAATAGTACGAGTTGTATGTACTGCATGAGTCTGGTTCTCCTTTCCTCCTTCGGAATCTCCAAAAGGAATAAAAAGGGGGGGGGGGGATGTAGAACATAAATAAGTATACGAAGACAAAGAGTTTTCTTCTATAAGGAATAAGTACGAGTTGTATATACTGAAAAAGTATGAACAAATAGTTAATTTTTTTGTTTTTATACCAATGCATGCAAGAAATGCGCTTGCTAACTTATTGCACAGCTTCAGGAGCATTATAGTATGAGATGCTTTGACATTAAAGCATCCGTTCATACAAATTTTTACATCTTGTTCTCCTCAACACATTTTAAGTTATGACTATTCTTCCATCTTTCCTTCTTTATGAGGCTTCCCAATATACCCGCCTCTTCTTTCTCTAATACAGTAATTTGAATTTCTCCCGGTGTCAGCCTATCTGTTAATTGGTTCTTTCTGGATACGTTGAGCATCTGATGTCCCACCTCCGGTTGTGGTATTCTAGGCTCTTCGTCATTGACGAAGGAACCAATACTAAATTACGGGTTTGACAACCCGTAGGGAAGGAAGGTAAACCTTCTATTTAGGAGTGGTTCCGTAGTCAATGACGCAAAGGTTCCCTCCCACCTTCCCCTTCCCATGCACATGCCCAACTTGATATAACATTTGAGGCAGATAAACACGCTAGAAAGTCTGGCATCACGTGCAAGGGAAGCATAACGACAGCACAGCTGGAGGACTGAGGCACCGGGAGGTTTGAAATGATAGATTCTTCTTTAAATTTTATTTCTAGTGGTATTCATTTTCAATGACGAGCCCTTGGTAAGATTTAATGGGTATTAACCAAGGATCGTTTTTATGCTATATACGCAACGGTTGTGATAAGAACTCCGGGGAATCCCGAACGGGTCCCGGAATCTCAGCCTATATATAGTATAGGCTCTTCGTCATTGACTACGGAACCACTCCTAAATAGAAGGTTTTCCTTCCTTCCCTACGGGTTGTCAAACCCGTAATTTTCACTAGGCCTAGTTAATTTTCGAGTTATTGATTTGACAGCATTGGTTATTTTTCCTGCTCAATATTTTCTAAGAGTGAGCTCAATGCCTAACGAGAACAGATCCAAACAGAATATATGTTAAACATCGTATATATCCCCCTCCTATACTGATTATACAGGCCTAAAAGTATTGACTGTGCATTTTCCACTATAACATCGGACAGGAATAAGCAGCAATAATAAAATATTCACATAAAATAGTAGGAGCCGAAAAATTAATGAAATAAGGCCACGAACGTACGTCCGAAGTTCTCCTCCGTTTGTCCGGAGTTATCCCAGCTTTCTTGGCAACCATTTTCCATAAGAAATCACCGTATGTCCGAAGTTATCCATACATGTCCGAAGTTATCAACTTTTCAAGCAAACTTCGGACATCATTTAGGATAAGGATAGCTCTCTTATTATGGGGGATAATTTTAGGAGGCTTCCTGGATTACGGCGCACTATCACCATACATCACTTGACCTAGTTAAATCTCTAGAATGTGTTTACACTCAGGAGAAATTGTTAAAAAACATCAAAAAATGTCCGAAGTTACCGCATTTTACGGTATGTCTAGGCCTCATACCAATTTCGTTCGGGAGATACTTACGTGCTGGTCACTTGGATTGTGTCTCACACGTTTGTGCTTGAACTAAATTTGAACGGTATCTGTATGTCTTCCGCTCGTTATACGTTTGGGCATTCATACTGTCTTCGGAAGGGGGGGGGGGGCATCCTATTATTCATACACATACATACATACATAAAATGTTAAGACTGAGTGTTCCACACATCAGTGCAGTTTCAGTCTCTTGTCCTAATGGCGGCGTTCCAGGCAACCCTGTTAAGGGCTGCTTCACTTGTCAAGTTCTTGGATTTGAGATCGGCGCGTATAGTCCGATCCCAGGTCTTCCTCGGTCCACCCCTTGGTGCAGCTCCCTCCACAATCACAGACCTGCATTTTTTCACCCAATTTTGTTCATCCATTCTCTCCACATGTCCATACCATCCCAGTCTACTTGTACGCATCACCTCGCTAATACTCTTTATACCTAAACGTCTCCTCAGCTCAACATTTGTTATTCTATCCTGTAGCCTGGCCCCACACATCCATCTCACCATTCTCATCTCATTATGCTCCATTCTGTTGACATCCTCTACTTTAACGGCCCATGTTTCTGAGGCATACATCATTGCCCTTCTAACACATGAGGCATACACCTTTCCCTTCAGGGGGAGAGGCATTCTTTTCATGGTCAGGATTGGCATCAATTCTCTGAACTTCCCCCAGCCACACCTAATTCTAGCAACAGTGGCAGCCTCGGCCCCACCACCGGCAGAGATGGTATCTCCTAGGTAACAAAACTTGTTCACCAGCTCCAAAGACTCATTTCCAAAATTCACAGCCACAGGATCATCACTTAACACAAGCTCGCCTTTGCACACTACGCACTCAAATTTCTCTATTTCTGACTTATCCTTCGGCAGGGGCCCCTTTATTCTACTACAGCGCTTACTCCCATGGTGTACCCAACATCGACAGATGCTACATTGAATTGAGTTAACGCCCACTCCCTTTCCACACACTGCACATGGGTATGCACCGCTCTTTTCCACATTGCCTCGTCTCAATCTACAATGCATAACCTTGGTTTTGTTAATATTGACTCTTAAACCCTTGCTCGCCATGCCCTCTCTCCACTCTCTGAATTTGGCCTCAGCATCCTGCATACTGTCAGCTATTAGGACTAAATCGTCTGCAGAAAACAGTTCCAATGGGAGTCCGCCTCTAAAAACTCTAGACAGCGCCTCCAAGACCATAATAAAGAGAAGGGGGCTTAACACTGAACCCTGATGGACTCCAACACGGACTGTGAACTCATCACTCAGTACACCCTTCACCCTCACCGAACTTCGCGAATCCTCATACATCTTCATTATCACACGCACCAGCCACTCTTCCACACCAAGTTTCCTCATAGCCCACTGCACAACATCTCTAGGTACCCTATCAAAGGCCTTCTCCAGGTCCACAAACACAAAGTAAAGATCCCTGCCTTTTAGTAAGTATCTTTCCTGTATCTGCCTGACTATGAAGATAGCATCGGTTGTACCACGTCCTGGCATAAAACCAAACTGCATATCATCAATAGAGATGCTTTGCCTGATCAAACCCTTAAGGACTCTCTCACAGACCTTCATGATTTGGTCAAGCATTTTCAGGCCCCTATAATTTCCTCTATCTAGCGCATCCCCTTTTCCTTTGTATATATTTACTATTACACTTTTGAGCCAATCCTCTGGGATTTTCTCATCTTTAATAATGGTGTTTATCAACTCAGTGACTAAGTTTACACCAATCTCCCCTGAGGCTTTTATCATCTCAGCGACAATGTCGGAGCAACCTGGAGCTTTACCGTCCTTCATTTTATTGATTGCGTCGCTCACGACAGCTGGTGCTATCAAAGAAGGGGGCCCAGATATTGGTTTTTCGATACTAAGCTGTTCCTTATCCCATTCAAACTCTACATTTAGCAATCGTTCATAGTGTACCTTCCATGCTTCTCTGATTTCATTTTCTGCATACACAATCTTCCCATTATCATCTCTAACACACTGTTCATCTATAATATCCCTACTGTCATTTTTAACTCGCCTAGCTAGGTTGAAGATCCCATTGGGATTGTCAGTGTTACACACTTGTTCGAGGACCAGGTCCTTAATGCGATTTTTAGCATTGTAAATAACTCTTTTGGCAGTTCGTTTAGCTGCCTGGTATTCCTCCCTGCTGCCTCCTTTCTTCCATGCTTTGAAGCATCTCCTTTTCTCTTTCACAGCATGTTCTACCTCATCGTTCCACCACCAAGAGGTCTTATTCCTGGGGTGACCCTTTGTTTTCCCACAGACTTTGTCAGTGGCAGCGATAAGGCTATGCTTAAGAAAGTTCCATTGGCTATTTACATCATTAGGCCTAGCTTCCTTATTTCTATTCATTTCCTCCAGTTCATTATGAAACCTATCCCTAACTTCCTTGTCCTTCAGCAGCCACACTTTCCTTTTGGGTATGTAAACCTTCTTGCGCTTTGGATCTCTGTATAAGCTCATGTCGCACACAAGTAGCTTATGCTGGGGGATACATTCTTCGCTCGGGATGACCTTTACATCTCGAACTTGTTTCCAGTCTTTTCTGTTAACCAAGAAGTAATCTATCTGGCTACTGGAGACCCCAGAGTTATATGTGATCAGGTGGCTCTGTCTTTTCTTGAACTTTGTGTTACACACAACCATGTTGAGTGCAACGCAGGACTCCAATATATATTCGCCTTCTAGATTTCTTCTTCCGTAACCATTTCCTACATGTACCCCCTCGTATCCATCTGCAGATGCTCCCACGTGACCATTGAGGTCCCCCCCCCCCACGAGTTATTTCGTTCTCCGAGAGGCCTGAAATGACACTGGCGGTGTCATTCCAGAAGTCCTCTTTTATCTCTTTCTGTAAACCAGCCTGTGGGGCATATGCAGATATCACATTCAGAATTATTTCACCAACTTTCAACTTCAAAACAATCAGCCTTTCACTAACTCTCGTAATCTGAAGCACACTTTCCGCCAGCTCTTCAGCCACCAGAACACCCACTCCTCCTTTCGCTTTATCAGTCTCCACACCCATCCAGTATATCCTATATCTTTTCCTCCTTCCGACAATCCACTGTACCCCATGCCTCTTCCAGAGTGTTTCCTGGGTACAGCAGACATCCACTCGCCTCCTCTCACACATCTCAGCCACTTCATTCGCACGCAGATTCAAACTACCAACATTCACGCTAGCAAGTCTGAGTTTGTGGGGGGCATTTGTCATTGTCCTGTGCGGTTTTGTTTCATCGGACTTACGTTTATTTTCTTTGATTTTAGTCATAGTTAGGTAGGTTTGGCTGGCAGATGGGCATCACCCCCCCCCCCAGAACTCCGGCTCCAGTCTACCCCGGGACCATTCCCAGCACCATCCCCCAAGTGATTACAAAGGGGTAGGATCCAGTGGCCTCGGTACGCCCCACCAGAACCAGCCGCAGGGACGCACCCCGTGCGCATACACGGCACTACGACTGGCCTGATATTTTTCGCCAAATGACAGGGCAGCCTCCTGGAGCGCTACCACCAGGTTCGGGCCCCTATACTATTGGGCGGAAAGTGCCAGTCCGGGGAAACACTACGTACTGTACCCTCTGGATCCATTTCGTCCAGTTTGGGCCCAGGGTGCCAGGGCCGGGTCCAGAGGGAGCGACACCCACTGCCAGTGTGCCGCCATTAGGCAACTTGGAGCAAGTACAATGAAGCCCTGTCACAGCACTATCATATAGAGACAATGCCAGCGCCAATAACAAGGCTTCATTGTATAGTGATGGCTACTTGGTCCGCAAGTCTATCACCATCCCCCCTATTAGTCGCCTTGTACGACATGCAGTAGGATGCGTGAGGCATATTCTTTTTTTCCTCCACCATTAGATGAAGGCCCCCTTACCCCCTGGGGGAATATAATCATCTTTATGAAATGCATCTATCTTTGCCTTAGGCTAAGTTCTTCCATTGATTTGACACGACTGTACTTGACCATTCTTAATATGCACCTGTCAGTACGCTCTTTTTATATAAACTCTCTTGTTTATTAAGCCTGTCTTTCCTTGGTCTTGATCTGTTACTAATGGCTAAAGTTTTGTTTGCTGCTTGGATGTCTGCCTCCAATGTGGTACTCTAGCTCTACGTTGGATAACGTAGAGGCTACTACTAAATTGGGAGGTTTGACGCCTCCCAAAGAACCAAATAAGGAAAACCCTCTATTTGGTAGTAGCCTCGTAGTATCCAACGCCATGGTATCCCGCCCTCGCGCCGTACCCCTACCCATCCAATCTAGTCCATTTCACTTGATACCTGGATAATCTAATAAAACCGGTTGGGTTACACGGGAGGCGCACGAAGACGTCGTAAGGAGCCTAGATGGCGGATGGGCAAAATTCTTCAACTTTCTCTTCTCTTCTCACCCATATTTTCGTTTTTTCTTTAAACTAGTGGCCTCAAAGTTTGACAACGTACCTAGTAGAGAAAGTAGGTGCTACTCTAGATGTTATCGATTAATCGTGCTAGTGGTTACGATAATTACCCGCTCCCAGAGCGGAGCGGAATTATACAATAGTATATAGCTCTACGTTGAATACTACGAGGCTACTACCAAATTATAGGTTTGAGTCCCGGAGGGAAGAATGAAAACCTAATATTTAGTAGTGGCCCCGAAATCATTGACGATATGCCTATTAGTATAATGGTCCCCTTTCAAGCACCCGCAGTCCGCATGTTTGAAACACCCGCCGCAGGGGAAAGAGTCCTAACATCATAAGTGTAATGCTAATTCTCTTATGGAATCGTCTTTATAATTGGGGACTCACTACGAATAAAATAAAAATTTAAAATTAACTTAAAATTTGTTATATTAAAGAGCATAGCTCATGCAATATCCCTTTCCATTTGATCTTAGTCTAAAACATGTTAAAGAATTAATGATACTGCACAGTTATCTTCGTTTACCATAAATATTAATCTAAAATAGTAAACAAAGCCATGTAAGATATTTTAAGCTTAGACAGTTGATGGCAGCCCCTGTTGCCTCTCTCTCGTGGTTGTGGTAGACCACGGATTTCAAATCTGTTTTTATATTGTCTTGATATAGCTTGCCCTAATATATTTCATACGTGATGAAGTAATGTGAAGGCTGTATTTGATATTTATATGGCATGAGTGTACAAATTGACTATCCCTAAGTATCTATCAATGCAATTATTCATAGTTTGGTATCATTAATCATAAATAAATACGTATTAGCAGCTCTATCCATATGGCAACACCAGTCGTACCAACTAATCTACTGTTTACATTAACGGTACACTGGTAGGCTACTTTAGCACAACAGCGTACGTCCAACGTATCAAAATATTCCAACTTGATTTTCAATTTCACAGAGCAGTATTCGATAGCTTGCCCTAATATATAAATTTCATTATTGAGCTTATGCTGCTCATACAATTTATCATACCTCTTGTATAAATAAATGTCCATCCGTATACTGCTTTCACAGCCTGAAGTACTTAACAGAGATACTGAGAATCAAAATGGTGGCCATTGACCTGACCCCTGAAACTCTTTGACCGATTGTGTTATTCTAAGGGTACCCCAATGCCTCTATATACGTCACAACAGTTCGGAAATGCCTCTCGCCACCACTGTCCACAACACTAATTTATTTATATTTACATTTATAAAAAACACGGACTACTATTATTGCACATAAGAGGTATACTGTACACTAACATTTATGATAATGAGGATAGCTGACCATGGCTGACCACATGCGCTATGCCCTTTAAGGCTTTTCAAATCGTGGATGTCTTTTGTGGATTCTAGCCGAGACGCTGAACCAAGCGTCGCCATTCTCCCTTCAATGATATATCAAGATTAAACTCAAGATATCAAACGAATGGGAAGGAGATGGAAGGGAGGGCTCTACATCGTCAATGATTTCGGGGCTACTACTAAATATTAGGTTTTCATTCTTCCCTCCAGGACTCAAACCTATAATTTATTAGTGGCCCCTCCATCATTGACGATATGCCTGATATCTCAAGACTGGAGGGGGACATTCGTGACAATATCAAAACCACTAACAAACAACCATACGTAGAGACAAAGAATCATATAACAAATTTAAGTCTTTATTGCTTACATACAATAAAATATAAAAATGGAAAGAAAGCAGTGCGTTACTTTGAAGAAGATCTGCTTAAAATGACCCTACAGGTCTATCTATCTATTGCCTGACGCCGTGATCCCCGAAGGGGTGGCCACGAACGAACCACCCCTATGCACCTCTGTCCCCAGTCAGTCGACGCCCCTCCCCCCAACCAGCACCGCCTTCGTTCATGTACTTCCTCAATCCATCCTTCCACCTCTTATTCGGTCTACCTCTCCCTCTCTGTCCCTCCACCTCGCTCTCGTACACCCTCTTAGTCATTCTCTCGCTTTCCATACATTCCATATGGCCGAACCATCTCAAGTTGTTCCTTTTCACACTTTCCAGCACATCTACCTCCACACCACACCTCCTTCTTACTTCCTCATTAGTCTGTCTATCCCTCCATGTAACTCCGCACGCACTCCTTAAGTAATTCATTTCCACTGCTCTCACTCTTGGTCTGAGTCTCTCAACCAACGTCCATGCTTTGCTTCCGTAAGTCAGTGTCGGGATTACCACACTGTCATGCAAGGACTTCTTCACTTCCATACTGACCACCCTATTTCTTGTTACTGCTTTTAGCGTTCCTACAACCCTCTTCCCCTGTTGTACCCTCTCCCGCACTTCTTCATTCATAGTCCCATCTTTACTCAACACACTGCCCAGATACTTAAAAGAGTTGACGATCTCCATAGCCTGACCGTTCAGCTTCACCTCACACTCTGTGACTTCACCCATTTCGAAGACCATAACCTTGCTCTTCCCCGCATTTACCTTCAAATTCCGTTTTTCGCACACTGTTCCAAACTCATTTACCAGACCCTGCAACTCCCATTCATTATCACTCATCAGAACTGTATCATCCACAAACAGCAGTATAGGTAGCTTCCACTCAATTCCCTCCCTTTTCAGTGATACACCAACATCCACTGCTCTTGATAGTATTTCTTTCATGACTCCATCCATATATACAGTAAACAACTACGGGGACATCACACACCCCTGTTTCAAACCAACATTCAGGTCAAAGAACTCGCTCTGCTCACTCTCCACACGTACTGCCGCCTTTGCACCCTCATACATGCTCTTCACTGCTTTCAGCAACTTGCCCCTGGTGCTTTCCCCAACTTCACTCTTTTCATGGCTTCCCACACTTCTGACCTCCTGATCCCCACCTCCTCCTCCACTACTTCTCTTATTCTCCCTCCCATACCATATCCAGCTATGTTTGCTGGCTCTTCATTCCTTACATTTAGCAACTCACTGAAGTACTCCCTCCATCTTTCGACTCTCTCTTGCTTCTCGGCTAGCATTCTCCCATTCTTATATTTCACACCCTTACTGTTTCCCTTGCTACCTTCCCTAACTTTCTTGACTTCTTTCCAGAACAGTTTCTTACTCTCCCTCCATTTTACACTCAGATTCCTTCCAAATTCCTCATCTACTCTTCTCTTACTTTACTTCACTACTCTCTCACCACCCTCTTACTCTCCACGTACCTCGCTCGTTTCTGTCTCTCGGAATCTTCATTCCCTCTACTACCCAACCACTCTCTATATGCTTTCTTCTTTTCTTCCACAGCTATTCTTACCTCTTCTGTCCACCATGCTGTACCTTTCACTCCCCTCCCTCTTCTCCTCACTCCACACACCTCCTCACATGCTGCACAGATCTCATCCTTACATCTGTTAAAGAATATCACATTGAGATTCAATAAAATTTGTTTTCCAAGAACATTCTTTAATTCCTGTCCAACATTGTAAAGGCACAAATAATTCATTTGATTATATCTTATGTTCTTAATATTAATTTGTACACCCAGAAGTGAAAGTCCCTGCACAGGGTTTACCCCCTACTCCTACTACCCCAGAAGGTAGGAACGGGGTGGGCCCTGCCCAGTCCCCCTTACTACTCCTACCCAAGGCAGAAGGGACGGGATGGTGCCAGTCCGTCACCCCTTCCTTCCCCTACCCTATAATGGAGAGATTAAAGAAGCAGGCCCCCCACTCACACCCTACCCCAACCCCACACAGGAGGAAACCGCCGATTACAACCATTGTTTCCCACGAACACAAAATAAAGTAACCTTGCAACGAGGCCGAGACCATGTCAGTAATTGGTAATCTATATATATACTATATATGCCAGAAAAAATGTTGCAATAAATTATCTGATTTTACAGAATGAAGATAATTTACACTATCTGTCACCTATCCGTAGCTTGACACAAAAACACTTATGATTTATGCGTAATTAGTATTCTATCATGTTTGTATTTATAATGTAAATTTCCAATACCATCACCCCTTCTAGTTATTTTACAAATTATTGTATTCACCCGTGGCCAACCCTTCGGGGATCACGGCGTCAGGCAATAGATAGATAGATCGATAGTATTCACCCACCCGCGCAATATGCATTGGTATTTAATGGGTTTGCACATTGAAATGGTAATTTTTGAATACCTCTGAAGAGATGTTGGAACTTACTGAAAAATATATTGTATGGATTGCTTAATTGATTATAAGTGGTATATTCATTCAATGCTCGATCCTTGGTTAGGCTTTTTGGTGCATATTCAAGAATATTAACACTTTCTCTCTCTCTCTCTCTCTCTCTCTCTCTTTCATATATATATATATATATATATATATATATATATATATATTTAGTAGTAGCCTCTACGTCTCCAACGTAGAGCTATATACTTATCGTATAATTCCGTTCCACTCTGGAGCGGGCAATTATCGTAATCACTAGCGCGATTAAATCGATAACATCTAGAGTAGCACCTTACTCTCTCTACTAGGTACGTTGTACATACTTTTGAGGCTACTATTTTAAAGGTGGTGGGCTGACCCTTTGTCAGAGTCAGGGTTGGTGTTCTCTACTTCCCATAGCCCCTTCTATCTTTTTCTCCTTCTGCATCTCTAATTTTTTCAAATGGCGTAGGGATGCGGCGACCCCAACGCCCGCCACTTTCTGGTGCAGGTAGCCTCCTCTGTGGTGGAGGGGTGAGAAATTTCCACCACCGCTTTTCTCCGGCGAGACGTAGAAGTCGGCTAAAGGGGATCGGGGGCGGGGGGCCTGGTATCCTTCTCCCCTTAAATAAATCTACCAAAAAAACGAGACAGAGATAGGGGCAAGGGAACGCGTTCGTGGTCCCGGACCCTAAGAATAGGAGCTTTGAATGTGCGTGGATGTAGTACGAATGAGAAGCGAGAGGATATTGGAAGGTTATTTGAAAGAAGGATGTATGATGTCCTTGCACTGAATGAAACAAAGATGAAAGGAGAGGGAGAAGTGGATTTTGGAAACGTGATAGGTAGACAGTCTGGAGTAGACGAGGGAGTCAGGGGGAAAGAAGGAGTGGCTATTATTGTGAAGGAGGAGTTGAGAGAGTTTATAAAAGAGTGGAAAGAGGTGTCATCAAGGCTAATGTGGGTGAGAATGCGGTTTAAGGGTGAAAGGTGGGTATTTGTAAGTGCGTATGGACCAGGAAGTGAAAGAGAGTTAGACGAGGTAGAGGGTTTCTGGGAGGATTTGAGAGATTGTCTACAAGGGTTTGATGAAAATGAAAATGTTATAGTTTTAGGGGACCTAAATGCTAGGGTAGGAAATGAGCCTGTTGAGGGAGTCATCGGTAGTTTTGGTGTGGATGGTGTAAACGAGAGTGGAGAAAGACTGAAAAATGTATGTGAAGAGTGTAGATTGAGTGTAGGTAATACGTTCTTCAAAAAAAGGCGTATACACAAGTACACCTGGCATAGACTTGTGAGGGGAGAGATTGTAGAGAGGGCATTGATGGATTATGTGCTGGTGACAAGGGAAAGATTGTGTAGACTGCTGGATGTGAATGTGATGAGAGGTGAGGCGGAGGGTATGTCAGATCATTACCTGGTGGAGGGAAAGCTAAGAGTTAAGAGTTACAGGAGAATAAGAGACAAGCGTGAAGTAAGAGAGGTAATAAAAGTTAGTGAGTTAGAGAAGAGTGAAAAAGAGAGGGAGTACAAGGAAAGACTAAATGAAAAGTGGATGGAAGTGAGAGAGATGGAAGACAGAGAAGTAGAGGTTGAATGGCAACAGTTTAAGGAAGGAGTGAAAGCAAGTGCAGAGGTAGTAGGCGGCAAAAGGAAAGTAGGAGGCAGAGGTATCAGGAAGGGAAGCAAGTGGTGGAATGATACGGTGAGAAAGGCAGTTGAGGAGAAGAGACAGTGTTTTGAGAGGGTTTTACAGAATGGTAGTGTTGAGGTATGGGAGAGGTACAAGGAGAAAAGGAGAGAGGCAAAACGGAAAATTAGAGAAGCGAAAAAAGATGCAAACGAAAGGTGGGGCCAAAGGCTGAGTGAGAATTTTGAAGAACGAAAGAAGATGTTCTGGAAGGAGGTAAATAAAGTAAGGAAAGGAGGACAAAAGAGGGAAGAGTCAGTGAAAGATGAAAATGGAGAATTACTAGTGGAACCAGTTGAAGTGAGGAAAAGATATGCCGAGTATTTTGAATCTTTGTTAAATGCAAGAGATGGAAGAGAAGCAGTGATTGAAGCAGAGGTGGATGGAGATAGGTTACCCAGGCCACCCAGGTGGCAGGGAATGAATGAAAGGATTGAGGAAAATTAGGTGAAAGAAGCAGTGAAACAAATGAGAGCGGGAAAAGCAGAAGGTTTGGATGGTATTGCTGTGGAGTGTATAAAGAAGGGTGGAGATGTGATAATAGATTGGTTGGTGAGACTTTTCAATGTGTGCTTTGCTGTGTCAATGGTACCAATAGACTGGAAGAGTGCATGTATTGTGCCGTTGTACAAGGGGAAGGGAGATCGGCAGGAGTGTTCAAGTTATAGAGGTATTAGTTTATTGTCAGTGGTTGGAAAGCTGTATGGCAGGGTGTTGATAGAGAGGATAATAAAGTGTACGGAAGTTGCAATAGGAGAAGAACAGTGCGGTTTTAGGAGGGGAAGAGGGCGCGTGGATCAGATGTTTGCAGTAAGACAGTTATGCGAGAAGTATTTAGAGAAGCATAAGGAGATATTTTGGACTTTTATGGACTTGGAAAAAGCGTATGATCGTGTGGACCGTGAAGCAATGTGGAAGGTGTTAAGGATTTATGAAATAGGAGGAAATTTGTTAGAAGCAGTTAAGAGTTTTTATGAAGGGAGCAGAGCATGTGTGAGAGTAGGAAATGGTGAGTTGAGTGAATGGTTTGAGGTAAAGGTAGGTTTGCGACAGGGTTGTGTAATGTCACCATGGCTGTTTAATATGTTTATGGATGGTGTGGTGAGGGAGGTGAAAAGGAGAACTATGGGAAGAGGATTGGGTTTAGTAGGAAAGAATGGTAGAGATTGGGAGTTGAATCAGTTGCTGTTCGCTGATGACACGGCATTGGTGGCGGATTCTGATGACAAACTGCAGCGGGTAGTCAAAGAGTTTGGTGTGGTTTGTGGAAGGAGGAAACTGAAGGTGAACGTCAATAAAAGTAAAGTAATGGTGTGTAATAGGGGAGAGCATAGGGTGAATCTAGATGTGAGGCTGGATGGGGAAATATTGGAACAAGTAGAGTGTTTTAAATATCTAGGAGGAACGATAAGCAGGAGTGGAGGTATGGAAGTGGAGGTAAAACAGAGAGTGTGTGAAGGAAGGTAGGTTTTCGGAGCAATGGGAAGTATGTGGAAGACGAGAAATCTCGGAGTGAAAGTAAAAAGTGCACTGTATCAAGGAATTGTTGTGCCAACAGTGATGTATGGGGCTGAGACATGGGCTCTGAAGAAAAAGGAGAAAAGAGGGCTGGATGTGATGGAGATGAGCTGCTTGAGGAGTATGTGTGGAGTTACTCGTAGAGACAGATTGAGGAATGAAGAGATACGTAGGAGAGTGGGGCAGCAGGAACATTTGTCAGCCAGAGTGGACAGAAGGGTGCTGAGTTGGTATGGTCATGTTGAACGAATGGGAGATGAAAGGCTTACAAAGAGAATATGTGAGTCAGGTACAAGGGGAGATAGAAGGGCAGGAAGACCCCCATTGAGATGGAGAGACTGTGTAAGAAAGGCTTTGGATAATAGAGGAATGACTATAGATCAGGCAGGGGAAGTGGTGGTGGACAGGAGTGAATGGAGAATGCTTGTGAATAGTTGAGTGAACACGTGGTCATTTGGAGTAAGGGGTCGGGCGCAAGTTCGACTAGATAATAGTCCATCAGGCGCCTGGCCCGGGGAGACGATTAATATGAAGGGTGTGCCTGGAAGTGTGGTGGGAGGGCTTGTGGCTTTGGCTCCGCTGCATGTCTGCCTGCCGAGATCGGAACCTCTCCGGGTGGTCAGGGGCCGGGGGAGTGCTGGAGCGACCTTGGTAACCCTGGTCTCTGGGTCTTCTCCTGGGTGACCTGGATGTGTGTGAGTTTGTGTTTTTTATCAGTGTTTATTTTTTGTTTTATGTTGTTTTTGTGTTTTCCCTGTTCTTGCTCTGTCTTGAGTCGGCTACCCCCAAAATGGGGATTGGGCCTGAGCATATAGATAGATAGATAGATAGATAGATTTTAAAGGAAAATGAAAATATTGATGAGAAAGAAAAGAGAAAATTGCAGAACATTGTCCATCCTATCTGGCTCCTTAAGCCGTTGTCACGGGTCCACTGCACAACCCGACCGGGTTCATTAGATAATCCTTTTCGCGCTACACTCAATGACCACACGCTTTTTTCTGGTGCTCTGTTTTTGTGCCTACCACACCTGTCACCTCCCCTTTGGGGGAGTTGTGGGCCTTATTTAAGGTACCTGTGATTCTAGACAGATGATCCGTGCTGTAGGCATGCTTAAAATGGGCTCAAATGTGTTTTTCTTGGAGTGTAGCGTCGAAACTGGAGGTTACTTCATTTTTTGCCATCTGCGCATGCGTCGCCGCTTGGGCGACTCTCGTTCAATTAGGCTTTGCCTTTTGTATTTATTTCAATTGCGGTGGCTTTAGTTTTGTCTTTAGTAGGTTCTTTCATTAAATTTTGTTGTCACTGCCTTAGTTTTGCCATTTCTTTTCGCGAAATTAGGCCTAGGCTTACTTGTGCCCTTCTATTTTTTTTTCTTCTATATTCCAACTACTTCCTCTCGGGCATAGGCTGATAGCCTTTACACTCTACCGCTGAACATGGTGAGGCCTGTGAAGTCTTGTTCCAGTCTAGGGAGGGAGACATGCGAAGCACATACTTACGGCTCGAACCCAACTCCATCTCTGAAGCTGCTTCGCCCCCGCGCTTCACAGTCTCACTCCCCAGGCTCGGACCCTCGCTCTCAGAACGCCACCTATTGAGCAATTAACTCACTAGGTATTGCCCCCCTGTAGCATATTTTGAATATGGGAATATTCATACAGTGCTATTTAATCAGGGAACAATGAGGGTATTTTGTTTTGGCATTTCGGTGTGCTGTGATAATGCACTGAAACTAGGTACAGCACAAATTCCATCCCAATAATATCTTCCCATTGACATATTGGGATTCGAACCCGGGTCCATTGGATTACCAGTCCAGTGGCAAGACCACTCTGACACACCACACCTGGAAGGGGGGCGCGCTGACCCTTGTAGGGCCGGTCCCTTTTCTGGTCTTTTTTACTGGTTGCTGACTCTCCTCAAGAGTACAGGAACTAGTGCGCCATGTAATTTCATATATTACTACCTCAAGTACGGAATAGGCTAACTTCCGTTTTTTGCCTAGCCTAGAAGGGGGGCGTTTTGGTTTAGACTGCGACACTGCGGCCTCCTCAATCTGGCATACTCTGCCCCTGTATTGATCGTACGGCCCCAGTGCTCTGTCTACCTGACGCTTCGGTCATTTGTTGCTTACCCTCATCAAGGGTACAGTAACTGGTGACTTCCTGTAATTTCATATTTTACTGGCTCTGGTACCGAATAGGCTAACTTCTGTTTTGGCCTAGCCTACGGGTGGGGGGGGGGGGGGGGTTTGGATTTCAACACTGTGGCAACCTCAATCTGGCATACACTGCTCACTTTTGATTGACGGCCCCAGTGCTCTGTCTCCCTGGATACAGTCCACCAAAACTGCGAACGTAGCCCGTTCTGATGAGTTTTTGTCTGACAGTTTTTGTTCTGTCTACTGCCCCTCCTACGGTATTGATTGTGTCCCTCATCAAGGGTACAGTACCTGGTGGCACCCTGTAATTTCATATAATAATGGCTCAAAAACCGAATAGGCTACCTTCTGTTTTTGGCCTAGCCTAGGGGGGGGGGGGGGGGGGGCGTTTTGGTTTCCGACACTGCGGCCTCTTCATTCTGGCATTTATGCCCCTGTTTTGTTGGACGGCCCCAGTGTTAGGTTTCCCTGACGCTCAGGTCACTTTTTGCTTACCCTCATCAAGGGTACAGTACCTAGTGGCTCCCTGTAATTTCATTGGGAGGTTTGACGTACCTCCGAACCTACCAAATAGGAAAACCTACTATTTGGTAGTAGTCTTGGAAAATCCAACGTTAAGGCTATTAACCTAATTGCAATGACGACTTGTCTATTTTGACTGCTATGTCGTCATTCCAACCGCGGTTAAAAAGAAAACGTCTAGATTCTACTCCTTATCTTGCTCTAGGAGACGTTGTACATTAACCAAAACTACCACCGAAGGTGAAAAAAGCATAGAAAAGAAGAAAAAGGTGTTTACCTTAGTTACCGCTTAAGGCCCATCCCGTGTTCCGTCATGTGCAGATCCCTGTCGAACGTGCACATGAGCGACCCTCTCTTGTCATCACATCTCACGTCAGCAGTAGAACGCGGATGGGCAGGGGTCCGGCGTGAGGGAGGGTATTATGTACGTTGGATTTTCCAAGACTACTACCAAGGCTTCATAACAAATAGGAGGAGGACATCCAAGCCCAACCTACCAAAAAAAAACAATGCATAAAACAAAATTATGAATGACAAAGACATACAATTTAAACAAGAGAGTTTAATAACAGAGTGAAAAACTGAGGAGTAGCTAAAAAGAACAGTTTTAACACATGCCCGTCATTCATAGTAATGCAAAAACATAGACTTGTCTTAAACCAAAAAGGTACTGTACCCAAACTCCCTTTTCTTCCAAAACCAACAAAAACACTGAACACAAGAACAAAACACAATTTTCAATGTGGCAAAAACACTTATGTACTGGAACAATACATAATCCCAAACTTGCAATCCAGTGTTGCAAACCCGTACACCCCCCCCCCCCCCCTTTGTCAAATAAAACAAATGAAAAGAACGAGGGACAAGGGGGGAAGACCAGGGATCTTCGCCAGAGCACCAGGAAACACGACCCCCGAGAGCAATCACCGGCCGAGGGGGTCGAACACTGGACACGGAGAGGTAGGAGGAGATGAAGGAATTGATAGAAGACCACAAAACCGCTGAGGCGATGGCAGGTAAGGATCGACGTGGCAGGAACCGGAAAGACGCAGCAAAGGATCTGACATCGTGCGCAGAACCCCTACAAACAGGGTGACGGGCACGAACGGTCCGACAAACGTGACGGCCCATCTGCACCTGCGAGAGCCTCCCACCTGTCCGAGGAGACACCCACACAGCAGTACCCGAAGGCGGCGCCACAGACGCAACAGAGGAGTGCAAGGCTGACACCGGGCACAACACATGGCGAGGATGCCCACGCCGTAAAGCCTGGACGGTGAAAGGCTGGAAAACGGGGGCCTCCCTCCCATGCATGGTAACAAAAGGAGGGGAGGAGGCGAACGAGACGCCATGCAAGGACGGGGAGAATCGCACGCAGTCCCGGGGCCGTGACACTGCCGCTAGTGCAGACACCCGATCCCCAGTGGCCAGAGCGACAAGGAAGAGTGGACGCCCAAGCAACGGAACCGGCGTAGCGGCCCTTGTATACGTGGGTGAAGCCAGAAGGACCAGAGCCCGCCCCAGATCGCACTGCGGAGGGACCTGGCGCGGAGGCGGTCGATCCCGGAAGGCAGCCGTCAGGAAGGAATCCAGCTCCTGCGGCGGAACGACCAGCCCAGCGACGGACCCAAAGACCCCCCGGACGGCAGACAAGTGGGTACGTATAGCGTCGACTTGAAAGTGACGTGTACGGAAGAGGTGAAACAAGGAGCGTAGGACGAGGGAAGGAGAGCCAACTGGCAGGCGAGTGTCCTGTAGCCACCTAGTAAAAGACCTCCAGCGGGACCCGTAAGTCCCCCAAGGAGAAGACGGCCAGGAACACTGCAGGAAGTCAGTCAGGGCCCGGCCGAGGACCGGGAGCCACCGTGCCTCATGAACAAGCACGATGCGAAGGCCAACGAGGTCCGCAGGTCCCCAACCTAGCTGAAGTGGAAGCCGGAGACAGGTAGAGGGACCGGACTCGGGCACCACCGCGGCAACCGGGCGTACCAAGCCCGTGCCGGCCACAGAGGCGCGAGGAGCCAGACGCAGCCGCGGTACAGCCGCAGCCTCGCGAAGACTGGGCACATCAACAGCGCGTCTGGTGGCGGAAAGATGGATATCGACCGCCACCCGTACCAGGCTACCATGAAAGCGTCCGGACCCCCCCCCCGGAGCGTGAGGCCAGAGGGAGAGGTCCAGAGGCAACTGGCGCGACACTCCCGATGCGAACAAGACGACCCCCGGAACATCTCAGGAAGCCGCGAGGTCGGCGAACACAGTCCGTTGCATCGCCCATTCTACAAGAACGCCTTGCCCTCTCGACAGGGCGGCCGCCCACAGGGTGGCAGGCCCGGGCAGGGAGGAGGCATGCAAGGAGAAGGGGTGTCGGTCCGCGAGGAAGAACAACTCCACCGAGACCCCCAATAGAGTCAACGACCTGGAGGACTCCCGCATTAGGAAACAGTGGACAGCTGTCTGAGTGTCCAACCCGAAGGCCTCCGACTTACCCCGAAGGGCCAGCGCGTGGTCCCGCAGGAAGAACAAAGGAACCAACAGTCCGAGGGCATAGACGGGTAAGTGGAGGGAGACCCACCCATATGCCGGGAAGTGGACGTCCCAGGTTCGATCGGGAACCTCACCCAACCTCGCTCGACGTATCTGTGTCTACCCAGACCGTCGGCGGGGGGGCGGTCCAGGGCACAGCCGCAGAGAGCGCGCCCCGAGCAACCCAGCGACCGAAGCGTCTGCGAACGGTACGCGGGAGCGGCAGGAGCCGATCCATAGGGGCAACGGAAACACCGCAGTGCCCATGAGGAGGAGGCGGCATAGCCAGAGGCTCCCTAAGGGAAGGGGCAGAGCGGCTCAATGCAGCGAACCCACGAACGAGTCCCAGAGCCACCCCGGGAGGGAGACCGAGTGCAACACGGCGAAGACCTTCCACCGAAGGTGCACCGCGGCCGACAGACCCCGGGTCACCGTAGCGCCGGACAAAACCCATGCGAGACCAACCCATGGCACAACATGCGATGGGGTCAAGCGTGACTTGGGAACATCGAAGGGGAACCCTAACCGTGCGACGTGGCGAACGACTGTGAGGGCGTCGCCTACGCACAGTCCTAGGGCTTCGGAAACTACCAACGAATCGGCCAAGGAAAACAGGATCTGGTGCCCGCTCCTGAGGAGAGGACCCAGAGCCTGCCCCACCAGTGCGGAGAAGATCCGCGGCGCGATGTGGAGACCGAAGGGAAGGCCGTCGAACAGGAACACACGATCGGAAGTCCGAACGGCCAAGAATCGCTGGAAGCGAGGATGGAGACGAACGAGCCAAGACGCATCCTGGAGGGCCAGCGACACTACCCACGACAGAGGGCGCAGGGCCAGGCGTACCTGGGGTACCGGCAGTATCCGAAACCGCGTGTGCACGATGTGCCCGTTGAGGTCCGACAGATCCACCCCCGGTCGCATCGCGTCGCAGTTCGTCGACGGTACCAGAAAGACACGGGAGAGGAAAACCGGGGGGCGCAAGGGCGAAAATAACCCGAGGGAGCACCCGAGAGGAGGGGAGCGACCCGGTCGGCCAGGCGAGAAGGAGAACAAGGAGGCCGACCCAGAGAACCTACACATTGTGTTGACGTGGAGGTACCCCCGGTACGGGCCGTGCGGGCATGAGCGCCACGTTGACCTCCTCTACCCCCCTCAACCTCGTCGAAAAGGACGGGCCACCCCAACCCCTGGCCGTCGCGGCGCTGACCCCGTCGAAGGGCGGCCGGAAGTGGAAGGCCGGCCAGCCCCGACACGGCGTGGATGAAAGGGGGCAAGAACGGAAGTGCGAGGCGGAACCGACGCACTGGCCTGCAACGTCCCAGTCCTGCGGGTGGCGGCAGCACTTGCAGCAGCACCCCGAAGAGGACCGGCAGAAGGACGGGACTGGGAAGACGCCGCGCGCGACACAGCGCATCAGTGCGTGTCGTAAGCAGGGTCCGCAACGACACAGCGTGTCGTCGCGTGTCGGAAGCAGGGGCCGCCGACAGAGAAGCGTAGCATTCCCAAGCATCCTGCTCAAAAAACCCCGATGTATATAGCGCAGAGTACAACAAACCCTGACGAATATCCAAGGGGGCCGGCCGGCAGAACGAGGACCGTACCGTCGGGCGTTGCCGAGTTGCCGCGCACAAAACCACCTTCAGCTCGGGAACCAAAGACACCGCGAGCCGAAGGTGGATCCGCTGAACGCGGTCCAAACCCTCGCGAAGATCGCCTGGCGCAGACGCCTCGATAAGCCACAGGTGGTGAACAGACGTCTGGAGGGAACCTAAAGACAAGACAATAAGTCCGTCACCTTCTGTCGCAAGGGAAAATCCTTGGCGACAGAGGGCTGATCCGGGTGAGAGAAGAACGGGGTAGCAATAGAACAAAGTTCAAGAACGGGCGCGCCTATCCAGGACCAGAACGCGCCGTCCAACCCGCCGACAGACACAAGAGGAGGCAAAAGCAGTGATGACTCCGGGGGAGGGACTGAAGGAGAGCCGTCGACGGATCGGTTGGTGAAGTCGAAGGCCTCAGCAAACCAGGCCTCCAATGGGAGAGAGTGACCGAGCATGATGGCTAAGCCAGGCGTACCGGCGTCGCACAAACCTGTCCCATAGGAGGACAGACCCGTCAACACAGCCAGGAACTGAACAGCCGGAAGGATGTGAGGGCGGCTGAAGTCTGAAAAGAGCGTAGGCCTGCAGAAGGGAGGGGGACCGTAGCAGGGGTAGGTAGGGTGAGGAGCTGAGGGTGTGTCACCACCAAGAAGCGCGAGAAGAGGGAGTCTTGCATCGACTCCAAGCGCCCGTCGATGCGTGACACAACCCCGCCCTGCATAGCCGACAATCGATCCGAGAGAGGCGACCCCCCCCAAGATTGGTCGGCCCGCAGGGGCGAGCGTGAGCGGGAGCGAGGCCCACGACACGAACCAGCAGCGTCGCGGCCCAAGGAAGGCGAGCGACGACGGTTGTGTCGCCGTTGAGGGACTCTTCCCCGATCACGAACGGCCGAGGGGGAAACAGCACGATCCCCCTCTTCCAGCGACACGTCAGCTCCTGAGAAAGGGGACCCCGAAACCTCGCTAAACCCCATCGAGGCAAGAGGAGGGGTACCCCCCTGGCGAGACGGTAAGGGAAGGTCAGGAAGAGAAGAATGAGGAGGAGCAGGACGACGGGAGTGGGAAGGCTGGCCGGGTGAAAGGAGCCCAGAAGGAGCCGCGGGGGGAAACAGAGCAAGGATCCCCGGGGCTGAGATAACAGGGCGGCCCGACACCAAGGCGGAGGAGGGAGGGACCTCCACCGCGGGACGAGACCGTGAAGGAAGAATAGGCACTGAAGCAGGTGAAGTAGGAGAAGCAACGACATCCAGGCGGACCCTCCTGGACAGTGTAGGAGGAGGGAGCAGAGGGCCAGCTACAGCATGAACAACCGTGCACGGAGAGGACAACGTAAGAGGAAGTCGTCTGGGCTGGGGAAGCGGGCGGAAGGGAGTAGAGCCCCTATCCGTAGAGGCCAGGGGAGGGCGCACAGGGGCAGAGCCGCTAACCCCGGCCTCAGGGCGAGAACCATGACGAGGGCGATGGGCGTCGTCAAGGCGATCAGGAGGACGACGAGGGGCAGTAGAGGACGGACGACGAGGCGAGCGAGAGCGTGGACGGAGCTGGGGAACCCCCCGACGATGTGACGACCGGCTGCGGGACCCAGGGGAGAGGGCCAGGTGAACGGCCTTCACTCGGGTCAGGGATACCGAGGGCGACGCGGATACGGTCGGCAACAAAGGCCGGGGAACGGTGGCCCACAGTCCTAATGTGGCGGGAGACCATCGTCCACACCGACGGAAGGGAAGCAGAGGCCACAGCCACCGCCGAGGAACCAGGGCTATGGTGCAGCACATCCACCAGGGCCAGACACGTGCCACACAGAGCAGGGAGGTAGGCCGTAGAGGACACACAGAGCGAGTGGCGCAAGCAGGACTTGTGGCTCTCCAAGCACGGGGAGCGACAACCAAGGCGAAAGCAAGGCAGCCTACCTGCACCGGAAGAACACACACCATAATCAGCACGTCGAAGGAGTAAGTGGAGAGAATGTCCAAGAAGAACCAGGGAAGGAGCATGGGGAAACAGGAACACACATGCAAACAGGTATCCGTACTCACCCTAAACTGGGAGCACAGAGGTAGGTGAGGAAGGCGGCCGAGGCGGAAGAGTACTAGCAGAACCTGCAAAGATGGAGAAAGTGTTAACCACGACTCAACATCTTACATGCAGGGCCTATAACACCAGTAAAGTGCATACACCAATATAGTATCAGGCAACAAGATGACATAAAAAAGGTCAACAGTGAAAGCCAACTATAACCGCAAATTTGCGGGCCAATGGAGGCATAACCGTACCGACACAACCCTCCCGCATCTTTGAGGGACCCCCCAGCGATCACCGCAAATTTTCGGGGAGCCGAAACATCCCAGAGGACCGAATTGAGCTCCCGCAAATTTGCGGGACCGGCCGAGAGGGTCCAGCGCCGAAAAAGCGAGAGGAGCGTCTAGGGAATACCAAAAAAGGCCACAAAAAAGCGTCATCTCCTTATGAACTCCAAGCGATGATGGCCATCAAGCTGAGCAGTGTCTTCCTTGAATTGATCTTAACTCAACCGGTAAAGGGAGAGGCAAGGAAGACACACCAGAGAGAGGAGGCACATCCCCCAGGAACCACCCAACCCACAGAGATAGAGCAAAGCCCATGAGGAGAAGTGACAGGGAGGGTGGTTTCGCACAAACAGGGGCCCCCGTGGGGTACCCCTGGATTGGGCAAAATAGATTATGAAAGGATGGAGGTGAAACACGAAGAGAAAACAAAAACCAGTAAATGAAACTGGCGAGAAAAAGGGTGGCCTAGCCGTGAGCAGAGAATGTGTCAGGGGCGAAAAACCCTGTGGTGTGAAGGAGGGGCCCCCGTGGGGTACCCTTGGATTATCACGAACCACCTGTCGCCCAGGCCCTTGAGACACAGTGAAGGCTCGAAAGGGGGGACTCGGGAATAACGCTAATAATGCGGCCGACACAAACTCTACAAACAGCACCGCCACCAACGAAATCTCAGATTGTTTACCAACGGTACACCTTAGGCTATGAAAAAATTAAAACTCATAGGGGCATAGCAATTCCGGAATGAGAAAACCAGCTAGGCTAAAATAAGCTAAAAGCTAATCTATGCCCAGACTAACAGGCAAAAAGAATATGAAAAGAGAAAGAATGAAAAACATATACGAGGAACGCCAGGCGCCCCAGTACCTTCGGTAGGCTATTTCCACACGCGTCTCCATTATACACACTTAGGAGCCCATTTACGTGTGCCCTAGATCACGTAATATCTGTCTAACAAAAAAGAAGGCCAGATAAGCCGAAACGAACCTAAACAGGGTGAATTAAAGGAGCACAACAAAAGCGACTTCATACAATGGAGCGTGTGAAAAAATGATGACACGAGAGGGTCGCTCATGCGCACGTTCGACAGGGATCTGCACATGACGGAACACGGGATGGGCCTTAAGCGGTAACTAAGGTAAACCCCTTTTTCTTCTCTTCTATGCTTTTTTCACCTTCGGTGGTAGTTTTGGTTAATGTACAATGTCTCCTAGAGCAAGATAAGGAGTAGACTCTAGACGTTTTCTTTTTAACCGCGGTTCGAATGACGACATAGCAGTCAAAATAGAAAAGTCGTCATTGCAATTAGGTTAATAGCCTTGACGTTGGATTTTCCAAGACTACTAACAAATATATTACTGGCTCACGTACCGATTAGGCTTACTTCCATTTTAGCCTAGCCTAGGTGGGGGGCTTTTAGGTGTCCGACACTGTGGCTTCCTCAATCTGGCATATAATGCTCACTTTTTGATTGACGGCACCAGTGCTCTGTCTACCTGGACTCGGTCCCACAAAACCGCGAACGTAGCCCGTTCTGATGAGTTTTTATCTGACAGTTTCTATTCTGTCTACTGCCCCCCACTACGGTCGTTAACTTGATTACCCACTGGCTCTCCCATGCCTGATGTGACTTTAGGAGGGTTACCTTTGGGCCCCTCCACTTTTTGAAGGGTCTTTTATTTTACTGGCCTTCCGCCTTCATAGATGCCACAGACCTCTCAGGCCCCGCTCTAGGTCGGGCCTTTCATTTACGGTCCCATGGTCTCTCTGGGCCTCTCCACTCTAGTACGGGTATTTCCGTTCTATGTCGGAGGTCTGTTTTAACACTGCCTGATACCCACAGACGCTCCCACGTCTGCTGTGACTTGCCAGGCTACCTGTCCAGGGTCTTCGGCTTCAGGAGGGGCCCCTCTGGGCCTCTCCTCTCTCGGACGGGACTTTTACTCATGAGTCATGACATCTCATACCGCTTCCCGCGCCGGAACGTACGAGTCCGTATACGACTACTCCGCCCTGGGACGATCCCGCCCGCCTTGGAACGCGGACGTTCCCGCTCGATGTCGGTACTTTTCCGCTCTCGAACGGACGTTGCCGTTTACGGTCGCGCTACTGTTGCCTCAGTTTAGGCCTAGACTGGTAGTCCTGAACTTCCTTTAAGGCGTCTTTTAATGCTCCTTTTTACCAGGCTGTGCTTGCTGACCTACAGGACCTCTTCACTGATACCGGCCTTAAGGTATTAGTTTCCATTATATTTATGGAGTATGTATGAGGGTGCAAAGGCGGCAGTACGTGTGGAGAGTGAGCAGAGCGAGTTCTTTGACCTGAAGGTTGGTTTGAAACAGGGGTGTGTGATGTCCCTGTGGTTGTTTACTGTATATATGGATGGAGTCATGAAAGAAATACTATCAAGAGCAGTGGATGTTGGTGTATCGCTGAAAAGGGAGGGAAATGAGTGGAAGCTGCCTATACTGCTGTTTGCGGATGATAGAGTTCTGATGAGTGATAATGAATCGGAGCTGCAGGGTTTGGTAAATGAGTTTGGAACAGTGTGCAAAAAACGGAATTTGAAGGTAAATGCGGGTAAGAGCAAGGTTATGGTATTCGAAAGGGGTGAAGTTGAACGGTCACGATATGGAGATCGTCAGCTCTTTTAAGTATCTGGGCAGTGTGTTGAGTAAAGATGGGACTGTGAATGAGGAGGTGCGGGAGAGGGTGCAACAGGGGAAGAGGGTTCTAGGAACGTTGAAAGCAGTAACAAGAAATAGGGTGGTCAGTATGGAAGTGAAGAAGTCCTTGCATGACAGTGTGGTAATCCCGACACTAACTTATGGAAGCGAAGCATGGACCAAGAGTGAGAGCGGTGGAAATGAGTTACTTGAGAAGTGCGTGCGGAGTTACATGGAGGGATAGACGGACGAATGAGGAAGTAAGAAGGAGGTGTGGTGTGGAGGTAGATGTGCTGGAAAATGTGAAAAGGAACAACTTGAGATGGTTCGGCCCTATGGAACGTATGGAAAGCGAGAGATTGACTAAGAGGGTGTACGAGAGCGAGGTGGAAGGACAGAGAGGGAGAGGTGCACCGAAGGAGAGGTGGAAGGATGGAGTGAGGAAGTATATGAAGGAAGGCGGTGCTGGTTGGGAGGAGGGGCATCGACTGACTGGGGACAGAGGTGCATGGGGGCCGTTCGTTCGTGGCCACCCCTTCGGGGATTGCGGCGTCGGGCAATAGATAGATAGATAGATATTTTGGGGTGGGGTTTCCTTCAGTTCTTCAGAGGGTTGAGCCTATCCCTTGGTTTTTTCTGATCTGGGGTTTGGGGCTCTTTGGAATGTTGCTGGTTCCCCTATGGACTACCTGATCCTCCTTTTGGAGAGTTCTCTTCAGCTTTAACTTCCTGGGGAACAGGAAACACGTCAATGACGTGAGAGCCTAGAATGGGAGGTTTGACGTACCTCCCAACCTACCAAATAGGAAAACCTACTATTTGGTAGTAGTCTTGGAAAATCCAACGTCAAGGCTATTAACCTAATTGCAATGACGACTTGTCTATTTTGACTGCTATGTCGTCATTCCAACCGCGGTTAAAAAGAAAACATCTAGAGTCTACTACATATCTTGCTCTAGGAGACGTTGTACATTAACCAAAACTACCACCGAAGGTGAAAAAAGCATAGAAGAGAAGAAAAAGGGGTTTACCTTAGTTACCGCTTAAGGCCCGTCCCGTGTTCCATCATGTGCAGATCCCTGTCGAAGGTGCGCATAAGCGACCCTCTCTTGTTATCACATCTCACGTCAGCAGAAGAACGCGGATGGGCAGGGGTCCGGCGTGAGGGAGGGTATTATGTACGTTGGATTTTCCAAGACTACTACCAAATAGTAGGTTTTCCTATTTGGTAGGTTGGGAGGTACATCAAACCTCCCAATTTGTTAGTAGTCTTGGCAAATCCAACGTCAAGGCTGCATAACAAATAGGAGGAGGACATCCAAGCCCAACATACCAAAAAAAACAATGCATAAAACAAAAATATGAATGACAAAGACACAATTTAAACAAGAGAGTTTAATAAAAGAGTGAAAAACTGAGGAGTAGCTAAAAAGAACAGTTTTAACATGTGCCCGTCATTCATAGTAATGCAAAAACATAGACTTGTCTTAAACCAAAAAGGTACTGCACCCAAAATCCCTTTTCTTCCAAAACCAACAAAAACATTGAACACAATAACAAAACACAATTTTCAATGTGTCAAAAACACCTATGTACTGTATACATAATACATAATCCCAAACTTGCAATCAACTGTTGCAAACCCGTACCCCCCCCCCCCCCTTTGTCAAATAAAACAAAGTAAAAGAACGAGGGACAAGGGGGAAGACCAGGGATTTTCGCCAGAGCACTAGGAAACACGACACCCGAGAGCTATCACCGGCCGAGGGGGTCGAACATTGGACATGGAGAGGTAGGAGGAGATGAAGGAATTGATAGAAGACCACAAAACCGCCGAGGCGATGTCAGGTAAGGATCGACTTTGCAGGAACCGGAAGGAGGCAGCAAAGGAACGCACATCGCGCGCAGAACCCCTACAAACAGGGTTACTGGCACGAATGGGCCGACAAATGGGGCGGCCTATCTGCACCGGCGAGAGCCTCCCACCTGTCCGAGGAGACACCCACACAGCAGTACCCGAAGGCGGCGCCACAGACGCAACAGAGGAGTGCAAGGCCGACACCGGGCACAACACATGGCGAGTATGCCCATGCCGTAAAGCCTGGACGGTGAAAGGCGGGAAACCGTGGGTCTCTCTCTCATTCGGGGCAACAAAATGAGGGGAGGGGGCTAACGTGAGTGAAGCCAGAAGGTCCAGAGCCCGCCCCAGATCCCACTGTGGAGGGACCTGGCGCGGAGGCGGTCGTTCCCGGAATAAGGCAGCCGTCATGAAGGAATCCAGTCCCTGCGGCGGAACGACCAGCCCAGCGACGGACTCAAAGACCCCCCGGACGGCAGACAAGTGGGTACGTATAGCGTCGACGTGAAAGTGACGTGTACGGAAGAGGTGAAACAAGGAGTGTAGGACGAGGGAAGGAGAGCCAACTGTCTGGCGAGTGTCCTGTATCCACCTAGTAAAAGACCTCCAGCGGGACCCGTAAGTCCCCCAAGGAGAAGGCGGCCAGGAACGCTTCAGGAAGGCAGGCAGGTCCCGTCCGTGGACTGGGAGCCACCGTGCCTCCTGAACATCCACGATGCGAAGCCCAACGAGGTCCGCAGGGCCCCAACTTAGCGCAAGTGGAAGTCGGAGACAGGGAGAGGGACCGGACTCGGGCACCACCGCGTCAACTGGGCGTACCAAGCCCGTGCCGGCCACAGAGGCGCGAGTAGCCAGACGCTGCCGCGGAACAGCCGCAGCCTCGCGAGGACGTTGCACAGCAACAGTGCGTCTGGTGGCGAAGATATGTATATCGACCGCCACCTGTTCCAGTCTACCATGAAAGCGTCCGGACCCCCCTCCGGAGCGCGAGGCCGGAGGGATAGGTACTGAGGCAACTGGCGCGGCACCTCCGATGCGAACAAATCGACCTCCGGAACACCCCAGGAAGCCGCGAGGTCGTCGAACACAGTCCGTTGCATAGCCCAATCTACAAGAACGCCCTGTCCTCTCAACAGGGCATCCGCCCACAGGGTGGCAGTCCCGGGCAGGGAGGAGGCATGCATGAAGAAGGTGTGTCGGTTCGCGAGGAAGAACAACTCCACCGAGAACCCCAAGAGAGTCAATGACCTGGAGGACCCCCGCTTTAGGAAACAGTGGACAGCTGTCTGAGTGTCCAACCCGAAAGCCACCGACTTTCCCCGAAGGGCCAGCGCGTGGTCCCTCAGGAAGAACAAAGGAACCAACAGTTCGAGGGCATAGACGGGTAAGGGGTGTGAGTCCCACCTATCTGCCGGGAAGTTGACGTCCCAGGTTTGATTGGGAACCTTACCCTACCTCGCTCGACGCATCTGTGTCTACCCAGATCGTCGGCGGGGGGGGCGGGCCAGGGCACAGCCGCAGAGAGCGTGCCCCGAGCAACCCAGTGTCCGAAGCGTCTGCGAACGGTACGCGGGAGCGGCAGGAGCCGATCCATAGGGGTCAATGGAAATACCTCGGTGCCCATGAGGAGTAGGCGGCGTAGCCTGAGGCTCCCTAAGGGAATGGGCAGAGCGGCCCAATTCAGCGAACCCACTAATGAGTCCCAGAGCCACCCCGGGAGGGAGACCGAGTGCAACACGGCGGAGACTTTCCGCCGAAGGTGCACTGCGACCGGCAGACCCAGGGTCACCGTAGCGCCGGACAAATCCCATGCGAGACCGACCCCTGGCACGACACGCGACGGGGTCAAGCGTGACTTGGGAACAGCGATGGGGAACCCTAACTGTGCGACGTGGCGAACGACTGCGAGGGCGTCGCGTACGCACAGTCCTAGGGCTTCGGAAACTATCAACCAATCGGCCAAGGAAAACAGGATCTGGAGCCCGCTCCTGAGGAGAGGACCCAGAGCCTGCCCCACCAGCGCGGAGAAGATCCGCGGCGCGATGTGGAGACCGAAGGGAAGGCCGTCGAACAGGAACACACGAGCGGAAGTCCGAACGGCCAAGAATCGCTGGAAGCGAGGATGGAGAGGAACGAGCCAAGACACATCCTGGAGGGCCAGCGACACTACCCATGACAGAGGGCGCAGGGCCACGCGTACCTGGGGTACCAGCATCATCCGAAACCGTGTGAGCACGATGCGCCCGGTGAGGGCCGACAGAGCCACCACCGGGCGCATAGCATCGCAGTCCTACTTCGGTACCAGAAATACACGGGAGAGAAAAACCGGGTGACCGGCGGTCAACCCCCTCGACGATTCCCTGCTCGTGCATGGATGTGAACTTGTGGGCCACCTCTGAAGAGATGGGCCGGCGTCGGTGACAAGAGCGGAGTGAGGGTCTGGACGTCCACCGCCAGGGTAGACCCCTCCGCGCAATCTGCCGCCCCCAACGTCCCTCGCGGCCATCGAGGGGCGCAAGGGCGAAAACAACCCGTGGGAGCTCCCGAGAGGAGGGGAGGGACCCGGGCGGCCAGGCGAGAAGGAGAACAAGGAGACCGACCCAGAGAACCTACACATTGTTGTGACGTGGAGGTACCCCCGGTACGGTCCTTGCGGTCATGAGCGCCTCGTTGACCTCCTCTACCCCCCCCCCCCCCAACTTCATCGAAAAGGGCGGGACACCCCAACCCCTGGCCGTCGCGGGGCTGACCCCGGCGAAGGGCGGCCGGAAGTGGAAGGCTGGCCAGCCCCGACACGGCGGGGATGAAAATGGGGCAAGAACAGAAGTGCGAGGCGGAACTGACGCACTGGCCTGTAACGTCCCTGTCCTGCGCCCGTGAATGGCGGCAGCACTTGCAGCAGCACCCTGAAGAGGACCGGCAGAAGGACGGGACTGAGAAGACCCCGCTCGTGACACAGCGCGCCGTTGTGTGTCGTAAGCAGGGTCCGCCGATAGAGAAGCGTAGCGGCCCCAAGCATCCCGCGCAAAAAAGCCCCGACGTAGAGAGCGCAGAGTACAACAAACCCTGACGAATATCCAAGGGGGCTGTCCGGCAGAACGAGGACCGTACCGTCCGGCGTTGCCGAGTTGCCACGCACAAAACCGCCTTCAGCTCGGGAACCAAAGACACCGCGAGCCGAAGGTGGATCCGCCGAACGCGGTCCAAACCCTCGCGAAGAACGCCTGGTGCAGACGCCGCGATAAGCCGTAGGCGGTGAACAGAAGGCTGGAGGGAACCGAAAAGACAAGAGAAGAAGTTCGGCACCCACCGTCGCAAGGGAAAAACCTTGTCGACAGAGGACTGATCTGGGTGAGAGAAGAACGGGGTAGCAATAGAACAAAGTTCAAGAACGGGCACACCTAACCAGGACCAGAACGCGCCGTCCAACCCGCCGACAGACACAAGAGGAGGCAAAAGCAGTGAGGACTCCAGGGGAGGGACTGAAGGAGAGCCGGCGACGGAACGGTCGGCGAAGTCGAAGGCCTCAGCAAACCAGGCCCCCAATGGGAGAGGGTGATCGAGCAAGATGGCTAAGCCAGGCGTACCGTCGTCGCACAAACCCGTCCCATAGGAGGACAGTCCCGTCAACACAGCCAGGGACTGAACATCCTGAAGGATGTCCCGGCGGCTGAAGTCTGACCAGAGCGTAGGCCTGCAGAAGGGAGGGGGACGTAGCAGGGGTAGGTAGGGTGAGGCGCTGAGGGTGTGTCACCGCCAAGAAGCGTGATAAGAGGGAGTCTTGCATCGACTCCAAGCGCCCGTTGATGCGTGACACAACCCATCCCTGCATAGCCGACAATCGATCCGAGAGAGGCGACTCCCCCCAAGATTGGTCGGCCCGCAGGGGCGAGCGTGAGCGGGAGCGAGACCCACGACACGAACCAGCAGCGTCGCGGCCCAAGGAAGGCGAGCGACGACGGTTGTGTCGCCGCTGAGGGACTCGTCCCCGATCACGAACGCCCGAGGGGGAAACAGCACGATCCCCCTCTTCCAGCGACACGGCAGCCCCTGAGAAAGGGGACCCCGAAACCTCGCCAAACCCCACCGAGCCAAGAGGAGGGGTACCCCCCTGGCGAGACGGTAAGTGAAGGTCAGGGAGAGAAGAAGGAGGAGGAGCAGGACGACGGGAGCAGGAAGGCTGGCCGGGTGAAAGGAGGTCAGAAGGAGCCGCGGGGGGAAACAGAGCAAGGATCCCCGGGGCTGAGATAACAGGGCGGCCCGACACCGAGGCGGAGGAGGGAGGGACCTCCACCGTGGGACGAGACCGTGAAGGAAGAATAGGCACTGAAGCAGGTGAAGTAGGAGAAGCAACGACATCCTGGCGTACCCTCCTGGACAGTGTAGGAGGAGGGAGCAGAGGGCCAGCTACAGCATGAACAACCGCGTGCGGAGAGGACAACGTAAGAGGAAGTCGTCTGGGCTGGGGAAGCGGGCGGAAGGGAGTAGAGCCCCCATCCGTAGAGGCCAGGGGAGGGCGCACAGGGGCAGAGCCGCTAACCCTGGCCTCAGGGCGAGAACCAGGACGAGGGTGATAGGCGTCGTCAAGGCGATCAGAAGGACGACGAGGGGCAGTAGAGGACGGGCGACGAGGCGAGCGAGAGCGTGGACGGAGCCGGGGATCCCCCCGACGATGTGACGACCGGCTGCGGGACCCAGGGGAGAGGGCCCGAGCAGGGAGAGGGCCAGGTGAACGGCCTTCAGTCGGGTCAGGGACACCCAGGGCGACGCGGATCCGGTCGGCAACAAAGGCCGGGGAACGATGGCCCACAGTCCAAATGTGGCGGGAGACTATCGCCCACACCGACGGAAGGGAAGCAGAGGCCACTGCCGCCGCTGAGGAACCAGGGCTATGGTGGACCACATCCACCAGGGCCAGACACGGGCCACACAGAGCAGGGAGGGAGGCCGTAGAGGACACACAGTGCGAGTGGCGCAAGCAGGACTTGTGGCTCTCCAAGCACTGGGAGCCACAACCATGGCGAAAGCAAGGCAGCCTACCTGCACTGGAAGAACACACACCATAATCAGCACGTCGAAGGAGTAAGTGGAGAGAATGTCCAATAAGAACCAGGGAAGGAGCATGGGGAAACAGCAACACACATGCAAACAGGTATCCGTACTCACCCTAAACCGGGAGCACAGAGGTAGGTGAGTAGGGCGGCCGAGGTGGAAGAGCACTAGCAGAACCTGCAAAGATGGAAAAAGTGTTAACCACCACTCAACATCTTACATGCAGGGCCTATAACACCAGTAAAGTGCACACACCAAGATAGTTTCAGGCAACAAGATGACATAAAAAAGGTCAACAGTGAAAACCAACTATTACTGCAAATTTGCAGGCCAATGGAGGCATAACCGTACCGACACAACCCTCCCGCATCTTTGAGGGACCCCCCAGCGATCTCCGCAAATTTGCGGGGAGCCGAAACGTCCCAGAGGACCGAATCGAGCTCTCCGCAAATTTGCGGGACCGGCCGAGATGGTCCGGTGCCGAAAAAGCGAGAGGAGCGTCTAGGGAATACCAAAAAAGGCCACAAAAATGCGTCATCTCCTTATGAACTCCAAGCGATGATGGCCATCAAGCTGAGCAGTGTCTTCCTTGAATTTATCCTAACTCAACCGGTAAAGGGAGAGGCAAGGAAGACACACCAGGGGAGAGGAGGCACATCCCCCAGGAACCACCCAACCCACAGAGATAGAGCAAAGCCCATGAGGAGAAGTGGCAGGGAGGGTGGTTTCGCACAAACAGGGGCCCCCTTGGGGTACCCCTGGATTGGGCAAAAAGACTATGAAAGGATGGAGGTGAAACAGGAAGAGAAAACAAAAACCAGTAAATGAAACTGGTGAGAAAAAGGGTGGCCTAGCCGTGAGCAGAGAATGTGTCAGGTGCGAAAAACCCTGTGGTGTGAAGGAGGGGCCCCCGTGGGGTACCCCTGGATTATCACGAACCACCTGTCGCCCAGGCCCTTGAGACACAGTGAAGGCTCGAAAGGGGGGACTCGGGAATAACGCTAATAATGCGGCCGACACAAACTCTACAAACAGCACCGCCACCAACGAATCTCAGATTGTTTACCAACGTTACACCTTAGGCTATGAAAAAATGAAAACTCATAGGGGCATAGCAATTCCTGAATGAGAAAACGAGCTAGGCTAAATTACGCTAAAAGCTAAACTATGCCCAGACTAACAGGAAAAAAGAATATGAAAAGAGAAAGAATGAAAAACATATACGAGGAACGCCAGGCGCCCCCGTACCTTCGGTAGGCTATTTCCACACGCGTCTCCATTATACACACTGAGGAGCCCATTTACATGTGCCCTAGATCACGTAACATCTGTCTAACAAAAAAGAAGGCCAGATAAGCCGAAACGAACCTAAACAGGGTGAATTAAAGGAGCACAACAAAAGCGAACTCAATCAATGGAGGCGCATGAAAAAATGATAACAAGAGAGGGTCGCTCATGCGCACGTTCGACAGGGATCTGCACATGACGGAACACGGGATGGGCCTTAAGCGGTAACTAAGGTAAACCCCTTTTTCTTCTCTTCTATGCTTTTTTCACCTTCGGTGGTAGTTTTGGTTAATGTACGTCTCCTAGAGCAAGATAAGGAGTAGACTCTAGACGTTTTCTTTTTAACCGCGGTTGGAATGACGACATAGCAGTCAAAATAGACAAGTCGTCATTGCAATTAGGTTAATAGCCTTGACGTTGGATTTGCCAAGACTACTAACAAATTCTCTTCAACAAGTAGAATGTCCTCTCCCGTTCCAAGTGACAACCACTGGATGAGCTTAACACCTTATATGTTAAGGTGAGCTCATTTTACAAATCACTGGACGTTTCCGGTTCACAGGCTAAGTGTACTTTCACTATTCATATATTTTTGCTTATAACAATGACCCAAAAAACATGTATACCCTCGGGCATATTATCTATATGGAGTTCAGTAAAACCTTACATTTCAGGTTCCTTTTACAAAAAATATCCAAGTACCAGCAATACTAAAGTACGTATGTAAGTTTTTTAGAATTATCTCTTCTATAACTCCTACCTAGTCCCCACCTCCTGACAAGAAAATGTCCGGATCTAACAGTAAAAGACCCGGAAGGGCTCTTAACCCATCAGACCCGGAAGGTCTCTTAAACACCCATAAAAACCACACCCTAGCTACCCGGAAGGTCTCTTAATTAAACACCCATGAGCTTAAAGCCTGTAAGTAGTGAGTTCACTGCTCAATAGGTGGCGTTCTGAGAGTGAGGGTCTGAGTCTGGAGGGTGAGACGGTGAAGCACTTGAGCGAAGCAACCGGCCGCTTCAGAGATGGATCTGTTTCGAGCCATGATGGTTGCTTCACATGTCTCACTCCCCAGACTGGAACAAGACCTCACGGGCTTCACCGTGTTGAGCGGTGGAATGTACAGGCTCTCAGCCTATGCCCGAGAGGGAGTAGTTGGAATATAGAAAAAAAAAAAAAAAAAAAAAAAAAAAAAGCTTGGTGTGCGAGGCGTACGTCCGACGCATGTAAACAACAGCCGGCTGGACCGACGCCCCGCATATCCGGCCACAAGAAGGAGTGCGTCGCTTCTTCGTGTGTGCCTGTATGTTATTGTTAAGTATCGAAAAGTAGTGTAAAGTGGCTGTTTTTGCCATAAAGTTATCTCCAATGAAATCATCATCACAACTGAACCAGTTGACTTAGAGAGCTCTACTTAATGCCATTCTACAGGTACGAAACACATCTACGCTTGGGGATGCGCGGGAATGCGGAAGCAAGCCAAATAACAAAGATGCGGTAGCCTAGGCGTAGACGTTTTTCGGCCAAAACCCCCGGGTTTCGGGGAATATATATATAATACATAGCCGGGGCTGGAGGGTTAATAACAATAACATTTACTCAATTAGCCTTTTACAGAATTAGTACCACATAATATGTTACAAATATGACATGTACCAACCTGGCATAATCCCAACTAATGATAGTCCAATAAGACCTTTCGATATATTTCCATTGGGGTCCTTGGAAGTTAACAAATCACAAACTAAAAGGCGACCCACCTTCTAAGTCCCAAATTTCCCTGACTCGCAATCAGGACTTCAAGTCCTGCACTCTACACTCATATCCCCAGACCTTGGACATTTATCTAACATGACCAGTCACCCTGCTAATCCTGTTTCATCGATTAAACAGAGAATTACCTACCTCCTCTACCGCCTTGGCTGAGCCAAATGCTGAGCATGTCATCCCCCCCTCCTCCTTCCCTAGTTTGGCTAGGTGATACTATTGAACAACATATTGAATCAACCCCGTTGTTTGCTCCACCCACATTGATTCGCCCTAAAACTGATTCAGATGAATACTGAAGCTGAAATACATAAACCCAGGAGGCTAGTTGGGCTAATTTCAGGTAATTTTCTTAAATCCATGCAGGAATGTGACAAGCAAATCCAACAACATTTTGTACCCCTTTAGATAAGGCTATCCGAGATCTCCAAGTAGTTCTCTTCCTCCTTCCAGATTACAACATGCCATACCAAACACAGTTCCACTGGCTCAGGTGCCTGTCCATCCTAAACAACCTGCTCGTAAAATAACAACTCCCGATACTGGAAACAACTACCAGAGTAACACCTACTAATGCTGACACAGGTCATCCAGATTTGGTATCAATACCAAAGGAGTGGATTATTAAAATGGACGAGCTGAAGAATATATGTGCAAAGAAGCACAAGGCCAATTGCTGGACGTATTCATAAAAAACACTCCCCAATTCGATTGGATGCTAAGTAACTTTCTTACACACAGACACCCACGGGCCTTTAGGGAAACACTGCAAACCATGGTCTGACGTGAATAAGACTGATGGACATATTACCATTAAATCTCTCTAATATCTATAAATCCGTAGGTTGCTCCACAAAAATGTCAGGGAACAAAAACCCTATGATGGAGGTATACACTCTAAGAGATGACCCAGGGACCAAATGGGGTGACTGAGGCAGAATGATTGACCCTGTCTTGGGGGGATGCCCCCCCCCCCCCCCCCCCACCACACACACACACACAAAACTCCCATTGGAGGATCACCAATTTACCAATAGGCATACATAAAACTCCTACTCTATTCCCCAGACGTTCTGGAAATATCTCAGATCTCCAAATAATAAGTTGGAACCAACTAATTGACCCCATGATCAATACACCTACCCTACACAGATTGACAACGACGTTAGACTGCGTCAAAAACCCATAGGTTACTGTAAAAACTTTATCACACAACAACATCCTGCACAAGCCATGAGACAAGTAGCAGAGTCTATCCCTGAACAACACTCCAAGTCTGCACTTCATTTTATCAGAAGAGCTTCACGGGGTAATTCTCAGACGACCACTGGGAATGTCAAAAGTTGCTTTTGTTTGCCTTGGTAGTGATATAGGTGAAGTCACCAAAGGTCGATTTGGGGATCTGCCGTTATGACAAATTTTGAGGCAACTAGAACTAGACAGTATCCACTCATCCAATTGTCCAAGAATATACCCAAAGATATTACCACTCTAGCACTCTCTTCCCCTTGATTCACATGTAGTTTGATTCCCAAAACAACCTGAACGAAGTGCATGCTCGGTTACTAAGCCCTCAGATAGAAAGGTTGGGGCAGTTTTAATAAACAAGCTAACCCCTCCTCAGAGCTCAGGCCAACAATGGACAACTACCTCTAGAATTAAAAACATTAATGAACCAAATGTTGACAGACAATGTTGTAACTTAGATGCCAGAAGGCATTCTAGTTTTCTATCACACATGTTTCTCTCCTCAAAAGGGACAGTCTACGACTAAAACCCTACGATAGACATGCTTACTCCTCAACAAATCAATTCACAATAGAAAGTTCAGGATATTAACTAGTTCCCAAGTACTGTAGAACTAATTCTAAAATCAAAGGTCTGGATAATTGCTCCAGATATAGAAGAGTCCTCTGGCACATCCCAGTAACAAAAGGTACCAAAAAGGTCCTAGCTATCCCATTCAGAATCAGAGCGAAGATGTTCACCAGAATTCCTTCCAGCTTGGACATAGCTCCCAGTTTTTTCACCAAGTGAGTGAAACAAACCCTTCTCCCTCTACTCAAAGTCGGCGTAAAAATACTGCTTAGCCTTCAAGATTGTAGAATGCTGTGGTTTTCTCCACTCCATAGCCAAAAATCAAACCCTGATAGTCACGTAACATGTGAAAAAAGGGGGTTTCAGAATAATTTTAGAGAAATCAAAATTCTCACTCCTACACAATCAGCAGAAGGAGTAGGATTAATCTGGGATACACAACTCCAGACTATAAAACAAAGGCCATTCAATGCCAAGTCTCCAAATATAACCATTCACAGTATTACATACCAAGACTGTAAACAGGAACTTTGATAATCTCCGATAGGCTCCTTAAAAAAATTGGGTTCAAAATTACAAGGCCCCTGGCTCCCTCAGGTTGAAGGAACTAATCTAACCAGGCAACAAAACCGTTCCGCTAACACCTCACAATTACCTTCTATTCATCCCAAAGAGAATTCGACATCCCTTGTCGTTGCGGAAAAATCTCAAGTAAAGGTAATCAGTGACACATTGGTCAGATCCACCTCCCATTTTGGGTTGGACACAGACGCTTCGAGTCTGATAGGTTGACACTATCAGTCGTTCGGAAGTTCATCAGTATCAAGGAAAAGGGACAAACTTAAGTCAGTGTCACATCAATACCCAAGAACTAACAGTCCCTCTAATTTTCCCAAAGTTCATACAAATTCATTGACCTCCAGGTCAATGTCATACCAGATGGACAACATGACCACTGTAATTTGATTGGAGAAACAGATCCCCACCCGGACCAGGTTTCTCTAGGATGTCTCGGGGAAAAGATAGGCTTTCTAATCCAAAACATTCCCCAGTAATCCATGCAACATTTCTACCAGGCTTCCCCAACCCGTAGACAGATATAGCACTTACGATATGGACATCGTCAAATCCAAGTGGCTGCCGTCCTGCGACAGGGAAGTCACGGATACGCTCACTAGTCAATACACAGCTTCGACTCTGGGACAGGATAGTTCACACTTTAAACAACTTACAACTTTGAGTGCAGGATCAAACCAGCAGTCTCCATCGGTTGCTGGTTCGCTGAAGCACCTAAAATTCTTAATTGACTTTAAAAAGAGCTAACAGTTAACACACTTATAGACCACGTGTCGTCATAAAGAAACCCTTCTTGACGCTTACTAGTTTATTCTCTGCCCCAGAAAGACCAACGGGGCTTTGTTATGCAGGCTTGTGTTGAGCTCAGAGTGGGCTTCTCCTGTGAGACCACATATGACGAGAAACTTAATAAGTGCGTCTTTTCAATTGACCCAGGCTATTGGCCAATGGGTCTCAGAACTGACATCCATGACAAGGTCTATTAACTGTCTAAGTTTGGCTACTAACAAGGACTCTGTACATATTGTTACTACACCAGAGTCATCACAAATCACCAGGAACATCTCCCCACACCTTTCTCTATTCCTGCCTTGACAAGAGCAAAGATGCTCCATGCCCTGTTCCCTGCTAAGGCACTATATACCTACTCTAAATCTGTTATTCCGGGGAATAAGACACAATTGTGCTTTCCCCAGATGGTCCAATGGGGTTTGGAAAGAAAGTGTTAGCATCCCTTTTGCAAAGATAATTAAGGAAGCTGATCCTCAGGTGATCGCAAAATCCCAGGATGGGCATATATGGGCCACTACCATTAGTTGCCCTCAATGGTTTTTCAGGGGAAGAGATAGCTCAGACGGGCCTGTTGGTCCTCTAAGCAATGCGTCCCTAACCATATGCTTGTCGGTGCATCTGGAGAGGACCCAAATTACCAAACGTAGCTTTGGGGCAGGATGATGCTCCCCACAGACAATAAGTAGATGGATATGCTTATTCATTGCTTTATTACCAGTGTGTAAGGTGATGGAAGTTGTGTCCTACCTTTCACCTTGGAGGAAAAAAGGGGGGGGTGCGTTAAGTCCATGACAAGTTGGCAGGACACACAATCCGGAATGGATAATAAGAGTGCTATTACTGCACTAGATCTGTTACATAACAATATCTATACGTTATTGCAACTATAAATGTATAACCTTATTCTAATTTTAATTTTGTGATATACAATTATCAGTATTCACACCTCAGTAGTTCTGTCTTTCCGAGATAAGGCTTCTTTAATGGTACCCGCCTTATACATCTTTTTCTTACGACTATACTCTTATATTTAGACACATGTCACAGTTTTCGTTTTGGTCTTCCTAATAGATTCTCGCAGTTTAGCTTGATGAGTATATGTAGGTCCCTCCACCGGTCGTGATATTCTAGGCACTTACGTCATTGACGTAAGGAGCCACCAATAAATTACGGTTTTGACAACCCGTAAGGGAAGGAAGGAAAAAGATGCGTAAAATAGGTCGCGGCGAAATTACCCCGCCCGGCGGGGTAATTTCACCGCGAGAGTAACTTTTTTCAAAAAATCGGCAGCATGACCAAAACATTATATATTTTATGTTTTTTGGGCATCTATAGCAGAAGGGCTGAATGTATAGATAAAAAATCAAAAAATTAAAAATCCCATTTGTGGCAGTTTCTATTCGTCAAAAACTTCTATTTTCGGCGAAATTACCCCGTCTTACCCTACAGTATAATTATGTCCCATGTGACTTATTTTTCCCATGTATGTATGTTGGCATGCTGTAAATATCTGCGCTTCAGAAGAAATTGCTTTTTGTACAGTACTGTTATAGATTTTCTAGTTTTCTCCGATGCTATGAATGACTAAGTCACACTGAAAAAATGCTCTTTTTAACTACTCCTCAGTTTTTCACTCTTTTTATTAAACTCTCTTGTTTATTTTGTGTTCTTTGTCATTCATACTTTTGTGCATTAGTATTTAGTTGTTATGGGCGTGGATTCTGCCTCCAATTTGTTACGCAGCCTTGATGTTGGATTTGCCAAGACTACTAACAAATTGCAAGGTTTGATGTACCTCCTAAACTACCAAATAGGAAAACCTACTATTTGGTAGTAGTCTTGGAAAATCCAACGTACATAGTACCCTCCCACAAGCCGTTCCCCTGCACATCCTCGCTCTTCTGTCTACGTGGAAATTGATGACAAGCGAGGGTCGCTTATGCATAGGTTCGACAAGGGTCTGCGCCAACACAGAACACGGGATGGGTCTCAGCTGTAACTAATGTAAATCCCTTTTTCTTCTCTTCTATGTTTTTTTCACCTTCGGTGGTAGTTTTGGTTAGTGTACAACGTCTCTTAGAGCAAGTTAAGGAGTAGACTCAAGACGTTTTATTTTTTAACCGCGGCTGGGATGACGACATAGCAGTCAAATTAGACTAGTCGTCATCGCAATTAAGGATAATTGCCTTGATGTTGGATTTTCCAAGACTACTACCAAATAGTAGGTTTTCCTATTTGGTAGTTTGCGAGGTAAGTCAAACCTCCCAATATTTTTTTTTTTTTTTTTTTTTTTTTTCTATGTGATTGAGGGAGGCAAAAGGCATAACTGCCTATAGCGAGTGCCTCCCCCATAGTTGAAAGAGTGACAGGGCCAAAATCAAGGGACGTTCGAGCCAAAATGCCTGGACACACGGAGTTTGAAGCAATTTAAGTCATAGGAAGAGGGAAAGACTGATTCTGGGAGAGAGTTCCAGAGCTCAGATGTTGAGTAGAAGAAAGTTTGAGAGTAACGTTTCACTCTTGGGTTGGAGAGTTGCACAGAGTAGGGGTGGGATTGAGTTGCAAGACGGGTACCACGTGCCCTACGTAAAGGAGGTGGTATGCACTGGGATAGCTCTGAGGAACACTGATTATTATAGTAGCGATAGAATAGCGAGAGAGATGCAACATTGCGGCGGAGAGAGAGAGATTGCAGAGAGTTGGTGAGTGGACGGGAGTTAATGATACGAAAGGCCTTCCTTTCAACTTTGTCTAGGAGAGCGGTGTGAGAGGAACCTCCCCGCACATGTGAACAATACTCAATACAAGGGCGCACTATGCCCCTGTACAGAGCAAGAAGCTGTGCAGGAGAAAAGAACCCCCTAAGGCGGTTGAGCACACCCAGCTTCTGGGAGGCTGCCTTAGCAAGACTGGTAATATGGTCCTTCCAAATGAGAGCAGAAGAAAAAGAGACACCAAGAATATTGAGAGAAGATGAAGGGTTGATTTTTGTATTGTTGAAGAATAAGGGATAGTCTGCTGGGAGATCCTGACGGGTAGATAGATGGAGAAATTGGGTTTTGGAAGCATTAAAGTTAACAAGGTTTTCTCTGCCCCAATTGGAAATAGTATTTAGATCAGAATTTAAGAGTTCTATGGCTTCATTACGTTTGTCGTTGAGGGATTGCTGGCTGGGGCGTTCTGAAAAACTAATGGAGTAGTGTAAGGTTGAGTCGTCTGCGTATGAATGGATGGGAATTAATGTACAGTTAAGGAGATCATTTATAAAAATTAGAAAGAGAATAGGAGATAGGACAGAGCCCTGAGGAACACCGGAGTTTATAGGGTGAGGAAGTGAACAATGGCCGTCCACAACCGCAGCTATGGAACGGCCGGAAAGGAAATTAGAGACAAAGGCACAGATGGAGGGATAGAAACCGAAGGAGGGTAGTTTAGAAATTAAAGATTTATGCCAGACTCTATCGAAGGCTTTCGATATGTCTAGTGCAATAGAAAAAGTCTCACCGAAGTCCCGAAACGAGGATGACCAAGAGTTAGTAAGATATGAAAGAAGATCACCAGTAGAGCGATCCTTAAGGAAGCCATACTGGCGATCTGAGAGCAGATTATGAGAAGAGAAATGCTTAAGAAATTTGGAAGCAAGAATAGTTTCAAAAACTTTAGAAAGACAAGAGATAAGAGCAATTGGACGATAGTTGGAGGGTTGAGAGCGGTCACCCTTCTTTGGGACAGGTTGAATGTGAGCAAACTTCCAGCATGAAGGGAAGACGTTAGAGGATAGACAGAGACGAAAGAGTTTGCCTAGGCAGGGAGTCAGCACGGAAGCACAGTTTTTGAGAACAACAGGAGGAACACCGTCCGGACCGTACGCCTTATTAGTGTTAAGCCCAGAGAGGGTAGAAAGTACATCTTTAGAAGAGATTAGGATATTAGGCATAAGTAAGAGAGAGGAGGGCGGAGAGGGAGGAATAGCACCGGAATCATCCATCTTACTTCTATCTTTACTATTTTTCCTTAACCCCTCCCCCCCCCGGGTCCGCCTTCTAAATGACAGCACTAGGATCCGGGCGATCTGGCCATAAAATTTTGTAATAGACATAGGCCTAGTTTTGTCATTTTAACTGCTAGAGAATTCACACACATCTCAAAATGTAGCCCTGTTTTGTATCTGTAGACTGGCATTGAGTAAAGCTCTCTAGGTCAACTGGTTCAGTTGTGATAACGATTTCCGTGGAGAGTTTTGACGTGATGTTAGCAATATCGGACAATAACAAACGCTAATTCTCGTTCTACTAAACAATAACAACAACAGTCCGACTTCTCCTTCTTGTTTTCGAAGGTGCGCGTCGCTCCGACCGGCTTTGTTTACATACGGTTCGACGCACGGCTTTCAAACCACGCTTAATAGGCTTTCAAGCTTACAGATTTTAAAATGGCACCCGGGCTCCTGCCCATCTGCCGCAGTGTCATTAAAATGACAACCGGGCAGGAAGAGTTAAGGATTACTCAGATACCAGCCTTATTACATTTTATATTATTCTCTCGAATTATGTGCCTGTTTTCCAATTACAGGTACAGTAGTGGGGTTTTTCTTGTCCTTGACGTTGAGCATATGATGTCACGGCCACCGGTCGTGGTATTCTTGGTTTTCACGTCATTGACGGAGAGAACCACTACTAAATTGTGGGTTTGACAACCCAAAGGGAAGGAAGGAAAACCATATATTTAGTAGTGGTTCCGTAGTCAATGACGTCTACTGTTCTCCCACCTTCCCCTTCCCATACACATGCATAACTTGACACAGTAAAACCTCGCCCATCCAGACTAATTGGGGGAGAACCCTGTCTGGATCTGCCAAAAGTCCGGACATACAGTAAACCCTCGCCATCTCGGACCTCTAAATGTCGGAAACCCGTACTAGCCAGACTGGCTACGGCCTCTCGGACATGTATAGTCCATCCTCCTATAACACGAGCTCCTACAACGCGATCCTCCTTCAACACGAGGGGGGGGGTCCCGAATTACCTAAACCTCTTATAACCCGAGCCGAAAACATATAACGCGAAATGGCCTTGCCGAGTGCTTCAAATCCGGTGCCTCCTCTTACTGCGCGACCCCCCCCTAACCTACAGCGCGACGGCAAGAGAGCTTCGGAGCTGGCCCAGCTGGGTTGACGGCAAGCTGAAACATCTCACTCAACTTACTGTTTCTTCATTCAAATTTAATTCGGTATATTTGTTTATCCAAACATGATCTTATAATTTACGGGTTTGACAACCCGTAGGGAAGGAAGGAAAACCTTCTATTTAGGAGTGGTTCCGTAGTCAATGACGAAGAGCCTATACTATATATAGGCTGAGATTCCGGGACCCGTTCGGGATTCCACGGAGTTCTTATCACAACCGTTGCGTATATAGCATAAAAACAATCCTTGGTTAATACCCATTAAATCTTACCAAGGGCTCGTCATTGAAAATGGATACCACTAGAAATAAAATTTAAAGAAGAATCTATCATTTCAAACCTCCCGGTGCCTCAGCCCTCCAGCTGTGCTGTCGTTATGCTTCCCTTGCACGTGATGCCAGACTTTCTAGCGTGTTTATCTGCCTCAAATGTTATATCAAGTTGGGCATGTGCATGGGAAGGGGAAGGTGGGAGGGAACCTTTGCGTCATTGACTACGGAACCACTCCTAAATAGAAGGTTTTCCTTCCTTCCCTACGGGTTCTCAAACCCGTAATTTAGTATTGGTTCCTTCGTCAATGACGAAGAGCCTAGAATACCACGACCGGAGGTGGGACATCAGATGCTCAACGTATCCAGAAAGAACCAATTAACAGATAGGCTGACACCGGGAGAAATTCAAATTACTGTATTAGAGAAAGAAGAGGCGGGTATACTGGGAAGCCTCATAAAGAAAGAAAGATGGAAGAATAGTCATAACTTAAAATGTGTTGAGGAGAACAAGATGTAAAAATTTGTATGAACGGATGCTTTAATGTCAAAGCATCTCATACTATAATGCTCCTGAAGCTGTGCAACAAGTTAGCAAGTGCATTTCTTGCTTGCATTGGTATAAAAACCAAAAAATTACCTATTTATTCATACTTTTTCAGTACATACAACTCGTACTTATCCTTATAGAAGAAAACTCTTTGTCTTCGTATACTTATTTATGTTCTACATCCCCCCCCCCCCTTTTTAGTCCTTTTGGAGATTCCGAAGGAGGAAAGGAGAACCAGACTCATGCAGTACATACAACTCGTACTAATTACTATAGAAGAAAAATCCTTTGTCTTCTTACTTAGTCATGGTAGTAAAACTCTTTCAGTGTGACGCCCATTGCCTGATAGTGGTTACCGACTATTAGGCCTTCGATTTAGGGTGTAAGATAGGATCGCCAAAAGGCATCCTTGAGGTTCAACGTTATCAGTCACACGTCCTGATGAAGGAGTAGCCGTATCCGAGGCACTGTGAGCATGCAAAATCTGTAATTTTGAGTGAGGAGAGGTCTCTGCCTGGTCTCCTCTTTAAGCTGTCTCGTTTGGGAACAAGAAACGTGCGGGATAGGAAAACTGTGGTTCCTTTTAGAACTGGCACTAATACCATCGGCTTTAATCATTCTTTGATTACTTCTATGACGTTTGGTGAAAGTATCATTGTATTGTTGTGCAGATCACATATGACAAGCAGCAAATCTATGTTCCTCATTTGGAACTTTATTGGGGCAATTGCAGTGATGGCTAGAGCAAATTTTGCCGCCTCTACTGCCCATTCCACCCACGGACCTTGTCCCACTCCATCGAAGGTAACATGCGAGACTGAGGGTCTGTAGCAACAATTTCTATCTTTGGAGAACACATTGAGGAGGGACTTTATAGCATTAAGAGCAGCAAGCTTAGAGAAATCTGACCAAGGCTCTCAGGATTTTGTGGCAGAAAATATTGGGGCAGGGTTGTCCACAAAACTGAATATCAGACCTGGAAGGGAAAGGAGGCACGACTACTTCCATTCCCCGCCTTTCAGTATCTTTTGCTCGCAGATGTTTTAACTCATTTACCTCGAGGACCCCGGCTTGAGGGGCCTGGTAAAGTTCAGGGATACCTGTCTCCGCGTCTTCCGGAATAGGAGGATCACTGATTGGTTGTCAAACTCGGGCAGGATCATAAAGCAAAGGCATTGGCTTGTTGGGAAACCCCGGGTCCTCCTCAAGGGCACCCGGAATGAAGGGGTTAGGAATAGCCCCACCTGTCAAGGGTGGGAATCGCTACTGATTCACCGGTTAGGGAACACTAGAACCAATTGACCCTGAGGGACGAGGAGGTGTGGTAGTCTTTATTCATATAAGGACAGGTTGTAAAGGAACAGTAGGTAGCGTAGAAGGCATTAGCTTAGAGGACAGCCTAACCTGGGGAGTCAGAGACTCTTGTCTCTGACTAAACTTGGACTTAATTGCTGCTAGAACATTTGTTTGGAACAGGGTCTCCAACTTCGTTGGGACGTGGGCAAAAGAATGTTTAGGAAACTCACGTAGGCATTATGGATAATGTCTGGGACTTAGGATATGTAACCTTTTACATCACTCCAAATATTAAGCAAAACCTAAGGCGCCCCAGCCGCAGTTATGTGGCCAATCAGATTGTGATGTTTCACAAAGGGTGCACAGTTTGTACACTTCTTAGTAGCCCACTAGCTAGCTTACAATCAACACAAGACAGATGGCGTACATACTTCGTACGCCCAAGAAGGGGGAATTTATTGCATCTTGTGAACCCAAACCACTGCACAATGGTCGTGGCGATTACAAGAGCTGTTGCTCATCAGGCCAAGAATTAATGTTACATAATACTAGAGCAAAGAACAAAATCATGTACCAGCTCGTCATGCATAAGGCCTTTGGAATGCCGAGTAGCCTGTTGGCTATATGAATGCAGTAAAAGAAGTTAGAACGGGGTAGCATATCAGCTGTATCTTATATAAAGATGGATTAGAGAGGGATAGTCGATGGTTATCATTAATATGATTAGAGTATCCCCCCCCTTTCTCTCATTCGTGGTTCTACATTGAGAACCCAAGGTGAAGACTTTTAACAGCGACTCAACAAGAAAGTACGTTGGACAACACCTGGCGGTGAATAGCCTATTGGCTATATCAATGCCGTAACAGAGGTTAGAGTAGAGTAGCGTATCTGCTATCTCTTATATAAATTAATTGTCCTCCATTGAGAACCTATGGGAAAGATGTTTATCATTGACCCGGAAAGACACGCCGTTGGGCAGCACCCGGAGATGGAGGTGAAGCCCGAAGACCTTCATAGCAACCCAATCGGGAATACGGAACCGGAGAGAGTGGACCGTAGCTAAGAGTCAAGGTCTATTTCAGTTCAATTCAATTAGAGAGACTGTAATTGCAATTTGCAGTAACTTAAGTTATAACAATGGAATAATAATAATAATAATCAGTAGATTATCGATGTCACCGGAGGTCCATTGGGTACCCGGACACCATTGGTTAGTCCGTGTATATCAATTCAATATTGGGCTTATAATAGTGATAGTATCCGGAGGAAGCTTTGCTCCTCGTCTGTCCCTAATAGCCCACTGGGGCACAGGAGTCCCGCCGATTCCAGGGCTCGAAGTTTCCGAACTATTTCCATGTCAGAAGTGATAACATAAGTAAGCAGGAACCTTTTAGCACCTGGCTTATATATTAAAAAATGAAGTGAAGCCATCGAAAAACTTCATAATATAATTTCAATATTTGGCTTATGATAGGGATAGGACCCGGAGGAAACTTTTCCTTTATAGTTCAATAATAGCCCACACTATTGGCACCCAGCATATACATTGAACAATGAAGTAAATCCAACAAAATTCTCCCTACTATAACGTTAATGTTTGGCTGATAATAGGGATAGGATCCGAAGCAAACATTGTTCCTTATAGTTCAACAAGGTAGCTAGCTACTTATGATAGTTATGCTCAGCAGGTATATGGTTTATTGACAGTTACTGACGATGTGGAAGAAGAAATGTCGGCAGATCTTGAGTACTTTGAGGATGTTAATACAGCCTTAGCCAGACTATCTTCCACCCAAGAATCAACCTCTGTTAAGGATACCGGTACACCAAAGGCGACTGGTTTTAACCTGCCGAAGCTTACTTTGCCTACCTTTTCCGGGGATTCGGCTACCTGGACTGGATTTTGGGATATTTTTGAGTGTTCCGTCCATCATAATAAAACACTCACATCCATCCAAAGGTTCACATATCTCCGTGGTTAATTGAAAGGGGAGGCATTGAAGTTAGTCGATGGGTACAAGCTAGAAGCTACCAGCTACGAGTCTGCAGTGGAGTTGCTGAAGAGAACTTACGGGAGAGTGGAAGTCATCAAGACCGCGTTAATTACTAAGTTCTTCACGCTAGATCCTCCGTCCTATGATGTGACGGCCCTAAAGGAGTACTATGCCTCCTTTGAGAGCCTCCTCCGGTCTATGGAGACAATGGCCGTCACCAAGGAGGAGATATTTAGTGTGAATATCTTGAATAACATACCCTCTCCCCTAAGGGAAATCTTAAGACGACAACTAAGCGACTCTCCACTAAACTTGGAAGCGTTGGTGCAGGTGTACCAGACTGAAGTCTTCAATATGGAGAGTACTGGACACTACCGACAAGTGGAGATGTCGCCATCCACTGCAGCTTTCCCGGTACAGACTTCTCCTAAACAGAAAAGGCCAATATCATTAGGTTGCAAGTTGTGCAGTGTACACGGTCATCTGTGGTACCAGTGTCCTAAGTATCCTAATGCTACACAGAAGATTGGCAAGGCTAAATCGCTTAAGTTATGTACCAGCTGTCTGGCAAGAGACCACTTCAACAGTACTTGCACCAATTCCTACATCAAACCTTGTAAGTATTGAGGGAAACATTGGTTTTCCCTTTGCACCCAGTCTGATCGGCACGACGGCAAAGAAAAGGGGAGAACCCCCAAAGAGTCACATGAGAAAGGTAAGAGCGAGGGTGATAAAGTATCTGCCATGTCCATTGCTTCTCGAGAATGTCAATTGCTTCCTACTATGATGCTGCCAGTAGTGGGGAGTAATAATAATACTATAATGACGCGCACCTTACTTGACCAGTGCTCACAGAGGTCATTCGTTCTGCGGTCATCATTACCCCAGCTCAAGTGTACCAGCAAGGGTCAAGAGAATTTGCGTCTCCATGGTTTCACTGGTGAAATAGATACCAGTGACTATGATATAGTGGAGATTTCCTATGTTTATAGAAAAAAGGTATGTCCCATCAAGGCTGTTGTGGTCGACACACTACCCAGTTTCTATATAGCATCAGAGATTCAACCACATTTGAAATATCTTAGAAGCAAGGGTTATAAACTGGCTGATGATCAACTCTCTGCTAACAATGGTATTATGCTACTGGTCGGAGCTGATTATTACTACGACCTGGTTCACCCTGGATATCGGCGGGTAGATAAGCTAATAATGCTCCCCACGATCCAAGGGTATGCCATTTCTGGATCCTATGCCACTTCCTCTCAAGACACACAGGTGGAGGTGGTTACGGTCCTCAAGGTAGCAGTAAGCCCCATAGATAAATATATTAGGCCAAATGTGCCTGATAATACATGTACTGATATAGATAAGCTATGGGACTTGGACAATATTGGAATTGACCCACATGAACTTGATCGTGAGTCCAAGCTAGCGTTAAGCTCGTATGAAGAGACTGTAACGTATGACTCTGGCAGAGGTCAGTACTGTATGTGGTAAGGCCCCCTTGGAATGATAACAAGAGTAAATTACCTACTAATTTCCATCTAGCACTTGGTAGGTTACGTGGCCTTCAGAAGCAGTTTGTCAAGGATCCAAATTATTGCGAGACTTAAGCGGCAGTTTTAACCGAGCAGGTACAACGTGGATTTGTGGAGAGAGTAGATCTCAGTGAGTATGGGGATAACATCCATTACCTTGCTCACCATGGGATTAAAAAGGACAGTTCCACCACTCCTGTTCGTATTGTGTATGACTGCTCTGCTAAATCCAGTGATCGCTCCTATAGCCTGAATGATTGTCTGTACACGGGTCCGTCCCTGGTCTCTCATCTCGCGCAAATTATGTTGCGCTTCAGATGTCATAAGTTTGCATGGGTCGCCGATATTGAGAAGGCCTTCCTGATGCTTCAACTCCATCGTGAAGACAGGGACTCGACAAGATTTTTATGGCCACGGGACCCAATGGATCTAGATTCAGAGTATCTGGTCTACAGGTTCAGAGTCGTCTTATTCGGGGCGACCTGTTCCCAGTTCCTTCTCAACGCTACTATCTTGCGTCATCTTGAGGAGGCTGGACTAGATCCTGACTTCAAGAATGAGATCAAGCAGGGGATCTATGTGGACAATCTTCAGGGCACTGGAGACGATGAAGATTTATTGCTCGAAAGATGCTGGGAGATCCGCGATATATTTGCCAAGGCTCATTTATACTTAAGAGAATGGGCCACTAATAGTGGTCTTTTGAAAGGTCAATTTGCTTCTGACGGTGTAGCTACTGAGAATAGTGAGGTGAAGTTTTTAGGCCACAAATGGGACACTACCAAAGATTGTATATCCTTCTGTCACACCCCATGCGGCAGTGAGCTTATGACCAAGCGAAACTGCTTAAGCTTGTCAGCGAGGTTGTTTGATCCCCTAGGTTTTTTGCTGCCTGTAACTATCCGTGCTCGTATGTTTTTACAGCAACTGTGGCGGCTAAAACTAGATTGGGACACGCCCCTTCCGACTGAGTTATAAGATACTTGGCGGTTGATTCGGTCGGACCTTTCCACATGTTGCAAGGTCCAACTTAATCGTCAGGTTATTAGTGGTCAACAGGTGGATCTACATGCCTTTTCTGATGCTAGTAATAGTGCGTACGGTACTGCCATATACATATGCAATGGTAGTGAAGCGACACTGGCTATAGCGAAGGCCAAAGTAGCCCCTATAAAGAAGATTACAGTTCCTAAATTAGAACTTACTGCATTGCTTCTGTCTGCTCGTCTAATAAAGTTTACACTGGATGCTTATGCAGACATACTACAGATTAATAACGTCTATGTCTGGAGCGACAGTCAAATAGCGCTTTCATGGTACACAGCCAGAAAGTGTTACCTGTTTATGTTTCTAATGGCACTGATGAGATACATAACTTAGTTCCTACAGCTAAATTTCGCTATGTGAGCACCAGGGATAACCCCAGTGACATAATTTCCCGGGGATCTCGGCGCAACAGTTTATGTCGTCCTCTATTTGGTGGCATGGACCTCCATGGCTTACATCTCCAACTGAATGGCCTCAGGATTTCAGGGAATGCATATCTGATCCTTCAAGTCGGCCCCAAGATGATGTGTTAAGTAGTTCGAATGTGAGTACTACACATCAGGATAACAAGTTGGTAGAGTGGGAACGTTACGGCAGCTATGATCAAGTAATACGGGTATTTGCATGGATATACCGTTTCATTAACAACATGAGAAGTCGGGCTCACGGGTCTTTCCTTAGTGAAGATTCGAAGCATATCAGACTCCATGAAATGAGATCAGCAGAAGCAAAACTAATATGTTTAGTACAAAGGGAATCTTATCCTACTGAACATCAAATCCTGAGCAAGGAGTCAAAGGCCAAACCCTCAAACTTAATGAGGCAGCTAGGATTATATATGGAAGGAGGCATAATTAAGTGTAGAGGCAGGATACAAAAGGCGGACATTATTGATTCTGCGAAATATCCTGTCCTCCTTAGCTCCTCTCATTTGATTACCAAACTGTTGATTCGCCAATGCCATAGGACCTGCCTACATTTTGGCGTAAATTATGTTCTGGCGTATATGCGACAACGTTGGTGGATCCCTAAGATGCGACAAGCAATTAAAGGGATCCACAATAGCTGTACTATCTGTAAAAGATTACAGGGTAAGCCTTACTCCCCAGTTGATCTACCTCCCTTGCCTGAGTTCAGGGTACAAAGGACTGAACCATTTCAGGTAACCGGGGTAGACTACACCGGAGCGATTCATGTTAGAGAATCGCCCGGTAATATCATAAAGGTATATGCCGTTCTATTCACATGTGCGGTAACCAGAGCGATTCATATTGAATTGATTGACGACCTATCCAGTGAGGGATTTTTGCATACTCTAAGACGCTTTGCAGGCCGCAATGGTTTCCCTCAAATTATTATGAGCGATAATGCGACTTGTTTTGTCGGGGCCTCTAAATATCTCCAGAGTTTAATGGATGACCCGCAGGTTGTGGCTACCCTCACTGGAAAGGGTTGTCAGTGGAGATTTATACCAGCACGTGCACCATGGTTCGGGGCGATTTGGGAGAGAACTATCGATATCGTCAAATCTGCCATGAAGAAGGTATTAGGAAGAGCAATGGTGACGAGAAGGGAGTTGCAAACCATCTTAATAGAGATTGAGATGTCAGTCAACGACAGGCCCTTGACCTATACCTCGGCAGATGTTGATGACCTCTTACCCATTTCGCCTTCTATGCTAACACGTGGACGAACCCTTAATACCTTTCCTAGATCGTCCGTAAATGACGAAGATCTGCAAGACCCTACGTTCGGCAATGCTGACGCCACACGTCGTCGCTTCCAGTATGTAAACAAGGTGTCCGACGATCTATGGAAACGGTGGACCCAAGAATATTTGCTGTCTCTTCGCGAGCGTCACTCTCATAAGATCAAAGGGACGAATCAACGATGGCCTCGTATCGGGGATATCGTCCTGATTCATGATGAGCGTCCTAGGTTATTTTGGAAGCTTGGGAGGATTATCGATTTGTTCCAGGGCATTGATGGTCTTATAAGGGTTGCTAGAATACGAACTTCGACTGGGGTTACTACTCGCCCAGTCGTAAGGTTATATCCCTTGGAGCAGGATGTAGAACTGCCGGAAGATCCTGGCGTCTCTACTGATACCCCTCCGCGGGAGAGTGCTGGTGACAGTGCTCCTCAAGGTGGGGCAGCTGATGATGAGAAGGATGATCCTCCTCAGGCTTCAGGTGGCGCTCGTCCCAAAAGGAGGGCGGCTATGAGTTCCGTGGATCTTTGGAGATCAAAGATCAAACAAGGTGATCTTTGACTTCGATGTCCTTTTTTTGTTCTCTGTATATAGCTCCTGTATATCATTTTTGGTGGCGGGCAATATGTCGGGAATAGGGTAATGATCCCGACAGGTTTTGGTCCAATAGGACATTTGAATTTGGCAGTATCGTATCGCTTGTACGATTTCGGCTGGTTCTTTGTGTATTGTAGTTTATTCTTAAGTTAGGTTAAATATTAACTGTAATGTATAAATATCTACATCAGCTCTAGATGTATTATGAAACCAAGTTATGGGTTATAATTATGATGAGCCGGCAGCCATATGTAATTTCGCGAAGCGATCGGACGCCGGCCCTTTAGTCTCTCAATCAACACCATACAGCCAACATCTCCCCCCCCCCCGGCTCTGACTCAACCCACAGTTCACCATGTGCTACAAATATTAATCTATAAACAACAGTAAGTTCATTGTATCGATATTGTATTATGTGAACATTTCTACATGTCATGCAATTGAATTAGCCGTGTGTGGGGGACTGGAATACACCCATCGACGACTACGTCGTTGGTAATTATATTATAACTATTTGTTGGGTTATTTCATGTACCAGTGATATACAATTTAACCTCTTTATCTAAATTCCCGACAATATCTATATATCTATATAGGAAGAGATCATCTATCTCTTATATTATAAAATTCATTAGTGATGCTCGAGCTAGAACTATTGGCCGCTTCCGTGATCGCGTGCTCGTGTGAGAAATAAACTTTCACTTCATCCCAAATGTTTAGTAATACCTGAGTAATACCGCTGCTGTTATGTGGCCACTCGGATTGTGGTAGTGTTACACGAAGAGTGCACAATTTGTAAATTTTTTAGGAGCCCACTTAGTCAATGTACGATTCACACAAGACATCTGGCGTACATACCTTGTCAGTTGTGGCTCAGGTGAGGGGGCGGAGATTACTGAGGAGACCTATAGCCCACCTGTCAGAAAAAGGCTAAGAATCAATGTTACATAACATAAGAGCAAAGAACCAAAGCATGTACCAGTTCCTTATGTATAAGGCTCATGTAATGTCGAGTAGCCTGCTGGCCCTATGAATGTTTTAAAGAATGTAGAGTAGGGTAGCATATTCGCTACATCGTATAGAAGAATGGATTTAAGTGGGATAGTCTATAGGCTATCATAAATGCCACTGGAGTACTCTCCTCCCTTCTTTTTCCATTCATTGTTCTACATTGAGAACTCGGAGGGAAGCGTTGGTCTTTAATTTAACCGGAACCTTTTGGTACATCGGATGTTTGTTTCTGAAGGAAAACATTGTTTCCCCCCCCCCCCTCCCCCTGGAGTTCCCGGAGTTCCCGGAGTACTTGGAGGAAACTCTCGTTCCTTAATTTGACCTGAACCTCATGGTTCCTTGGTTTTCAGCATTACTCGGAGTACCCGGAGTACTTGGAGGAAGCTATCGTTCCCTATTTGAATCTGAACCTCTTGGTACCTGGGTTGTCAGTGTTTACCCGGAGTACTTGGAGGAAGCTATCGTTCCTTATTTTAATCTGAACCTCTTGGTTCCTGGGTTTTCAGTATGTACCCGGAGTTCAGTATTGCTGCGAGTACCCTGAGTACCCCTAGTATCCGGAGTAGGCCTACTTGGAGGAAGCCTTGTTCCTAAATTTAACCTGAACTTCTTGGTTCCCTGGTTTTCAGTAGTACCCGGAGTATTCGGAGGAAGCTCTCGTTCCTTAATTTAACCTGAACTTTTGGTTCCTTGGTTTTTGCATTACTCGGAGTAAGCACTCGTTCCTATGTTAACCTGAACCTTTTGGTTCCTTGGTTTTGTTAGTGTTTTGTGCACCTGGAGGAAAACTTTGTTTCTCCATGTAACCGGAACTTCTTTGTGCATCGTTTTTTTTTTTTTTTTTTTTTTCGGTTTCCTTGAAACCATTTAGTACCCGGAGGTCTAAAACCCTGAGACCCGGAGAGAACGGAGGGACACAGGAGCCCCGCCGACTCCGGGACTCGAAGCATGCAATTGTATAGGGTTAGTTGGTGCTCTTGCACTGGAGGAAACTTTGTTGCTCAATTTGGTCACATGCAAACTCTTTCTATTTTAAGAAATTAACACATAATTGTGTTGGTGTTCTTGCACTGGAGGAAACTTTGTTGCTCCATTTGGTTTCATGCAAACTCTTTCTATTTAAGAAATTAACATATAATTGTGTTGGTGCTTATACCTGATTTACTCGAAACCATTTAGTACCCGGAGTTCTAAACCCGGAGACCCGGAGAGAACGGAGGGACACAGGAGCCCCGCCGACTCCGGGACTCGAAGCATGCAAATTGTATAGGTTTAGTTGGTGCTCTTGAACTTGGTCATGCAAACTCTTAGGAATCATTGGTATCGAAGCACTTCATAACATATTACTGTACTCATATAGGAAGAGAATAATTGGTCCCTCATGTAAAATTTAGTAGAGGGAAGCCGAGCTAGCTAGGCCTATTGGCCGCCCTCGTGGACACTTGCCCGAGGTGGCGAACAAAGCATGGCCTTATAAATAAGTACTGGTACAAGAACGGGACATATAAGGGAATCAATAAGTCTAGCTAAGACCCTATCAGCTCGAAGTAATGCTAGAAGCATGCAAACTATAAAGTGAAGCGACTTATAAAATTGAAGCGACTTTGAAAAATGTAATACTACTGTAGTAGAATTTCAGGAAATAATGTACAGTAAACCCTCACTCTTTCGGACTAATTGGGCGAGACCCCTGTCCGAAAGTGTCAAAAGTCCGAAAGGGCCGAGTCCGAACTCACACTTCAGCCTTTCAGACAAATCCGAAAGGCTGAAATAATGTCCGAAGTTTATAAGTCCGAAACTCGGCTCTTCGGTCTGAATGCGAAATAATTTTTCTTAGCCTTTCAGACAAATCCGAAAGGCTGAAATAATGTCCGAAGTTTATAAGTCCGAATACACATTCACCTAACCAGACAAGTCCGAAACTCGGCTCTTTGGTCCGAATGCGATTTAATTTTTCTCAGCCTTTCAGACAAATCCGAAAGGCTGAAGCATGAGTCCGAAGTTAAATGTAGTCCGAAAGTGTAGTCCGAAAAGGACGGAGGTATTTTCTCAGCCTTTCGGACAAATCCGAAAGGCTGAACCATGAGTTCGAATTGAAATGTCCGAAGCGAATTCCAAAAGTGTGAATTCCAAAAAGTACGAAGTACGAGGGTTTACTGTAGGCTACTTTACGACAAAGAAAACTTTGAATTAATAATATCCTTAGAGTTCAACGTGTATCCTGAGGGCACACGAATAAGATGAATAATAGCCTACGATAAGTAAATAATTAAATGCAAGCATTGTATAGGATATAGCCTAATATAACAATAATCACTTACGACGACGAACAACAAATATTAAGAATGGCGAAGCAGTATCCATATACTTTCGGTGTGGACAGGCGTGGACGGTGGCCCTCTGAAACATACAGGGCGATTACTCAATTCATGTTTGGACCTAACTCAATATATAACAAGGACTCGCTAGGAGTGAGAAAGCCAGGCAAACGCTGAGACGCCCAGAGCAAGGGGGCACACGTCCGACTCGCCTGGATCACAACCGTAAAGAGGCAGATAAACACGCTAGAAAGTCTGGCATCACGTGCAAGGGAAGCATAACGACAGCACAGCTGGAGGGCTGAGGCACCGGGAGGTTTGAAATGATAGATTCTTCTTTAAATTTTATTTCTAGTGGTATTCATTTTCAATGACGAGCCCTTGGTAAGATTTAATGGTTATTAACCAAGGATTGTTTTTATGCTGTATACGCAACGGTTGTGATAAGAACTCCGGGGAATCCCGAACGGGTCCCGGAATCTCAGCCTATATATAGTATTGGATGATTCCGGTTCTATTCCTGCCTCTCCGCCCTCCTCTCTCTTACTTATGCCTAATATCCTAATCTCTTCTAAAGATGTACTTTCTACCCTCTCTGGGCTTAACACTAATAAGGCGTACGGTCCGGACGGTGTTCCTCCTGTTGTTCTCAAAAACTGTGCTTCCGTGCTGACTCCCTGCCTAGGCAAACTCTTTCGTCTCTGTCTATCCTCTAACGTCTTCCCTTCATGCTGGAAGTTTGCTCACATTCAACCTGTCCCAAAGAAGGGTGACCGCTCTCAACCCTCCAACTATCGTCCAATTGCTCTTATCTCTTGTCTTTCTAAAGTTTTTGAAACTATTCTTGCTTCCAAATTTCTTAAGCATTTCTCTTCTCATAATCTGCTCTCAGATCGCCAGTATGGCTTCCTTAAGGGTCGCTCTACTGGTGATCTTCTTTCATATCTTACTAACTCTTGGTCATCCTCCTTTCGGGACTTCGGTGAGACTTTTTCTATTGCACTAGACATATCGAAAGCCTTCGATAGAGTCTGGCATAAATCTTTAATTTCTAAACTACCCTCCTTCGGTTTCTATCCCTCCATCTGTGCCTTTGTCTCTAATTTCCTTTCCGGCCGTTCCATAGCCGCGGTTGTGGACGGCCATTGTTCACTTCCTCACCCTATAAACTCCGGTGTTCCTCAGGGCTCTGTCCTATCTCCTATTCTCTTTCTAATTTTTATAAATGATCTCCTTAACTGTACCTTAATTCCCATCCATTCATACGCAGACGACTCAACCTTGCACTACTCCATTAGTTTTTCAGAACGCCCCAGCCAGCAATCCCTCAACGACAAACGTAATGAAGCCATAGAACTCTTAAATTCTGATCTAAATACTATTTCCAATTGGGGCAGAGAAAACCTTGTTAACTTTAATGCTTCCAAAACCCAATTTCTCCATCTATCTACCCGTCAGGATCTCCCAACGGACTATCCCTTATTCTTCAACAATACAAAAATCAACCCTTCATCTTCTCTCAATATTCTTGGTGTCTCTTTTTCTTCTACCCTCATTTGGAAGGACCATATTACCAGTCTTGCTAAGGCAGCCTCCCAGAAGCTGGGTATGCTCAACCGCCTTAGGGGGTTCTTTTCCCCTGCACAGCTTCTTGCTCTGTACAGGGGCATAGTGCGCCCTTGTATTGAGTATTGTTCACATGTGTGGGGAGGTTCCTCTCACACCGCTCTCCTAGACAAAGTTGAAAGGAAGGCCTTTCGTATCATTAACTCCCGTCCACTCACCAACTCTCTGCAATCTCTCTCTCTCCGCCGCAATGTTGCATCTCTCTCGCTATTCTATCGCTACTATAATAATCAGTGTTCCTCAGAGCTATCCCAGTGCATACCACCTCCTTTACGTAGGGCACGTGGTACCCGTCTTGCAACTCAATCCCACCCCTACTCTGTGCAACTCTCCAACCCAAGAGTGAAACGTTACTCTCAAACTTTCTTCTACTCAACAGCTGAGCTCTGGAACTCTCTCCCAGAATCAGTCTTTCCCTCTTCCTATGACTTAAATTGCTTCAAACTCCGTGTGTCCAGGCATTTTGGCTCGAACGTCCCTTGATTTTGGCCCTGTCACTCTTTCAACTATGGGGGAGGCACTCGCTATAGGCAGTTATGCCTTTTGCCTCCCTCAATCACATAGAAAAAAAAAAAAAAAAAAAAAAATAGGCTCTTCGTCATTGACGAAGGAACCAATACTAAATTACTTGCCTATTATTAGGAAGTAGAGTAATAAGAGCCCACAGTAACGAATATCCAATTGTTGATAATAAATTAATGTCGGACAGTACGTTTGGCTAGATTTTGTCCACGAAACAACAACAAACCCCAGCTGTGACTATGCTTGGCGGTGAATGTTATTCCGATGAAATGGAAGTTGTATAGCCTAGCCTACAGGTATATATTTATTAAGCTAAAAAAAATACGGAAAAGTGGCAAAATTGGGGGGCCCAGTCCCATATAGAATTATCTCCATTTAAAGTGTTATTCCTACAACGCGAAATACCTACAACACGAGGCGCAGTGCCGCCCCTAAACTTGCGTTATAGGAGGATGGACTGTACTGTACTTCCGTATTTCGGACATTTCCGTCATCGTTCCGACAGTCTCTGACGTTGTCGGACTTTATATAAGTATTCGGCAAATGTCCGTCATAACCGTCCTCTGATATCTCGAATATTTCCGAAATGTGTCGTAACGGTGTCTGACAAAGGATGACGTGTCGGATTACGCGCTCACGTCACCGGACAATAAGGATGAATATACGAGAAACAGAAGGGAGGTCCGACGCCATCTTACATCCGGGGCCCAAGCGCCCGGCTCGGATGCTGGGGAGGCTGGGAGCGTCAGTCCGCACCAAGCTCTGTTGTGTTACACATCGACGCATGCCATTATTTTGTTCACCATGCCTCCCAGGTCAGAAGTGTGGGAAGCCATGAAAAGAGTGAAGTTGGGGAAAGCACCAGGAACAGATGGAGTGTGTGGGGAAATGTTGAGGTATGGTGGTGAGATAGTGATAGAATAGGTATGGAAAATGTGCAAACTAGCATGGGAGAAGGGGAGTGGAGTGACTGGAAGACTGGCATAATAGTCCCCCTATATAAGGGCAAAGGGGAAAGAGGAGTGTGTGGTAACCACCGAGGAATATGTCTTCTAAGCGTAGTAGGGAAGGTATACAGTAGGGTAGTGATTGAGAGAGTGAGAGTGAGAACGGAGAAATGGATAGGCGACGAGCAGGGAGGTTTTAGGAAGGGAAGAGGATGTGTAGATCAGATTTTTACCCTGAATTGTGTTGTGGAGAAGTATCTGGAGAAGAAACAAAAGGTGTATGTTGCCTTTATGGACTTGGAGAAGGCCTATGACAGAGTGGATAGAGAAGGTTTGTGGAAAGTACTTAGAATATACGGAGTAGAGGGCAAGATGCTGAAAGCAGTGAAGAGCATGTATGAGGGTGCAAAGGCGGCAGTACGTGTGGAGAGTGAGCAGAGCGAGTTCTTTGACCTGAATGTTGGTTTGAAACAGGGGTGTGTGATGTCCCCGTGGTTGTTTACTGTATATATGGATGGAGTCATGAAAGAAATCCTATCAAGAGCAGTGGATGTTGGTGTATCGCTGAAAAGGGAGGGAATTGAGTGGAAGCTACCTATACTGCTGTTTGCGGATGATACAGTTCTGATGAGTGATAATGAATGGGAGTTGCAGGGTCTGGTAAATGAGTTTGGAACAGTGTGCGAAAACGGAATTTGAAGGTAAATACGGGGAAGAGCAAGGTTATGGTCTTCGAAAGGGGTGAAGTCACAGAGTGTGAGGTGAAGCTGAACGGTCAGGCTATGGAGATCGTCAACTCTTTTAAGTATCTGGGCAGTGTGTTGAGTAAAGATGGGACTATGGATGAAGAAGTGCGGGAGAGGGTACAACAGGGGAAGAGGGTTGTAGGAACGCTAAAAGCAGTAACAAGAAATAGGGTGGTCAGTATGGAAGTGAAGAAGTCCTTGCATGACAGTGTGGTAATCTCGACACTGACTTACGGAAGCGAAGCATGGACGTTGGTTGAGAGACTCAGACCAAGAGTGAGAGCAGTGGAAATGAATTACTTAAGGAGTGCATGCAGAGTTACATAGAGGGATAGACAGACTAATGAGGAAGTAAGGAGGTGTGGTGTGGAGGTAGATGTGCTGGAAAGTGTGAAAAGGAACAACTTGAGATGGTTCGGCCATATGGAACGTATGGAAAGCGAGAGAATGACTAAGAGGGTGTACGAGAGCGAGGTGGAGGGACAGAGAGGGAGAGGTAGACCGAATATGAGGTGGAAGGATGGAGTGAGGAACTACATGAACGAAGGCGGTGCTGGTTGGGGGGAGGGGCGTCGACTGACTGGGGGCGGTTCGTTTGTGGCCACCCCTTCGGGGATCACGGCGTCAGGCAATAGATAGATAGATAGATAGAAAAAACTACACATACAGTACTGTACCTCAAAAAAAAATTTTTTTGGAAAAATACTTTTTTTCCACTCAACATAAAAAAAATCATTATTTTTACATCACTAATCATAAGTATAAGTGAAAGTGTACAAGTGCGAAATGTTCATAGCTTATTTCATTATACTATACAATACATGGCAGTGAAAGGGATACAAAAACGTGGCCAAATAATATGGCGGAAAACACTCTCGATTCGCAAGCTCACCATTCAACAACCCTTGGGTGTAAAACATTGAGTCAACACCATTCTCCAGACCACTGTAAGTCAAACATTTTGCCATTTAGTAAAACATTGTAAGTGGTCAAATTATATATATATTTGTCTGCCAATATTAAGTTTTTGCACAAAACGGCCGGTTACAGTAATACGTCGCCTGGGAGGCTATCTGTCCTCGGGTTAATATATATAGGAAAAGGTTAACTATTCTTTATCACGCAGTGGTGTAGTTGATTAATTTAAATCATGGACCCTCTTCCTGACTGTATGTGGTTCGAGTCCCTGCTGAGTGTTAAAACGTTTAGTAGCTCACATGTATTCGTGAAGTACGGTAAACTTATACAGCATAAATATATCCTAAACTTACCTGTTACCTGTACTTTGCGTTGTTTTTTACCCCCGGACGCTTTCCTTCGCACCTCACATTTAAAGCACCGGTACTTCTTCCGCACCTCATCCACATCCCTCTGCACTCGGCTCCTCTGGTTCACAGATTCTGTTACATACTCCCAGGCCTTTATTTTGGCCTTTATATTATTTGTGCTGTCCAGTTTATCCATGATTACTCTCTTGCGCTCGGCCACAGCCTTGACCATGGCGATCAATTCGGTTTCTGAGAAGTTGGCACGCCGTCGGGTCTTCGCAGTGGGACTTTCCATGTTTCTGTTTGTTCAGTAAGTACACCCTGTAGAAAAAATATGTAATAAGCCTTCTCATGTATTGACATCTGTGCACCTTTAAATAGTCAGAATCACAATACTAAAACAACTTCATGAGTAAACCTCAACAAAACACGCCTCCTAGTAGGGCAATTATATTATTTTTATGTTTATTTTATATTTTTTTGGAAAACAGTTACACCTGCCAGGATCTCTCTCTCTCTCTCAATATAACAATTTGTATGTGTTTCCCACATGCTGTATGTATTACCTACTCTCTCACACCCAAACACACATTCTCTCTTTCAACAGTTTATGAGGTTACAATTATAAGTTACGAGCCCTAAACCAGTATTTTCATGTGCCTCTGAAGTGTGCAATTGTGCATAAAAATTGTATATACCGGTGCTTTAACAGCATAATAAACCTATCTATCTATCCTCTACCCCTTCTGTATGAGCGACTTCTTTATAATTTTATTCTAGCTATATTTAGACAATTTCATGCAGTTTGAAAAGGATGTGTGTTAGTAAAAAGGGTTAATCTAAGTGAGAGCTTGAGTTTATAAGAAAAACGCATCAGGACTGCTAAAAAATACAAGATATAACCAGGGCTGGGTGCGTACCTATTGGACAGAGTCCACATACCAAACACCAAAAGGTACGCACTTTATCAAACAGCATTTATCAAATGTAATTTTATTTTAGGAAGGGGATAAATTACACCAGAAATGTTGTATTTTTCAATTCGAAAAAGATAAAGGACATACATAATCTGTGGAGGGAAAATTTGTTATGAAAACCAATAGGTACGCAGTGCGTGGTGTCCAATAGGAACTTGCGTACATTCAGGGCACCACGCACTGCGTACCTTCTGGACCACCCTTGGGGTAAATTGAATTGGATGGTACTCTGACAGTTTCAGTGAAAAGTGACTCTTATTCATCCTTGTTGTTGTTGTTGTTGTTGTTCCCTAAGCTGCCTGGCCGAACAGCCCCGAGTCCCTGAGAAAGGCCATGGCCACGATCGGGCTTTCCCACAGAGCTCTCATTGAGTGTAGATTGTGTTGTTGGCGTAAGTGGTTGTGTGAAATGCAGTCTTCTATGATGTGTTTAATGGTATGGGGTGCTGTGTTACATTCCGGGCAGGCGTCGACAACGGAGTCATCCAGTCTCTTCTGATAGCTCAGGAGAGCTGGATGGTGTCCGCATCTCAGCCTGGCCAGGTGGACTCTGTCCTCGCGAGGAAGGGAGGATTCGGAAGGATGGATTTCGGGAGGTCGTGCATGCAGCTGTGTTGTCTGTGAGTGAGTGGATGGATCGGTGAGAGATATGAGTATGGATGTGCTTCTGGATGTTGGTTCGGGGTGGGCAGGGAGGGAGAGAGGACAATAATTGTGTGTGATACCGTGTGCTGGGTGTTGTTTTGATATTTCTTGGTGTCTGTGGGTGTGTTGCCATGTAGTTTAGTGGGTGATCTTGGTTCGTGGAGGCTGCTGCCAGGAATTGAGTGCCTCTCATGTCCAGATGGTCTTTGACTTTGAGGATTTTGGTTTCTTGATGTAGGTGATCTGTGGGTGCAGTAGCTGTGCAGCCTGTAATGATCTTCAGGGCTTTGTTTTGAATAGTCTGAATCCTTGTAGTAGAGGAGGCCTTAGAATGTCATGAAATGTGGTTTAGGACTCTGGCAGCCGTTTGAAAAAATGTGTACCTATTGGTTTTCGGTATGTGGGCTCTGTCCAATAGGTACGCACCCAGTCTGACTTTATCTTGTGTTTTTTAGCAGTCCTGATGCATTTTTCGGCAAGAATGTAGAGTTCGGGCATACCGCCCGCGATCATGTTCCCGTCTATTTTGACTACTATTGGATACAATATGTTGTGGGTTTTTTTTGCCCCCCCCCCCCCCCCCCCCCATGACATATTGTCATCATCATATATATTGCCAGCATGGGGCAAATAACCAAAACAATTGCCATCAAAATAGACGCGAACTTAACAGCGGCGATCGACCTATGTAAACATGACGACCGTACGCCCGGACACTACATCCTTCCCCATTTTTCTTATAGGCCTACACTACATCACAGAATGTACCTGTAAATAGAAAAAAGTTCGGGATGGATGTAGTGTCCGGGCGTACGGTCGTCATGTTTACATAGGTTGATCGCCGCGGTTAAGTTTGCGTCTAGCCTATTTTGACGGTGATTTTTTCGGTTATTTGCCCCCTGCTGGCAATATATATGATGATGACAATATGTCATAGGGAGGGGTGAGGGGGGGCAATTTGGCAAAGCCCCCCCCCCCCCCCCTCAACATATTAATGTATTCAATGGCAGTCAAAATAGACGGGAACATGATGGCAAGCGTCCGCCGCCGCCGTCATATTTACATAGGTCGATCGCCACGGTTAAGTTCATGTTTATTTTGACAGCGAGTGTTTTCGGTTATTTGCCCCCTGCTGGCAATATACATGATGATGACAATCAATATGTTATGGGGGGGGGGGGGATCAACATATTGTATCAAACGGCAGTCAAAATAGACAGGAACATGATGGCAAGCATCCGCCGCCCCTTCGCGTAGTGTAAACAAGGAGGGCGGTACGCCCTAACAGAGCTACATTCTTGCCAAAAGTTCTAGCCTAGGCCTAATTTTCAATTTGAAAATGGGTCATTGGACACTAAAAAAAAAAAAGTGCAACCCTTAGATTTTCATACGAAAACAGAGTTTTTTGGTATTACTGATTTTTAACACCAACATTTACCTCGTATATCTATACTCGTACTGTATACTCTATATTTGTTAGTAGTCTTGGCAAATCCAACGTCAAGGCTATTAACCTAATTGCAATGACGACTTGTCTATTTTGACTGCTATGTCGTCATTCCAACCGCGCTTAAAAGAAAACGTCTAGAGTCTACTCCTTATCTTGCTCTAGGAGACGTTGTACATTAACCAAAACTACCACCGAAGGTGAAAAAAGTATAGAAGGAGAAGAAAAGGGGTTTACCTTAGTTACCGCTCAAGGCCCATTCCGTGTTCCATCATGCGCAGATCCCTGTCGAACGTGCGCATGAGCGACCCTCTCTTGTCATCATTTTTTCACGCGTCGCCATTGTTGAGTCCGCTTTTGTTGTGCTCCATCAATTCACCCTGTTTTAGGTTCGTTTCGGCTTTTCTGGCCTTCTTTTTGTTAGACAGATGTTACGTGATCTAGGGCACACGTAAATGGGCTCCTCAGTGTGTTTAATGGAGACGCGTGTGGAAATAGCTACCGAAGGTACGGGGGCGCCTCGCGTTCCTCGTGTGTGTTTTTCATTCCTTTCTCTTTTCATATTCTTTTTTCCTGTTAGTCTGGGCATAATTTAGATTTTAGCTTATTTTAGCCTAGCTTGTTTCTCATTCAGGAATTGCTATGCCCCTATGAGTTTTCATATTTTCATAGCCTAGGTGTACAGTTGGGTCACAATCTGAGATTTCGTGGTGGCGGTGCTGTTTGTAGGGTTTGTGTCGGCCGCATTATTAGCGTTATTCCCGAGTCCCCCCTTTCGAGCCTTCACTGTGTCTCAAGGGCCTGGGCGCTTGGTGGTTCGTGATATCCAGGGGTACCCCACGGGGGCCTCTCCCTCACACCACAGGGTTTTTCGCCCCTGACACATTCTCTCCTCACGGCTAGGCCACCTATTTCCTCGCCAGTTTCATATACTGGTATTTGTAGTCCCTTACTGTTTTCACCTCCATCCTTTCATTCCCTTTTGCCCAATCCTGGGGTACCCTACGGGGGCCCCTGTTTGTGTCAAACCACCCTTCCTACCACTTCTCCTCATGGGCTTTGCTCTATCTCTGTGGGTGGGGTGGTTCCTGGGGGATGTGCCTCCTCTCCCCTGGTGTGTCTTCCTTGCCTCTCCCTTGACCGGTTGAGTCAGGATATTATCAAGGAAGACACTGCTCAGCTTGATGGCCATCGTCGCTTGGAGTCATAAGGAGTTGACGCTTTTTTCTGGGCCTGTGTTGGTATTCCCTAGACGCTCCTCTCGCTTTTTTCGGGGCCGGACCACCTCGGCCGTCCCCCCAAATTTGCGGAGTGCTCGATTCGGTCCACGGACGTTTCGGCTCCCCGCAAATTTGCGGAGATCGCTGGGGGGTCTCGCGGTGAGGCGGGAGGGTTGTGTCGGTACGGTTATGCCTCCATTGGCCCGCAAATTTGCGGTTATAGTTGGTTTTCACGGTGACCCTTTTTTGTGTCATCTTGTTGCCTGGTACTATATTGGTGTATGCACTTTCCTGGTGTTATGGACCCTGCATGTGAGGTGTTGAGTGGTGGTTAACACTTTCTCCATCTTTGCAGGTTCTGCTTGTGCTCTTCCGCCTCACCCGCCCTCCTCACCTCCATCGGTGCTCCCGGTTTAGAGTGAGTACGACTTCCAGTTTGCATGTGTGTTCCTGTTTACCCATGCTCATTCCCTGGTTTTTATTGGACATTATCTTCACTTACTCCGTCAACGTGCTGCTTATGGTGTGTGTTCTTCCGTTGCAGGTGGGATGCCTTGCTTTCGCCAGGGCTGTGGCTCCCCGTGCTTGGAATGCCACAGGTCCTGCTTACGCCACTCTCAATGTGTGTCCTCTACGGCCTACCTCCCTGCTTTGTGTGGCCCGTGTATGGACCTGGTGGATGTGGTGGACCATCACCCTGGTTCCTCTGATGCGGCAGTGGCCTCTGCATCCCTTCAGACTGTGTGGGCGGTGGTCTCCCACCACATTAGGACTGTGGGCCACCGTTCCCCGGCCTTTGTTAACGACCGGATCCGCGTCGCCCTGGGCATCCCTGACCCGTCTGGAGGCCGTTTACCTGGCCCTCTCCCTGCTCGGGCCCTCCTCCCTGAGTCCCGTGGTCGGTCGTCACATCGTCGGGTGGATCCCCAGCTCCGTCCACGCTCTCGCTCTCCTCGTCGCCCGTCCTCTACTGCCCCTCCTCCTCCTCCTGATCACCTTGACTCCGCCGTTCACCCTCGTCATGGTTCTCGCCCTGAGGCCGGGGTTAGCGTCTCTGCCCCTGTACGCCCTCCCCTGGCCTCTCCGGATAGGGGCTCTACTACCTTCCGCCCGCTTCCCCTGCACAAAAGACGTCCTCTTCATTTGTCCTCTACGCGCGCGGATGTTCATGCTGTAGCTGGCCCTCTGCTCCCTCCTTCTACTCTGTCCAGGAGGGTCCGCCAGGATGTAGTTGCTTCTCCTCCTACTTCTCCTGCTTCGGTGCCTCTTCTTCCTTCTCGGTCTCGTCCCAAGGTGGAGGTTCCTCCCTCCTCCGCCTCGGTGTCGGGCCGCCCTGTTCTCTCAGCCCCGTGGATCCTTGCTCTGTTTCCCCCCGCGGCTCCTTCTGACCTCCTTTCACCCGGCCAGCCTTCCCCCTCCCGTCATCCTGCTCCTCTTCCTTCTTCTATTCCTGATCTTCGCTTGCCGGGTCCCCGTGAGGGTACCCCGCCGCTTGACTCGGTAGAGTATAGCGAGGTTTCGGGGTCCCCTTTCTCGGGGGCTGACGTGTCGCTGGAAGAGGGGGATGGTGATGTTTCCCCCTCGGGCGTTAGTGATCGGGGACGAGACCCTCAGGACCGCCACGGCCGTCGTCGCTCGCCTTCTTTGGGCCGCGACGCTGCTGTTTCGTGTCGTGGGTCTCGCTCTCGCTCACGCTCGCCCCTGCGGGCCGAACTATCTTCGGGGGGGTCGCCTCTCTCGGATCGATTTTCGGCTATGCAGGGGTGGGTTGTGTCACACTTCGACGCGCGCTTGGAGGCGATGCAAGAATCCCTCTTATCGCGCTTCTTGGCGGTGACACAACCTCAGCGCCTCACCCAACCTACCCCTGCTTTGGTCCCCCTCCCCTCTGCGGTGGACCACACTCCTTCTCGCCCTGCTTCTCCGCCTGCCCGGTCGGCGGCTAGTACTGCTCCTGCCCTGGCTCAGGTGGTTGCCCCTGCTGTCTCCCATGCGG
>CM064490.1:36995768-37083738 GCA_032716605.1 Paralithodes platypus
CTAGAGCAGTCAACCTAAATTGCATAGTGTAGAACCAAACCTTCGTCTGTAGACTGGCGTTGAAGTTGACATCGCTACGACCAGTGGTTGTCGAGATATTATGATGGGCCCATGGAGGTCATTTCCTGCGTATTTTCCGCCTGTGTCCGAACGCTTCACCGAGGCCCCTGGCTAGCACGCACTAAGTCACTCGTTGCTTCTGTGGCTTTGGTACCGGTAGACGATATTATGTTTCTATGGTGATAATGTCATAGTTATTGTGTCCTTTATTTCTTTTACAACCATTATTGAGTTATGTGAAACCTTTTATAACATATTTTCGGCACTTTCACTGTTATTGGATATTATTGTGTCACTTTCACTCTTATTACTCTTCTTTTTATGAATTATTGTCACTCACTGTTTTTATTGAGTTATTATTACTTGTTATACATTTGTGTGTCACTTTCACTTACTAGGCTAGGCTACGCTAGGCGAGCGTACGGTACCGCATCTTCACTAACCACTTCTTCATCGTCAAAGTCACTCCCAAGTTCACTCAGTGCACTATATTCACGAGCACCGCATTCACCATCGTCATTATCCTTGTCATTATCGTCCTCATCGGTACTAATAAAGCCCAGAAACTCTAATCCATCTGCCACTTCACCCTCATCTTCACTAACCACTTGTTCTTCGTCAAAGTCACTCCCAAGTTCACTCAGTTCACTATATTCGCTTAGTTCTTCCAGAGTGTGTGCAACACCATCGGGACTAAGCACTGTTTTCTTGGTCGTTTTAGCCTTGCTTTTGTTAGGCGTACGTACGGTACGCGGCGATTCGGACACAGCGATTTTTGTTTTGATTAACTCCATCCATGTTGGATGCGTGACGAGAACTGATGCTGCATGTTAGTTTGTGCTTGGTGGCGCTGCGGTAGCCCACGCATAAACAAAAATCCGCCCGCATGATTTAAACCCTTTGATTTTGCCTCATATGAGACCTCCGGGACTCCTAACCAAAATACGTTTTGCCTCATATGAGGCTTCCCGGATTCCAAGGGTTAAGATTGCACTGCTAGCTGTGGTGCGTATTTTAGCGTTTTATTTTTGTTCTCCCTTATAATACATTTCAGCTCTTAACCCGGGAACGGCGAGGGGGGGGTAATGAAACTAAGCTCCCCATGGGCGAGCATATGGGCTCCATTCAGGCCGATAATCGTAATTTTACGATAAATATCGTTATTACCTATTCATATGAGCCTATTTTACCTTCACTATGAAGATAGTAACCTGTAACAAACAATCAAACCAGTGAAAATATAATTTTTCTGGTCAAAATCGTGAATATAGATGAACCAGCCCATTCATGAATTTTTGAGAAAATTGAGGCAACCCCTCCCTCCACGAGGCCTCAAGCCCACACTGAGCCTACTCATACACCACTCGCTTGTGTAACACACCTGCTAGGCACGTGAGCACATCCCCCACACAGTTTTGCTAATGTTAGCACAAAAATATACCAACAAATTAGGGGATAACAGGGAAAATAGGTGATAATTGAAGGGGGAGGGTAAAGGGAGGAAGGAGGGGATGTGGAGGAGTGATACGAGGTATAGGGAAAAAAACAAAAATTGTTTAGTGCTGTTTAACCCTTCCAGCCCGAGTGTCCTTTTAAAATGACACCGCGAAAGAAGGGCTGGAGCCCGGGTGTCCTTTCAACAGATAGCAAGCTTTCAAGCCTATTCAGCTTGGTCTGAACGCCGTGCGTCCGACGCATGTAAACAAAGCCGATCGTTGCGTCACCGCACCTCCGAAAACAAGAAGGAGAAGTCGGATCAATGTTATTGTTGTGACGCAAGACTAAATTAGTGTCTGAAAAGCTCATATATTGTCAACATCATGGCAAAATTTGCTCCACTGAAATAGTCATCACAACTGAACCAGTTGACTTACAGAGCTCTCTACTCAACGCCAGTCTACAGATTGAAAACCGCACTACGTTTATAGATGCATTGGAAATTTCTATCAGTTAAAATAAACAAAATACGGTAGCCTAGGCCTAGAAGTTTTTCGGCCAGATAGCCCGGATACGACCTCCGTCCTTTGGAAAGGCAGCCCGGGTCACGAGGGTTAAATGGTATTTTTAGGCCTCCCTCTTAAGAGCTTTGCCGCCGTCGCCCAGTAACACCTCTTAAGAGCTTTGCCGCCATTTACGGGTTAATGACATATATAGTAATGATGTATATGCTCTACCGGACCTATTAGGCCTAAAAAGATCGATGGGCTAACTGTCGGTCCAAATCATCAGTATAACCGATTTTACTTTAGCAGCGCGCTCTTTACATATATCAGTTACCATCACAGATTTAGGCTATTAGAGATTTTGGGAAGGATGTAGTTTCCGGGTGTACGGTTGTCATGTTTGTGCGCTCGCAGTTACGTTCCCGTCTATTTCGACGCTATATTTTCTGCTATTTGCCCCCTGTCATTACTACATGAATACTAGGTTAGGTTAGGTTAGGTTGTTTGGTTAGGCTAATGTATTTTTATATGCAAAGGCAGTCAAAATAGACGGGAACATGACGGGAAAGGTCCGACGGCACTACGCGTAGTGTAAACAAGGCTGGCGGTACGCCCGCACTTAACATTCTTGCCGAGATTTTTTTTGGGATGGATTTAGAGTTCGGGCCTACGGTCGTCATGTTTACATAGGGTGATCGCCGCGGTTAACTTCGCGTCTATTTTGACGACGATTTTTTTTCGGTTATTTGCACCCTGCTGGCAATATATATGATAATAATAATAATAATAATAATATTTCTTAAAGCTAGCGCATGCTAAGCTAGCTAAGGATAGCTCAATAAGGCCGATTAGGCGTATTTCCATTGGGGTCCTGTACTACTACCCCATCCCTTTGCTCATGAGGGATGGTAACGACTCAGTGCTTGTGAAAAATCTTTAATGCGCCGAGCGTGGGCGCGAACCCGGGCCTTCTGGGTGGAAGTCCGAGACGCTAGTCACTACACCAAGCGAGCCGCTAATGATGACAATATGTCATGGGGGGGAGTGAGGACTGAGAACTGCAAAGCCCCCTCTCAACATATTGTATCCAATGGCATTCAAAATAGACGGGATCATGATTGCATCATTGCAAAGGTCCGACGCCTCCCCCGCCGCCATCATGTTTACATTTGTCGATCGCCGTGGTTAAGTTCGCGTCTATTTTGACGGCGATTTTATCGGTAATTTGCCCCCTGCTGGCAATATATATGATGATGACAATATGTCATGGGGGGTGAGGGGGTGCTTTGACCTCACTCCCCCCTCAACATATTGTATCCCAAAGCCAGTAAAAATACACGGGAACATGATGGCAAAGGTCCAACGCCACTACGCGTAGTGTTGTTGTTGTTGTTGTTGTTGTTGTTGTTTTTGTTGTTGTTGTTGTTGTTGTTGTTGTTGTTGTTCCCCAAGCTGCCTGGCCGAACAGCCCGAAGGCCCCGAGCAATTCCAAGGCCATAACCGAGTGCCCCCACAGAACCCTCCCCGCCGACCACAATAAAGCCTGGGTGACCGAAGCCACTCCATGGCGGGGAGCTGAGGAGGGTGCGGAAACGCCCGGGAAACCAAAGCCCCACCCAGGGCCCTGTGCCCCTCAGCAATTATGAAGAGAAAATTGAGGGGCAAGGGAAAAATGTGACGCTTTGGCTTCCAATCTTGGTAGATTGGGAGGTCAATCCACGGAAGAGACGCCGTCACTTGAGATCTAGAAAATATATAAGTTAAAGGAACAGTTAGAGTAAGCTATGGGTATGGCAGAGATTGCTTAGCTCTCACTCTGATAGACCAGCCCATCACCACATGACTAGAACCCAATCCTCTCAGCATCAGCTAGGAAAGGCCCTAGAAAGCCGCCTTTGGCGGGGGGATAGCTCCCCTATTTCAACCCCTTTCGGGGTTGGGCAACCGCCTTATGCGTAGTGTAAACAAGGCTGGCGGTACGCCCGCACTTAATATTCTTGCCTTTTTTTTTAGGTTTCCACGCATCCATCAAACTCCGTAACACGTGTCCAGGCATTTTAGCTTGAACGTCCCTTGATTTCGGCCCTGTCACTCTTTGAAATCTGGGGGAGGCACTCGCTGCAGGCAGTATGCCTTTTGTCTCCCTCATTCACATAGAAAAAAAAAAAAACCACACACACACCATTTTCTGGTCTCATACTGAGCTAGTAGGCTAATAGAAACTAGGGAAAAGGTTATCTTTTGGACCGTCAGTAGTCCCATCGATCTTTTTAGGCTTAATAGGTCCGGTAGAGCATATACATCATTAACCCCTAATTATCGGCGTGCAACATAAGTCGAGTACAATAAATCTGGACTATTTGGCGGCGCGCGACATAGGTCGTGTGGCAATTTCAGCACGTAATGTTGCTGAGAGAGAGAGACAAGTGGTGGCAGGAGAGTAGCGAGCGTATGACTGCTCCAGACCACCGCGGCGAACCTACTGACACGAATCCCACCTCCTTCCTCCCTCTCTCACTCGCTACATACTGAATTGTATGGGGAAAGTACCGAATTACATGCTTTTTGCACTCGAGTTGCGCGGTTGTTGCAAGAAAACTAGCGGTCATAAAAGGATCGTTGTGGTGTCATTGGAAAGCTCTGTTTATGCCCTTTCAGGGATAGATACTTGTTTTACGCTCTGGGTCTTATTTAGGCATGAAAATGATCACGTAAACAGCCCTATTTTGGGTAAAATCACCCCGCTGGTGGCTACATATTATATACCGCCTAGGCCGCTCTTAACCCTCCAGCCCCGGGGGCTATAGCTTGCGACTGTGCTGCGGTACCGGGTGTTTTGACGATCTTTGGGCTATGTTAACTACTCTGTAAGTCAATGAATATGGCATGTAATGTTGTGAATAAAAAAGAATAATGTTCCACAAACCTTCCTCTGTCGAATGGCGTTGAGTAGAGGTCTCTAGCCCCTCTGGTTGCATAATGGTGAGCGCGGGAAGACGAGTGCTTTACGGCGGAAAATTCTTCCCGCGTTCGGACGCGTCGCCCCGGCCATGGCTACGACGCACCTAGCCGCTCGTCGCGCCAAAGTATTTATCTCCCTTAGACGATTTTAGTGTTTGATATTGAGAATGTGATGTTTATTTGATATTTTTTCTAGTTATTTTGAGGCCAATTATATAAAATATGTTTATTAGGGTATCACTGTCACTGATATTGCTAATTTTCACTCGATACCGTACATTTTATTAGTAATTGAGGTAGGTTATTGTTGTATTAGGCACTGAATATTCGTTATTACAGGTGTTTATTATTCTTTGGTCATCAAGTATTGTGTCTTGTGTCACTTTCACTTTGATAAATATGCTTTAGAGTGTCACTGTCACTGATAATGCTCATTTTCACTCGATACCGTACATTTTATTAGTAATTGAGGTAGGTTATTGTTGTATTAGGCACTGATTATTCGTTATCACAGGTGTTTATTATACTTTGGCCATCAAATATTAGGTCTTGTGTCACTTTCACTTTGACAAATATGCTTTAGAGAGTGTCACTGTCACTGATAATGCTCATTTTCACTCGATACCGTACATTTTATTAGTAATTGAGGTAGGTTATTGAGTATTAGGTGTGTTGAGTAAAGATGGGACTATGGATGAAGAGGTGCGGGAGAGGGTACAACAGGGGAAGAGGGTTGTAGGAACGCTAAAAGCAGTAACAAGAAATAGGGTGGTCAGTATGGAAGTGAAGAAGTCCTTGCATGACAGTGTGGTAATCCCGACACTGACTTACGGAAGCGAAGCATGGACGTTGGTTGAGAGACTCAGACCAAGAGTGAGAGCAGTGGAAATGAATTACTTAAGGAGTGCGTGCGGAGTTACATGGAGGGATAGACAGACTAATGAGGAAGTAAGAAGGAGGTGTGGTGTGGAGGTAGATGTGCTGGAAAGTGTGAAAAGGAACAACTTGAGATGGTTCGGCCATATGGAACGTATGGAAAGCGAGAGAATGACTAAGAGGGTGTACGAGAGCGAGGTGGAGGGACAGAGGGGGAGAGGTAGACCGAATATGAGGTGGAAGGATAGAGTGAGGAACTACATGAACGAAGGCGGTGCTGGTTGGGGGGAGGGGCGTCGACTGACTGGGGACAGAGGTGCATGGGGGCGGTTCGTTCGTGGCCACCCCTTCGGGGATCACGGCGTCAGGCAATAGATAGATAGATAGAGGTAGGTTATTGTTGTATTAGGCACTGATTATTCGTTATCACAGGTGTTTATTATACTTTGGCCATCAAATATTAGGTCTTGTGTCACTTTCACTTAGTTATATGATTTGTAAACGTTTTATATACAATTTATTGTGTCTTTTTTCACTGATTTATATATTTCTATAGGTTCTAATCATATGAATGTCACTTGGTATATACATATGTGTCACTTTCACATATTATTATGGTGTAATTGTATTTGTATAAATGTTTTCATAATACATGACTTTTGTATAACAATAAATTGGTTTACTTCCACTTTTTGCCTATATATATACTGTACATATTGTCATTATCTTTGGCACTTTCACTATGATTATTAGAACTCCAGCTTGGAGTGGTAATCAAAGAAGCACTCTAAAGCACAGAGTGCCACCTTGCACTCCACACACTCCATGGTTGACTTTTTACCTGGCTTCGGCCTCACCCTGCTGTTGTAGCAGACATGGCACTGCTTCTGCTGTGTTCTTCCTGATTCATTCTGAGGCAGGGAACCAAGCCTGTGCCTAATCAAGTATTGAGCACACTGCAAGCGGTCAATAACGGCGGGCCCAGGATGTGCCACTGCCCTCTGTGGCGTAGCATACTTCTCCAGGAGCTCCGTCAACACCTGCTTTTGGAACCTCCGCAGGCTATTGAACTTCATGGGTGTGTTCACATTCCGAAGCTTGTATATATTGTAGGCATTCAGAACTGACATGTCCACCATATGCAGAAAGAACTTTTTGTACCATCTGCACGAGGTACGCAGGCAGTCAATGAAGCCTATCTGCATGTCGGACTTGTCCACCAGCCTCATGTTGATGTTGTAGTCCAGGACAGCATCGGGCTTGGTCACCCTGGCCTGGGTGCGGCGATCCACCTTGCCAGTCTCCACCATTTCCCCCTTGTGGATGGTGGTCAGGAGGTTGACCTTCCGCTGGTCGTGCCAGTGGATAGCCAGAATGGGCCCCGACTTCTTCTTGAACACATCACCTTTTTTGGTCTTTGGAGGGAAAGGTGGCATGCCCTTCCTTTTCCCTCGTACTGTGCCTACAGTCCCCGTCTTGCGCTCGTGCAGGTACTGTGAGAGAGTGGGGGACGTGTAATAATTGTCCGTGTAGAGGACGTGATTCTTGTGAAAGTAGCGGTCCATCATGGCTTGCACCACTGCTCCGCCAAAGCCAATGAGGGGGTCCACAAGCAAGTCCCCTTCCTTCCCGCTGTAGACCAGGAAGTCCAGGACATAGCCAGTTTGGCAGTCGCACAGCACAAAGAATTTTATGCCAAAGCGATGTCTTTTTGAGGGGATGTACTGCCGGAAGCTGAGTTTTCCCCGCAACAGCACAAGAGACTCGTCAATGACGACCTTGCGGAAGGGCTTGAAGTAGGAGGTGAAGCGTTCTCGCATCATCTCATACAACGTCCTAATCTTCCACAGCTTGTCACCGAGGTGGACGTCGGTGTTGGTGACAAGATGGAGCGCTGCGAGGATATCAAGGTACCGGTCGCGAGACATATATTTCCCGAAGGCAGGGGTGGATATCAGATCATTGGTGATCCAATAGTCAGGCAACCTATGCTTCTTGACATGAGGCATTAGCATGGTGAGTGCCAGGAACACCATGAACTCTTTATGAGTCACTGGGGTCCACTGCCTCATTGGTCACTTTGCCCAAAAAGTGGACCTGGAATTGGTGCTGCTTATTTGTCTCTTTGACAACATAGCCTACCACCTCCTCATCAAAGAAGGCCTCAAATAGTTCGTGTGGTGGAGCATTGGGGCCTGCAGGAAAATTGGGGGTAATGCCTGAACCCTCCAGTACCTCATCAAAAGCTGGCACATCAGGGTTGTATCCATCCTCATCAACTACGTCTTGCCACTGAAAAACGTAGAATGGGTCTTGTCTACGCTGACGAGGAGCTCCAGCTGGTGGCCCAGCACGCCCACGGCCAACTTGGGAGGCGCGCGCCCTAGGGCGGCGAGGGCGTCGGCCAGGGCGGCGGGCAGCACGACGCCGGGCCAAGCGGATGGGTCGAGGGTCGTCGATGTCCATATAGTCATCGTCAGAGTGGTCATCTTGCCCTGACGGTGGACCTATGTAATCATGGCCAGAGTCTTCAGAGAGGTGCCCTTCATCATCAGTGGCCCCCACATAATCTGGCGGGGAACCAGTGATGCGTGGGCGGCGTGCGGGTGGGGAAGGAGTGGCAGGTGAGGCTGTGTCCCTCCCGAGGTCCTGGGCTCCTTGGCCTGCGACGAGTGACAGAAAGCAATGTTTCACTGTCACTAGGCCCAGGTATTGGTGATGCGAGCTCAAAGACTTCTTCAGGAAGACATGTTGAAGGCGGGAGAGGTGGGGAGGACCGTGGGGAAAGTTGCGGGGACGTATGGCTGGGGCCGGCCGGGGTGGACGCCGCGGGAGCCTCGAACAAAACTCTCTTACTTTTCTTAATTTTTTTGGTATATTTCCTACCTTTCCCCTTTTCGGCAGCAGTATGTCTCCTGTCGGGGGACCTAGGAGGCAAATAGGCCGAAAGTGTGGGGTCCTCAACCCTTGGCAATGGTGGGGGTGGTAGGGAAGAATGCGAGGCATCCGGGTCATCTTGGGTGGCGTGGGTAGATAAGGGAGACAATGGCGGACGAGAAGGGTCACCACACTGACCCTCACTCACAGCCTCATCCTCACCAAGTATTTGCTTGTTCCCTAGCTGCCGCGGCCGCCTTCTCAAGTATTTTCTGCTTATACAAATGTAGCTTGAAAGGCGATTTACCTGGGGAAGGGCTTGGAGTCGTGTCACTTATGCGAAATTTGGTGAGTGACCTTGAACTCTCCCACTCACTCACTCACTCTCAAGTTCACTGTCTTTAGGTAAACCAGCTTCCTCAACAACTGGTACATCACCTTCATCACTCTCATCACTGTCGTGTTCTCTCGCAAATCCCAGGAATTGCTCTTCTTTGTCACTCTCATGGCCATAATCACTCGACTTATAATTACTGGAGTCGTCACTGACTTCATCATCAACATTATGCTTGGCATCAGCTCGCTCATAAAGTCTCAATGTCGTCTCAATACCTCCGGGAGATAACACATTTAGGCGAAGGCGTCGGGGTAAGGCGCGACGAACTAGCAAGGGCGTCGTAGGAAGCACGGTATCGGACACAGCGGAATCACTATTTGGCGTACTGTCCATGATGGCGTCGGGGTAGATACTGTTGCTGTGGCGTCGTTTACGCCTGGTGGCACCACCTACCGTCCCATGATACCAAAAATGTACGCGCGGCATTCGAAAGCACGCACGCAAGCAATGGGCGTTCAAGAGCCCTTCCGGGTTGCGCGGGCCGAGGTTGTTATGGGCGTTCAAGAGCGCTTCCGGGTTGGAGGGGTTAAGGTGTTAATATATGGCATTACGAGCTGAAATGTATAATAAGTGATTTATATAATACGATAATAATAGTCTCCCTATAAATGGCCCGGCCACCATCTTCACTACAGTCGTATGTCTGGACACTGTCTACTGACTTGAAAGTGATGTGAAATAATCAACCAATAGCAATGGAATTCCCTGGATGACGTCACACCCATTTAGCCAATCACCTGTCACGTGCAGCTGCACACATCCCAATACTGTATATTGGAGAAGAAGGTGAGGGTAGCTGACTAGTGACTAGTGTACCCACAATAGCGTCTTCAGCTGGATGACTCTCATACGTCTTTCGATTTGTTGTGTGTGTACGTGATTTTCATTCTTATCCAGTGGATTTATATACAGTATTGAGGACTTTCGGAAGTGAGTGTTTACCTATTATCCAAGGACCTTCCGAAGTGAGTATTTACCCATTATCGAATAATAGGGTCAGTTAGGGAAAATTATGATTTTGCTCCCTGCTGTCAACATAGATGAGGATTTCAATAAATCCTGGGGGGGTAAGTGGGGGCTTGCCCCCCTCAACCTATTCTGTATCCCACGGCAAACGTTTATAGCCAAATACAGCTTATTTTTTGTCTTATATCCTCTTTAACCCCTCATTTTCCCTGATACTCATAGCCCTACCCACTAGTGGGGGGCGTATTTTTAGACTGTTGGATAATGGGTAAATACTCATTTCAGCTCTTCTTCAGTATATGAGAACACTGTATCTGAAAGAAAAATGTAAAAAAAAAAAAATAGTTGTTGAAATCACTGTCGGTCCAAAAAGTAACCTTTACCGAAACTAGGCCTATTTAATAACGTTTTTTTTACTCAATGACTGCGGGCTGTTATATAAAAAGTACGGTCATCACTGCGGCACTTGTCATATGACATTTGCCGAATTTCTGCCTAGAACAAGGACTGGGAGGCAGGCTAGTGAATATAAGCAGGCTAGTGAATATAAGCAGCGCGGAACGGTCCCATCCATTATCCATAGCCCCCCGTGTCTGGACCATCACTAGTAGCAGTGGGAGACATCTCCAACTCCCTTACAGACTCTGGGATAGCGAAAACCGCTCAAATTCGCTACCGGGTATTTTTTACCGATTTAGCGTCACGGCCGTCACCTGTGCAAAATCATTGCACGGCAACCAGTGGTCGTACAGACATGATTCAGGTGTCATTGGAAAGGTCTATTCCTCTGCTTTCAGGAATATATAATTGAAATACGTTCTAGCTCTTGTTTATACATGACAATGTGCAGGGAATAAAGGTTACTTTTAATCCAAAACCCCCGTATGGTACAGTGGTGACTAAGCAATTGTCATATGACAAGTGCCACAGTCATTGTGTTAATGTGGTTTTCAATGAGAATAAAACCGCATTTGGGCTGAAAATCGGTACTTTACCGCCTCTTCCGATCGTCGGTTTGTTGACATAAATTTTAATTTCACACGTCTATGTTTTGGTACCATTTTCATTATGAGGTTGAACTGTGTTTTAGTTAATCAGTTCATAATACTACATTATGGTTGAATTGTTTTTTTAGCTTTTCATTTCATAATGCTACTTTCTATTTATTCTATGTACTGTATCTACCCATCCATGTCCATCTAACCATCAACATCTCTCCCTTTACGAGACAATTTATTTCATATGCTTTCATTAGTTTATTCAAGTGCATTGGGGTTTGTAATTGTTGATTAGTGTTAAGAACGGGGTGTTACTTAATTATGTTATCTTTATATTGTGTCGTTCATGTTTTTGGCGTGTATATTTTGCAAGTTTTAAATTATAATAATTATTGTTTCCCAGGAAGTGATACTGGAGCGGAGTGAGCGATCTGCCTCGGCTGCCTGCCTGACCGGGGTGTACGTGGGTGACCGGAATACTGTACATAGGAAAAAGGTCAAAAGGAATACAATTAACTGAGCAATAAGAAGGTACTCTGGCCATCAAGATTTCAAGCAGACAACACTTGATGCAGTCACCACTCACTCATCCAACTGTGACATTGTAGCACGATGACAGGACAAAAATTAACGGGCGAAAGTTCTTTGCCTGTTCGCCCTTAAAAGCCACCAAGAACCAAGAACATTGTAGCACACCGGTGTCAAGACTAAGAACAAGCAGAACACTCGGCCAGGGTGTTCAACTGGAACTATTCGGGGCTAAGACTATAGTGATGATGAGGAATTAATAAAAGAAAACTAACGTGAAACTTAATTGTCTTGGACACTTTACCCACTTTCACAGACACAATAAGAACTGGAAAGCGTAATTCTAACGGCGTATATTTAATAATAATGACTAAAGCAATTAAATAAGGCTCTCGCTGAAGCCCTACACACGGCTATCACTCGCTCGACAATAAGGCTCTCGCTTGAAGCCCTACACACGGCTATCACTCGCTCGACACCCTACGCTCGGCCATCACTCGTTCACCGACGTTGTTGATGCTGACAAAGTGGACCTATCATGCACTCTAGGCTTTCAATGGCCAAAAATCTACAAGTTCATATTTTTCAGAATTGCAAAATATATGTGGTTTTGGTGGACAAATGATAATATACTCCAGGGAAGAGCTGTTCAAAATCATCACACTTTGAAAGACTCGACATAAAGCACTTAATCAAATGCAGAAAAATTAGGCAAATATGAAATATATTTTAAGTAACATGCGTTTCATAATACTGTAGCCTATATATATTTATAAGTACTGTAAATCTATAATCTTAGTATTGTTGGTGAATGGCACGGTCTAGCAGTCTGTGGCAACTGTTCACTGAAGTCCCTGACCCACCCACCCTACTGCCTAGCCCAGCTCTTGAGCAGGGAGTGCATGGTGGTAAAAAAGCACATCTAGATTTGTACAAATTCTGTAATATTTAGCTAAGGAAAATGTATTAATGGTTTTGGGCTCATGAGTGTATTAGAATGTTTGACCTTCCCTAAACCTTTTCACCAAAAACTGGGGAGAATATTGTTTCTCAAGTATTACAATTGACTGCAGGGTGTCAAACTGCCTCATTTTGTTTAAGACTGAATTAATTCTAATGTAAAGCTTGCAAAATTAAGAAACATATGGGAATAACCATGTGAAATTGCGCTGTTTTTGGCCTTTTACAAATACTGTATACCTAATTAATGAAACAATGAATACATGTGGTACAGTACTCCGTGTATTTGAACCTAGGATACTCACACTTGACACCCTCCACCTCATCCTGCTATGAAGCTTCATTTTTAATGTGTGCAGATTAGCCTGATTTGCCAGAAGACTTTAGCCTCATTATATTGTTGACCCTGAACTGGGTAAAACTTTGTCACTACCTACAGGCTCTCCTAAATAAAAGAAAAATGGAGGATCACTTTGGAGAACCGTCCGTCGGTAGCAGCCGCATGAGCCCAACTGAAGTAGGTGGCCTGGGGCGCAGAAGTTACTCCTACATCAGACACACCTACTCCAGCCACAGCCACTCGGAGCACTGTTACTCAAGGCACTCAAGTATAAAAGGCAGGCACTCCAAGAACACACGCTTTGGTACCTTCTTGGAAAACCCCCTTGACAAATATTCCCCTCATAGTTATTCTAGCAGGACCAAAACTGACCAAGCTAAAATAAACTTAGTCAGGCAGTCAGCTGGTGTGAATATAGATAAAGAAACAATAATAAACTCTATAGACATGGAAGGGACAGCAAGTACGTCATCCGGTGTGAATATAGACATGGAAGCGATAGCAAGTACATCAGCCGATATAAATATAGACATGGTAAGGATAGCAAGTACGTCAGCCGGTGTGAATATAGACATGGAAGCAATAGCAAGTACGTCAGCCGGTGTAAATATAGACATGGAAGCGATAGCAAGTACATCAGCCGGTGTGAATATAGACATGGAAAGGATAGCAAGTACGTCAGCCGGTGTGAATATAGACATGGAAGGGATAGCAAGTACGTCAGCCGGTGTGAATATAGACATGGAAGCAATAGCAAGTACGTCAGCCGGTGTAAATATAGACATGGAAGCGATAGCAAGTACATCAGCCGGTGTGAATATAGACATGGAAGGGATGGCAAGTACGTCAGCCGGTGTGAATATAGACAAGGACAGTATAGAAAGTACGTCAGCCGGTGTGAATAAAGACATGGACAGTATAGCAAGCAATTCATCCGGTGTGAATATAAACAAGGAAGGGATGGCAAGTACGTCAGTCGGTGTGAATAAAGACATGGACAGTATAGCAAGCAATTCAACCGGTGTGAATATAGACAAGGACACTATAGCACGTACGTCAGCCGGTGTGAATAAAGACATGGTCACTATAGCAAGTACTTCAGCCGGTGTGAATAAAGACATGGGCACTATAGCAAGTACGTCAGCCGGTGTGAATAAAGACATGGGCACTATAGCAAGTACGTCAGCCGGTGTGAATAAAGACATGGACACTATAGTAAGCAACTCAACCAGTGTGAATATAGACAAGGACACTATAGCAAGCAATTCAGCCGGTGTGAATATAGACAAGGACACTATAGCAAGTGCGTCAGCCGGTGTGAATAAAGACATGGACACTATAGTAAGCAACTCAACCGGTGTGAATATAGACAAGGACACTATAGCAAGCAATTCAGCCGGTGTGAATATAGACAAGGACACTATAGCAAGTGTGTCAGCCGGTGTGAATAAAGACATGGACACTATAGTAAGCAACTCAACCGGTGTGAATGTAGACAAGGACACTATAGCAAGCAATTCAGCCGGTGTGAATATAGACAAGGACACTATAGCAAGTACGTCAGCCGGTGTGAATGAAGACATGGACAGTATAGCAAGCAATTCAGCCGATGTGAATATGGACATGGAAGCGATAGCAAGTACGTCAGTCGGTGTGAATAAAGACATGGAAGCGATAGCAAGACTGTCAGCCAGTGTGAATAAAGACATGGACAGTATGGCAAGTAATTCAACCGGTGTGAATATAGACATAAAAGCGATAGCAAGACTGTCAGCCGGTGTGAATATAGACATGGACAGTATAGCAAGACTGTCAGCCAGTGTGAATAAAGACATGGAAGTGATAGCAAGACTGTCAGCTGGAGTAAATAATGACGTGAAAGCGATAGCAAGACTGTCAGCCGGTGTGAATATAGACATGGAAGCGATAGCTAGCAATATCGTAACACACAAGCAACAAGAGGTTGGCAAGATATTTACATGTGACCCACAGTTAGAAAACGAAAGCTTAGAAGACCAAGCAGCGGGTACTGAAGTGTTTACGTACGAGCCACAGGTATTCTACATGGAGAAGAGTTCCTATATGGCGTCACTAGAAGGTACCGATGTAGAAGTTTATGTTGAAGCCAAACACGGGGAGATTGAATGTGGGGGGACGGAGATTACTGAAGATGCTACTGGTGACAACAGGAAGGTGGAGATTACTCAAGACGCAACTGGTGATTGTATTGACGTCAAGTGCGTTAATACAGAGGCGGGATATACTCTAGGGGCAACTGGTGATGTCTGTATTGAGGTAGAGAATGATAACAGAGAGGTGGAAGTGACTCAGGCCTCAGTTGCAGAAAGTGGGGAGGTACTGGTATATGTGTTTGAGGACGCAGATGGTAATATTTATTATGCGGTTGAAGAAGATGGCCAACTAAAAATAATTGAGGGCGTAACTAATGAGGACGATATGGAAGTCGACAATGGTAACCGAGAATCCGTTGAAGGCACTGTGTACCTTGGGGAGTATAATGAGGACTTGAGTGATAAAGCCGAGTGTGCGTTGGAAAGTGCGTACACGAGCGTACCGGTACCTGAATATTCTAATGTGCAAAGTGAGGATGCAGAGTATGTGGAAACCGTAACTCTTGATAGCGCAGATGAGGAATTTGATTTTGATTACCGGTATATCTACCAACACAAGCATAATGTGGAAATTAATGCAGGATATGAGAGCAATACCAAATATGAAGAGAAGGGAATGAGTGAGTCTGAATGCAAAAACCAGATCTCTAGCAATACCGGTTGTGCAAACGGTGCAAATGTGAGGAGGAAAATGTCCGCCAGCAAAGGCAAACCTACAAATATCACACGCGACACAGAATATGAACACTGGAGAAAACGAGTGTTTGAAGTGAAACAAGGTGCACCGACAGCGAGAACGATAAGAGATGTAACGGGAACTAAATATCTCTTCAACACAAAAAAGCTAAACAAAAAACGAAGAAGGAAAGGGCGAGTGCCTACAGTAAATACTCGTACAACAAAACAAACGCCTGAAAATATAGAAGGTACAGAAAAACAAAAGCCTGTAAGTAAAAAATGTATTGATAAAATGAGCGTCGGTACGGTTAAAGAAACACATAAACGTAAAAGGAGCATAACCGAAGTGAATGTGGGAGAACAAACTGGTGAATGTAACAGTGTAAGAAAACAATTGCCTGGGAATGTTAGAGCCAAAGAAAACAAGAAGATTAGAGAAAAGCAGCTGAAAAATGACAACCCAGATATTGTTAAGAGCAAAAAGAAAAAAGTAATTGGCGGTTCAAACGTAAACACGAAGATTGATAGCACTCCCAGGGAAGATGAGGGGACTGAAGGCAATGAAGCGCTTGAAGGTGAAGGCGGTGATTCAAGCTCAAGTCAGGCCAGGAAAGGTGAAGGGAGTGATGGCAATGAAGCGTTGGAAGGTGAAGGCGGTTATTCAAGCTCAAGTCAGGCCAGGAAAGATGAGGGGACTGAAGGCAATGAAGCGCTTGAAGGTGAAGGCGGTGATTCAAGCTCGAGTCAGGCCAGGAAAGATGAGGGGACTGAAGGCAATGAAACGCTTGAAGGTGAAGGTGGTAATTCAAGCTCAAATCAAGAGAAGGGAAGCAAGAAGGGCAAGTCACGTGCAAGTGAAGCTCGAGAGAAGTGGGCGAGGAAGGTGAGTTGCAAGCGCAGACACAGCCCCCCAAGCAGGGTCAAAAACAGGAAGAGAGTACGTAAGAAGAAAGACAAGCAGAGCAGTGCAAGCAGAGAGACCAAAGCCCGTAGTAGGCAGGCAGGTGAGAGATAATAATATCTTGTTCAATCAAAATACATTGTTGTTTGTTGAAAATGTTGCTCATAGATTGTAATACAGTATTAAGGGATGAATGGAGAATGCTTGTGAATAGATGAGTGAACACGTGGTCATTTGGGAGAAGGGGTCAGGCGCAAGTTGGACTAGATAATAGTCCATTAGGCGCCTGGCCCGGGGAGACGGTTTATATGAAGGGTGCGCCTGGAAGTATGGTGGGCGGGCTTGTGGTTTCGGCTTCGCTGCATGTCTGCCTGCTGAGATCGGAACCTCTGCGGGTGGTCGGGGGCCGGGGGAGTGCTGGAGGGACCTTGGTGGCCCTGGTTTCTGGGTATTCTCTTGGATGACCTAGATGTGTGTGAATTTGTATTTTGTTTTTGTGTGTTCATTGTTTTCTGTCATGTCCCTATTCGGGCTCTGTCTTGAGTTCCCCCCCCCCCCCCCAAAAAAAAAGGAAAGTTGGGATTGGGCCTGAGTATTATACATACATACATACAGTACAGTGGTTAGTTTTGGGTCTATTTATTTATTTATTTATTTTATAGTTTCATCGCTAGTCCTCCATCAGGCTAAAACAAAGAAAAGAAGAAAAAAAAACCTGGACTCCCCTTCAAGATAAATTTGTACATTTTTTGGTAGAAAACTGTTCCGGCTGAAAGCCGGTTTCTCCTAGAATTACAGGCTTGCAACGCTCGCCAGGAAAAAATGGCACGAAAGGTCTTTATATTGACCTGGGGCGAAAGATCTTAAAATCGCCAAACTAATATAATGAACGTCTTAAAATCTCAAATCTAATGGAACTAAACATGAAATAGAATAAGCAACTACTGCCCCCTTAAGTTATTCTACCTTTGCATTGACAGTACTCTTGTGTCTTTAACCCCCTCTGACATCTTAATGAAACTTATTTATCTGTTGACAGTAGCCACACTATTTGGCACTATTTTGGTCAACTATTATTTATGGTACCGTGAAATGACCTAGCTTCGGACGGGGGCTATACTTCGGCAGTATATAATAACTTAAGTTAACACTAAGTTTCCCAATTTATATACGCGATCCGCGTGGTCCAAACCACTTATATACGCGATCGCATGCAAACTGTCTGAAGGGGTTAATAGCCTGTGACTACCGTACCGCCTACAGTACTTTCCTTTTACCTCATACTTCCTATGCGCTTGCTTTCACTCCTTCCTTGAGCTGTTTCCATTCATTCTCTATTTCTCTCACTTCCATCCATTTTACATTTAGCCTTTCCTGGTACTCCTTCTCTTTTGTACTTTTCTCTAACTCACTAACTTTTATTACCTGTCTTATTTCACGCTTGTCTCTCATTCTCCCGTAACTCCTCACTCTCAGCTTTCCCTCCACTAGATAATGATCAGACATACCCACCTTCCGCCTCACCTCTCAGCATTATTTCATTAACCCTTGTCTAGCGGGGTGTTTTGTGCTCATTTGGGCATATTCAGGCCCTCCTGCATGATAAATCAAGCATCTGAATGAAAAGCAATTTATTTAGCAAAAAACTAGGCACTAAAAGCTTCAAAATGAGACCAGAACGGGCTACGTAGCACTCGTGGTTCTCTTGCAGTGGTGCCACGAACATGGAAGTTTAGCATATATCGGTATATTTTCCCAGCTATGCTCACTACTGGCTACACTGCCGGCCTCTCGAGAACACAGGGAACATGAGTTAATGGGCGGCGGTAAGCCCTGGCAGTCGGCTGTCTGGCCCGCTGCTCTCCCGGCCATTTGCACTCGATTTTAACCCTTTAAAAGCCTTAATAATGCTCCTAACTTGCTGCAAATTGGTGCACGACTTAAGTCGAGCGCCGCTCTTTAACCCTCCAGCCCCGGCTATGTATTATATATATTCCTCGAAACCCGGGTGTTTTGGCCGAAAAACGTCTAGGCTAGGCTACCGTATATTCGTTAATCAGACTGCTTCCCGCATTCCCACGCATCCCCAAGCGTAGCTGTGTTATTTACCTGTAGAATGGCATTAAGTAGAGCTCTCTAAGTCAACTGGTTGAGCTGTGATGATGATTTCATTGGAGATAAATTTATGGCCAAAACAGCCACTTTACACCACTTTTCGATACTTAACAACAACATACAGGCACACACGAACAAGCGACGCTCTCCTTCTTGTGGCCGGAGATGCGGGGCGTCGGTCCAGCCGGCTGTTGTTTACATGCGTCGGACCGACGCCTCGCACACGAAGCTCACAGGCTTTCAACCACTGGGCGTTCAAGAGCCCTTCCGGGTACCGTACCTGTTATATGCTTTTTTATGGGCGTTCAAGAGCCCTTCCGTGGTGAGAGGGTTAAGGGTTAAATTGTAAAACTTGCAAAATATACAAACCAAAACTGGGACGACACAAGATAAAGACAAAAGAACTTATCAAAATCGCTATGTGGAAATACCCCCTAGACCCCCCTTCAAGATAAATTTGTACATTTTTCGGTAGAAAAATGTCGCGGCCGAAGGCCGGTTCCTCTTTAAATTACAGGCTCGCTATTGCTCGCCAGGATAAAATCGACACCTAAATGGCACAAAAGGTCTGAAAATTGACAATTAAATGGGGTAAAAGGTGTTACCAGATATCAGACATACCCTCCGCCTCACTTCTCAGCATTATTTCATTTACAGACAAAACATACAACCCCAAAAAGTTTGGCATGTCTTCCTGCGGCGACATCACGAAGTACCGGGACTCGTCGAGGACAAAACATGATGAATCCCTCGCCAGTGTCAACCAGGAGCGGAATCAGAAGTCCTCAACCAATGTACTTACTCGGATGTTTGAAGACCCCTCTGCCATATATGTTATAGAAGGTATGGATGACCTAGATATGTGTGAATTTGTGTTTTGTTTTTGTGTGTTCATTGTTTTCTGTTCTGTTGTCCCTATTCTGGCTCTGTCTTGAGTCAGCCACCACCCCCCAAAAAGAAGAAAAGGAAAAGTGGGGATTGGGCCTGAGTATATAGATAGATAGATAGATAGATAGATAGATGTGTACAGTCGGGGCTAATAAGTGATGTCTCGGCACCAAGTATATTTTGATCAATAATTGGTATCGGCATCATCTAAACTTTATTTATTAATTTCAAGTGAGATATACAAACATTTCCCTACACTTACCCACCCTATTCAACATCTGGCAGACTTTAATACGGCACAGAGCAAGCCAAACGTAATGACAGCTGAGAGATGACTTATTAGCGCGACTCTACAAGGTTGTTAACCCTCCAGCCCCGGCTATGTATTATATATATATTCCTCGAAACCCGGGTGTTTTGGCCGAAAAACGTCTAGGCTAGGCTACCGTATATGTGTTAATCTGACTGCTTCCCGCATTCCCGCGCATCCCCAAGCGTAGCTGTGTTATTTACCTGTAGAATGGCATTAAGTAGAGCTCTCTAAGTCAACTGGTTGAGTTGTGATGATGATTTCATTGGAGATAACTTTATGGCCAAAACAGCCACTTTACACTACTTTTCGATACTTAACAACAACATACAGGCACACACGAACAAGCGACGCTCCTTCTTGTGGCCGGAGATGCGGGGCGTCGGTCCAGCCGGCTGTTGTTTACATGCGTCGGACCGACGCCTCGCACACGAAGCTCACAGGCTTTCAACCACTGGGCGTTCAAGAGCCCTTCCGGGCAGCTGTTATATGCTTTTTTATGGGCGTTCAAGAGCCCTTCCGTGGTGAGAGGGTTAAAGGGGGTCACCTGCCTAGTGCTTAGTGTGCGGAATTTTGGTGTGAGTATCCTAGGTTCGAGTCATTGGAGTATCACATGTATTCATTACTTTCATTGATTTCACTAGTTAGGTTTATTTGTAAATTAATTGGTGAGTTTGTGAAAACAGATATGAATTATATCCATTCGGCCCCATTCGGCCTACTTTTTTAAGACGTTTATCCCAATCCAGTTGTCAATTTCTTCCTGGCGTACAGTATTATTACGTTGGTAACATACCTTCATACCAGGGGTCAATAATATATCCAATTAAGTCCATTGGTACTATGAAATGCCATTTATTTAACACAAAAACAAACCCGCACATCTTTAGTTGAACAATAAGAAAGACTAAAATTGTTAAAAAAGAACAGGGGGTCTAGTATAGAAGCTAAAGAAGTGGATCTGGAACGCAGACAAATAAACAATAAAATAAGGTGGGAGACAAGGAGGGGGGTGAAGGAGAGGGAGGAGAGAGAGAGATTGCTAGAAATGTGAAGGATAATCCAAAAATATTCTGGAAGTACATTCAGGAAAAGTTAACAAAAAGAGTAGGGATCCCAGAGCTGGTAGGGGGGTTGGATGATGGGAGTAGAGTGGAGACTGATAAGGAGAAAGCAGAGGTGCTGGGGAAATACTTTGGGGGGGTACTAACAGTGGAGTCAGATGATGCAGTGCCTACTATTCCCATCAGACAGGCACCGGCACTAGAATTAATAGAGTTTTCCCATGCTAGAATAAGAAGGGCTATAGAAAAAATTAACAGAAGTAAGTCCCCGGGAAGTCACAGAGTGTCACAGAGTGTCACAGAGTGACAGAGTGTCACAGAGTCACAGAGTGTGAGGTGAAGCTGAACGGTCAGGCTATGGAGATCGTCAACTCTTTTAAGTATCTGGGCAGTGTGTTGAGTAAAGATGGGACTATGGATGAAGAGGTGCGGGAGAGGGTACAACAGGGGAAGAGGGTTGTAGGAACGCTAAAAGCAGTAACAAGAAATAGGGTGGTCAGTATGGAAGTGAAGAAGTCCTTGCATGACAGTGTGGTAATCCCGACACTGACTTACGGAAGCGAAGCATGGACGTTGGTTGAGAGACTCAGACCAAGAGTGAGAGCAGTGGAAATGAATTACTTAAGGAGTGCGTGCGGAGTTACATGGAGGGATAGACAGACTAATGAGGAAGTAAGAAGGAGGTGTGGTGTGGAGGTAGATGTGCTGGAAAGTGTAAAAAGGAACAACTTGAGATGGTTCGGCCATATGGAACGTATGGAAAGCGAGAGAATGACTAAGAGGGTGTACGAGAGCGAGGTGGAGGGACAGAGGGGGAGAGGTAGACCGAATATGAGGTGGAAGGATGGAGTGAGGAACTACATGAACGAAGGCGGTGCTGGTTGGGGGGGAGGGGCGTCGACTGACTGGGGACAGGGGTGCATGGGGGCGGTTCGTTCGTGGCCACCCCTTCGGGGATCACGGCGTCAGGCAATAGATAGATAGATAGAAGTCCCCGGGACCGGATGGGATACACCCAAGAATCATAAAGGAAGGAGGTGAGATGTTAGTAGAGCCATTGAAAATTTTATTTGAGGTATCATTTAATACAGGACAAATCCCGATGGACTGGAGAGAGGCGAACATAACAGTTATATTTAAGAAGGGAAAGAGAAATGACCCAGGAAATTATAGACCAGTCAGTTTGACAAGTGTTGTGTGTAAACTAATGGAAACGGTAATTAGAGAAGGAATAATGGAGCATATGAAATCAAACCAACTTTTCAGTGGGAGACAGTTTGGATTCTTGCCGGGGAGGTCGACGGTACTACAGCTAATTAAGGTGGTAGATGATTGGATGCAAATTCTAGAGGATGGTGATGTAATAGACGTGGTATATTGCGATTTTATGAAGGCCTTCGATAAGGTCCCATATAAAAGGTTAATAGAGAAAGTTAGAAGCTATAATATAGGGGAGAAATGTGTGAAATGGATAGAAGCCTTCCTGAAAGATCGGAGACAGAGGGTACTGGTGAATGGAATAGGCTCGGGGTCGAGGGAAATTACAAGTGGACAACCTCAGGGATCTGTGTTGGGACCACTACTGTTCGTTATATTTATCAACGACTTACCTGAAGTTATAACTAATGGAAGTGAGGTATACCTGTATGCGGATGACACTAAGCTGTATAGAAGAGTGAGGAGTAAGGAAGATGTGGGTTTGCTTCAAGGAGATGTGGAGGGCATGAAGGGATGGTCTGAACATTGGTTAATGCCTTTTCATCCAAAAAAATGCAAGTACATGCGGATTGGGACAAGCAAGATAGACAAGGTAGGATACAGTATGTATGAAGCGATGGAGGAAGTGAATGCAGAAAAGGATATAGGAGTAGTGATAGACAATAAGTTAAATTTCTCAGAAAATTTAGTGGAAAAGATAAACAAAGCCAATATAATTGTAGGGCTGATAAGGAGGACATTTGTGTCACTTGACGAAGAAATCTTCAGGAATCTCTATACAGTACAGCGCTGGTTAGGCCGCACCTGGAGTATGCGAACCAGGTGTGGGCTCCATATATGGTAAAGGATATAGAAGCAGTGGAGAAAGTGCAGAGGAGAGCTAGCAAGCTAGTACCAATGTTGAAGAACGCGGGCTATGAGCAGAAGTTGAGGACACTGGGCTTCCGACACTGGCATATAGGAGAAAGAGAGGGGATATGATAAGAGACTTTTAAGATAGTGTCACGAAAGTATGATAAGGATGTGTGTGAAGGTATCTTCTTGATGCGGGAGGGAACATGAACGAGAGGACACTCTAAGAAAATTTACAAAGAGAGAAATAGGCTTGAGAAGGCAAAGAACTCATTTTGTGATAGAGTGGTAAATGAGTGGAACGCACTGCCCCAGTATGTAGTCGATTCCGAATCAATAAGGGAGTTTAAAAGTAATCTTGATAAAGCATGGGGAAGACAAGATTTGAAGTTTGATTATAAAGCAAAAATACAGAATAGTAAAAATGTTGCGTCTGCTACCACCGCCGCCAACACCGTGAACGACCGCAGCAGTGCAAGTACTGGTACTGAGCTGGATACACAGGCCTAGTTTGCCTTTGTCCAGAGGATCTACTGTAAGAAACTGTAAGAATAACAACACACTGGTGAGTGGCACACGTGTCGTCTGCAAATGTGGCTACAAGTTGGTAAGCTGGCCACCAATCTACCGCCTTCAATAAAGGTACAGTTTAACCCCCGGTACCCGGAAGGGCTTTCAGAAGCCCATAACAAACTAGGGCCCGGCACCCGGATGGGCTGCTGAAATCCATAAGCTTGAAAGCCTATTAAGCGTGTTTTGAAAGCCGTGCGTGCGACGCATGTAAACAAAGCTGGTCGGAGCGATGCGCACCTACAAGAACAAGAAGGAGAAGTCGCACTTTTGTTGTTATTGTTTTTGGAGAACAAGAATTAGTGCTGTTATTGTCCGATCATTGCTAACATCGCATCAAAACTCTCTCCACGGAAATCGTCATCACAACTGAACCAAATTACCTATTGAGCTCTACTCAACGCCAGTCTACAGATACGAAACAGAGCTACGTTTTGAGATGTGTGTGAATTATCTAGCAGTTTAAATAACAAAGATAAGGCTAGCCTATTACAACGTTTTTCGGCCAGATCCCACAGGTTTCGGGGATATCCTATAGAAGGCGAGACCGGTCTGTGAGGGTTAATGGAGTTTTCTTTGGCTTTTACTATTATAAATATTATTAGGTAAAATTAAATTAAATTCCATACATGACCTACTCTTATGTACTGTACAGTGGAGCCCCCATCTTCGCTCCTAATAGGTTCCGCAGAAATGGAGCTAAGATTGAAACAGCCAAGATCGGGGCACTTTTCTTATGGGGAAATTCTAATCGGTTCCGTGCTCATTCTAAAAGTTGCACTTTTTCCCAGTTTTAGCCTATGAAAACATGTTTTTTGTCTACATAAAGTAAACCTTATGCATTGTAAATAATAATGTAGACATGGCTAAATAACAGTTCTAACCATAAAACTTAGGTGCATTATAAATACTTTAGATTGGGGCATTGTTCTTATCATGGGAAAAATGGTAGGCTTAGGCTAGGCCTAGGTTCTAAATTCGTCCAGTCACCTCTCAAGTATCCATTTCGCCCAAAATACATCCAATAAATACATATTATGAGGAGAGTACGTATAAATACATATTATGAGGAAAGTACGTATAAATACATATTATGAGGAGAGTACGTATAAATACATATTATGAGATTACTTACCACACAGACTATTTTAAATTATTGTCATATTTAGCCTAGCCTAACATCGTCTAGGCTATTTCAACCGCTTTCGTCCGACACATGAATTTCCTTCATTACTACCACCAGGCCCACCATCCCTATCACCAGATGTACTAGAGGTTATAATAAACGCGAGAGATACGAGGTTCAGGCACAAAAAGCTTGCAAACAGCTGGTTTTTCAACATAAAAAAGAGTGGACTGTGAGCTATAATAGTGTTAACGTCATAGTGTTGACATCTTTTTGAGCGAACATGGAAATTGGGAATATTTGGTCCCAATTTCCGTCTACCACGAAGATTGCAACAACGAAGACTGATGTGGCTAAGATGGGGGCTCCACTGTATACTGTATAAGAGATATACAGTACAGTACTTATGATTAAATTATCGTATTTCGATGACTTCGGTCACTCGGAAAATCAGCTGATGAATCTCGGCGCTCCAAATTAACTTGCATTGAAAGTATATTCGTTGTATAAGACCACCCATGGTTTTGGAGGGTTTTATTTAAGGCTTAGAAATGTTTTTCATACGCCATTATATACGGTAACCCCTTCTGTGCCGGCGACGTGTTATTGATTGTACAGTATTCTAGCTATATATAGACCATTTTGTGCAGTTTAAGAAGGATCTGTGGTAGTAAAAAGGGTTATTAAAGGTAGTTTGAAGCCTGTTAATTGCTGGAGACCATTTTTATACTGAATAAAATTGTCTTGATAGCCTTATCGCTGCCACTGACAAAGTCTGTGGGAAAACAAAGGGTCACCCCAGGAATAAGACCTCCTGGTGGTGGAATGATGAGGTAGAACATGCTGTGAAAGAGAAAAGGAGATTCTTCAAAGCATGGAAGAAAGGAGGCAGCAAGGAGGAATACCAGGCAGCTAAACGAACTGCCAAAAGAGTTATTTACAATGCTAAAAATTGCATCAAGGAGCTGGTCCTCGAACAAGTGTGTAACACTGACAATCCCAATGGGATCTTCAATCTAGCTAGGTGAGTTAAAAATTACTGTAGGGATATTATAGGTGAACAGTGTGTTAGAAACGATAATGGGAAGATTGTGTATGCAGAAAATGAAATCAGAGAAGCATGGAAGGCACACTATGAACGATTGCTAAATGTAGAGTTTGAATGGGATAAGGAACAGCTTAGTATCGAAAAACCAATATCTGGGCCCCCTCCTTTGATAGCACCAGCTGTAGTGAGCGACGCAATCAATAAAATGAAGGACGGTAAAGCTCCAGGTTGCTCTGACATTGTCGCTGACATGATAAAAGTCTCCGGGGAGACTGGTGTAAACTTAGTCACTGAGTTGATAAACACCATTATTAAAGATGAGAAAATCCCAGAGGACTGGCTCAAAAGTGTTGTTGTTGTTGTTCCCCAAGCTGCCTGGCCGAACAGCCCCAAGGCCCCGAGCAATTCCAAGGCCATAACCGAGCGCCCCCACAGAACCCTCCCTGACGACCACAATAAAGCCTGGGTGACCGAAGCCACTCCATGGCGGGGAGCTGAGGAGGGTGCAGAAACGCCCGGGAAACCAAAGCCCCACCCAGGGCCCTGTGCCCCTCAGCAATTATGAAGAGAAAGTTGAGGGGCAAGGGAAAAATGTGACGCTTTGGCTTCCAATCTTGGTAGATTGGGAGGTCAATCCACGGAAAAGACGCCGTCACTTGAGATCTAGAAAATATATTAGTTAAAGGAACAGTCAGAGTAAGCTATGGGTATGGCAGAGATCGCTCAGTTCTCACTCTGATAGACCAGCCCATCACCACATGACTAGAACCCAATCCTCTCAGCATCAGCTAGGAAAGGCCCTAGAAGGCCGCCTTTGGCGGGGGGATAGCTCCCCTATTTCAACCCCTTTCGGGGTCGGGCACCCGCCACCACTGTTTTGCTATTTTATTTACCCCAGTGGGGCCCTGGCTGGAAGCATACCAAGCACAGGAATTTTATGGAAATAGGAACCAGTGGTCCACTGCTCCAGAGGCTGATTGCACCACCAAAGTGGCGGGCGGTGGGGTCGCCGCATCCCTACGCCAGAGAGAGAAAGGCCAACTTGTGCCAGTGGGCTGTGAGAGTAAGACACTAGGGAAAAAGTGTAATAGTAAATATACAAAGGAAAAGGGGATGCGCTAGATAGAGGAAATTACAGGGGCCTGAAAATGCTTGACCAGATCATGAAGGTCTGTGAGAGAGTCCTTGAGGGTTTGATCAGGCAAAGCATCTCTATTGATGATATGCAGTTTGGTTTTATGCCAGGACGGGGTACAACCGATGCTATCTTCATAGTCAGGCAGATACAGGAAAGATACTTACTATAAGGCAGGGATCTTTACTTTGTATTTGTAGACCTGGAGAAGGCCTTTGATAGGGTGCCTAGAGATGTTGTGCAGTGGGCTATGAGGAAACTTGGTGTGGAAGAGTGGCTGGTGCATGTGATAATGAAGATGTATGAGGATTCGCGAAGTGCGGTGAGGGTGAAGGGTGTACTGAGTGATGAGTTCGCAGTCCGTGTTGGAGTCCATCAGGGTTCAGTGTTAAGCCCCCTCCTCTTTATTATGGTCGTGGAGGCACTGTCTAGATTTTTTGAGGCAGACTCCCGTTGGAACTGTTTTATGCAGACGATTTAGTCCTAATAGCTGACAGTATGCAAGATGCTGAGGCCAAATTCAGAGAGTGGAGAGAGGGCATGGCGAGTAAGGGTTTAAGAGTCAATATTAACAAAACCAAGGTTATGCATTGTAGATTGAGACGAGGCAATGTGGAAAAGAGTGGTGCATATCCATGTGCAGTGTGTGGAAAGGGAGTGGGCGTTAACTCAATTCAATGTAGCATCTGTCGATGTTGGGCACACCATGGGAGTAAGCGCTGTAGTAGAATAAAGGGACCCCTGCCGAAGGATAAGTCAGAAATAGAGAAATTTGAGTGCGTAGTGTGCAAAGGCGAGCTTGTGTTAAGTGATGATCCTGTGGCTTTGAATTTTGGAAATAAGTCTTTGGAGCTGGTGAACAAGTTTTGTTACCTAAGAGATACCATCTCTGCCGGTGGTGGGGCCGAGGCTGCCACTGTTGCTAGAATTAGGTGTGCCTGGGGGAAGTTCAGAGAACTGATGCCAATCCTGACCATGAAAAGAATACCTCTCCCCCTGAAGGTAAAGGTGTATGCCTCATGTGTTAGAAGTGCAATGACGTATGCCTCAGAAACATGGGCCGTTAAAGTAGAGGATGTCAACAGAATGGAACGTAATGAGATGAGAATGGTGAGATGGATGTGTGGGGCCAGGCTACAGGATAGAATAACAAATGTTGAGCTGAGGAGACGTTTAGGTATAAAGAGGTGATACGTACAAGTACACTGGGATGGTATGGACATGTGGAGAGAATGGATGAACAAAATTGGGTGAAAAATGCAGGTCTGTGATTGTGGAGGGAGCTGCACCAAGGGGTGGACCGATGAAGACCTGGGATCAGACTATACGCGCCGATCTCAAATCCAAGAACTTGACAAGTGAAGCAGCCCTTAACAGGGTTGCCTGGAACGCCGCCATTAGGACAAGAGACTGAAACTGCACGTATGTGTGGAATATTCAGTCTTAAAATTTTATGTATGTACAGTCTGACCTGCCAATACGCGAGCTTTTAATACGCGATTCACCTTATACGCGAGGAGGGGGTCGAATCATACCCAAAACTTTCAAAACGCGTGATGTACCTTTAAAACGCGAATCTGGGCCCGATATAAGGGCAATTCCGGGGAGTTCAGCTAATACGCGAGGCCCCCCACCATTCCGCGCCAGTTACGTAGGCACGCAGGGCATTGTGGGATACGCCAGTCTACACTCAGTCCACGCTCGCGCAACAGCTGTCCGACTCGTGTTGGACATTTACTGTTAATTTTAAGGTGAGTTTATTTTTATTGTTATATTTTTTTATGATTTGGATGTTTATGTATACATATATGTACCTTTTGTGGCAATTGACGGAGATAAATAGGCCTAAAGTAGACAACTTGGAGTCAGTGCCGCCCATATCGATTTATTCCCATATAATACTCTATTGCTAATACGCGAATTTTCATTCCGCGCCCTCGTGTGTCGCCCATATTCTCGCGTATTGGCAGGCCAGACTGTATGTATGTACGGCACCGGTATACTGAACGGGTTAAAGAGTGTATGAGAGTGAAGTGGAAGAGTAAAGCCGGTATCACACGAGAGCTTTTATAGTCAACATTCGATGATCAACATTTTTCTGGCAACATTTCTGGAATATTTTGCACTGGTATCGGAAACTAGACTGTTGATAGGTGACTTTAGGTGACCGAAATATTCTAAACGTTGACCTCATAAGATGCCAGACCAGTGTTGAGGATAAATGTTGAGGGAAAAAGCGCTCGTGTGATACCGGCTTTAAGAAGAAGAAGCAGACCAATAGTTAGATGGAGGGATGGAGTTGAGAGCTGTAGGAATGAAAGTAGTCAGGGTGTCAAACCGGAGCAATTTTGTTTGAAGACTTGGATGAATATGAGAACGAATATAAGAACATTTAAATCAAGTAATGCCACTTGAGAAAAACCTCACACAACCCACCCGGGATTCGAACCCTGGACCTTACCAGTGCCTGTTGATCGCAAGGTCCAGGGTTCGAATCCCGGGTGGGTTGTGTGAGGAATATAAGAACATTTACAGGAGATAGCATTGTTTTGGCCATTTTATCCCTTCCAAAGACATAATGCGAACTAAAAGCCACAATTTAATCTTTACATATACAATAATAAAGACAAATAATATTGGACTTGGGTGGGAGGAGGGGTGCCAGCTGACGGATAAGAGAGGTGCATGGAGGCGGTTCATTCGTGGCCACCCCCTCATAAGGCTGGGAGTTAAAGGTTAAGGGGGTAGTACTTGGTTTTTGGGCTATATATTTATATATTTGATTATTTTTTAGTTTCCTCGCTAGACCTCCATCAAGCTTAGAAAAACACCCCTAGACCCCCTTTCAAGATAAATTTGTACATTTTTCGGTTGAAAAATGTCTCTGCCAAAGGCCGATTCCTTCCATAATTTGAAGCTCGCTAACGCTCGCCAGGAAAAAATCGACACCTAAAGGGCACGAACCACGAAAGGTCTTAATATTGAATAAAAAATGAGGTGAAATGTCTAAAAATCGTCAAACTAACGGAACGAAGGTCTTAAAACCTCAAAACTAAAATGCTAAACATAAGGGAGAAGGGGGTCCAGAAAAAGCGAGTAGTACCCCCTTAACCTCTGAAGTGCGCATGGGGGTAATTGGAAACGTCCCCCTGTGCTGACGTATTTGAGGTGTTTCCGCCACTAAAATATTCATTGTGCCATTAATAGCATTAATACTTATCCATATGCGCCTATTATGGGTTGATTATAAAGGTATTAACCTGAAACAACAATAAAACGAGTGAAAACAGCGTTTGGATGGTCAAAATCGGAGATATAGCCCGCGAGTTGTATAATGTATGGGTGAGGCAATCTGCTTTCCCGCCAATTTCCCCCAAGGCCACTGAGACACAGTCGATCGATACTCTCTCTCTCTCTCTCTTGCACTCGCTTGCTATCAGTGATGACCACACCCTCCAATCGGATTTCTAATGTTAGCACGAAAATATACCTCAGAATAAGGGAATAACAGGGAAAATAGGTGATAACTGAAGGAGAGGAGGAAAGTGGGGAAGGAGGGGAGGTAGAGGACTGAGATTTTGCATGGCCCAGGGGCCAAAAAAAAATAAAAAAAAAAAAAAAAAATATAAAATTTTTTTTTTTTTTCGATGTCAAAAGTTGATTTTTATTTTCTCTGACTCTTAAGAGTCTCCCCGCAGTGCGCCGGGGGAACTCTTAAGAGTCTCCCCGCAGCTCCCGGGTTAAGTACATGACTGCGATTTTATCTATCAATTTATTTACTCAAGCCCAATCCCCACTTTTCCTTTTTTTTTTTTTTTTTTTTTTTTTTTTTTTTTTTTCCCATGTTATTTATCGTACTGCCTTCCAGAGTGTAGCGAGAGTAAAATTGGGGCCCTGACTGAGGATCCCCTGGAGGTGGAGGTGGAGTGCTTCAAGGAGGAGCTGAAGGATGAACATATTGATGATGTGATGATAAGAGATGACATGATGATAGATAGAACGCTGACAGACGGCACGGCAATAAACAGTCCAACAACAGAGAGTCCCGTGGCCGCATTGTTGGATCGGAAGGATGTTTTGCCAGATACAACGCTGACAGACGGCACAGCAATAAACAGCCCAACAACAGAGAGTCCCGTGGCCGCAGTGTTGGATCGGAAGGATATTTTGCCGTTGAGGCCTAGCGGCTTGGCTGTCGAAGACGTCACCACTCTCAAACCTTATCAAAGTGAGTGTTGACAGACGTGCTCTAACCTCAACATTATACAGTTGTAGTAGTTGTTCCCTAGGCTGTCTGGCCGAACACTCAGCCATTAGACCATTTCAACCGGGGCTAATGAAACCAGTGTCATTTTATAGTCCTAACTTAATTCAGTGTCCTAACAGTACAGTACAGAGGTGCCTCACTTGTAATTTTTTTTTATTCAAGATCAGACCGTAATAAGGTCTAATTCCACGTCTTTCTTGGTCTGCCCCTTGGTGCAGCTCCCTCCACGTTCACGGACTTGAATCTTTTCATCCAACTTAGTTCATCCATCCTCTCCAGATCTCCAAACCATCCTAGCCTTCTAGTGTGTATCTCATCACTGATACTCTTGCTACCCTAATCATCATTACAGGACTTTTATTGTATTGGTATGGTAATAGACTTAGTAGTAGTAGTAGCGTAGTACTGTAGTAGTAGTACTGTAGTAGTAGTGTTTCCCTAGGCTGCCTGTGGGTGATGGGGGTTGGGGTGGGGGTGATAATAGTAAATGATATACACTGATACTACCAATAACAACACTAAGCTACTATAATAATGCCATTCCCCCACACAGCAGGAGTGATCAAGGGTGGCATTAATGCAGAACGGGTTGAATCACCTCCCCCCTTGCGTTCCCTGCGGCCAAGACAAAGCCAGCCCATCAAGCTAACAGAAGACACAGGTAACAGTCACACTTTTCCATTTCTTCTGGTTATCATTAGACCAGGGTGTCAATCCGGAGCAATTTTGTTTATAGATTTAATGAATATCTATCTTTCAGTATCTTACAGTATCTTACAGTATCTTACAGTATCTTACAGTATCTTACAGTAGATCCTCTGGAAAAAGGCAAACTAGATCTGTGTATCTAGCTCAGTACCAGTACTTGCACTACTGCGGATGTTCACGGTGTTGGCGGCGGCAGCAGCAGACGCAACATTTTTACTATTCTGTATTTTCGCTTTGTAATCAAACTTCAACTCTTGTCTTACCCATGCTTTATCAAGATTACTTTCAAACTTCTTTACTGATTCGGAATCTACCACATATTTTTTATTTTTTTTTATTTTTTTTTTTCTATATTTCAACTACTCCCTCTCGGGCATAGGCTGATAGCCTTTACACTCTACCGCTGAACACGGTGAGGCCCGTGAGGTCTTGCTCCAGTCTAGGGAGTGAGACATGCGAAGCTTCACGGCTCGAAGCAACTCCATCTCTGAAGCCGCCTCGCCTCTGCGCCTCACAGTCTTATTCCCCAGACTCGGATCCTCACTCTCAGAACGCCACCTATTGAGCAATTAACTTAAATTCTATTAAATATCGATGTCTACTGATCCAACCTCCTTGGCTCTTTAAGCTGAATAAAATCGTCTAATAGTAGCCAAAATAAAATTATTAAGACCGCCGATACGGAAGGGGTTAATCGAGATAGCTAGTTTTACCCCACTTGACAAATAAATTATATCAAGGCCTAACTCCAAAAGTACAGGGAAAATACAGTACAGTATGTGTCATAATTTTTATCCAATTATTTTAGCTAGTTTTACCCTAATTGACCAAAAATTTATGCCCGTAACCCCAAAAGTTCAGGGAAAATATGTGTTTCATAATTTTTAACCAATTATTTTTCTCTAAAACAGATTGAGAAAAACTAAATAACTTATGATTTGTTGAGGCATGGTATCCATATTTCAAATAGACACCAAATACTATAGCTGCTACTGTAGCTCTCTTTGTCTTCCCAGGGCGATAAGTTCAATACAGGTCTCCCTCGATTTACGATTGGGTTACGTTCCTGAAAACCCGATCTTAATTTGAAAAATCGTACAGCGAACCTTAAAATTAATGGGGAAAATGGGGATGCGTTCTCGGACCAGCCAATGTGTTGGATGGAGCGGCGAGAGATATGAGTATGAATGTGTTTCTGGAAGCTGGTTTGGGGTGGGCAGGGGAGGAGAGAAGACAGTATTTGTATGTGATACCGTGTGCTGGGTGTTGTTTTGATATTTTTTGGTGTCTGGGTATGTATGTAAGTAGCGCCAGTGTAGGTGGAGATAAGTGGTCTACCAAGTGCTTCTCTAGTTATTATTGTTATTAATTAGTTATTGTTTATAATTATTTATTATTAGTTATTTATTTATTACAATAGTTTCATTGATTTCCTTAATTAGGTTTATTTGTAAGTTTATTGGTGGGTTGATGGATAAATATGAAATATATAATATTTTTTTCCAGCTGATGGTAAATTGCTCCCTCGCCATCCTGATTATTCAGCTATTTTGTAACAAAATGTGTTGCTAATTATGAAGACTTGGCAATAATATGACACAGAGACATAGCAGTATCATATCTTTCCATTAAGAATTGGAAAATCAGATACGAAGGGATTCAATTTACCATCGGCTGGAAAACAAATAGACTATAGTATGTGGTGAAGAAACAGCAATGGCTGCAACAGATGTGGGAATTAAGACACAAATTTCGCCATTCTTTATACTCAAGGCCAAGAAGAAAGCTCACATAATCCACGGTAGGAATGAACGCAAAGAAAAACCCAAAAAACTAATAATTCTGCCTAAGTCAAATGTAGCGGATAATGTATCACATGTTTTGAAGGAAGCAGGAGTCGAAACAATTAGAACAGGAAATGTCACCATTGGTAGTATTGTGAAAAAAGTAAATAAACGCAAAAATGACAACAGCGAAGCAGGTGTATACAAAATACCATGTACCACATGTAATGAAGTATATATAGGCGAAACGTACCGAGGCCTACAGAAAAGAATAAAAGAACATGAAACCGATATGAAGAAATTTAGGCTAAGCAACGCCATGGTCATCCATAGACTAGATACCGGACACAGAATGAAATATAATGAAGCTAGACTGATAAAATGTGAAACAAATACTGTTAAACGTAGATGCTTTGAGTCAGCTCATATCGTAATGAATGATACCATGAACTTAAATAAAGGTTCCTTTTCACTAGCCAACCACTTGCATATTTATTAACGAGTCGAGAGCCAGAGTAAACTATTTGAACATTTCATGCTGTTGTTTTTGTTGTGTTGTTTCCTTATGGTAAGAGATATATTTTGTTGACTGTTTTCCCCTACTGTATGTTATTCCTGAAGAAGCCTTACTGGCGAAACGTTGAATAAACTGGGTCCCTGCTCTGCATTTGTGTCTTAATTCCCAAGACTATAGTATTATTATTATCGCGAGCCGTGGCTTAGTCAGTAGAGCGTCGGCTACTGATCAAAGGGTCGGCGGATCGAGCCCACACTGTCAAAATGTTATTGGTGAATGTCAATCACGGGCAACTTGACCTAGCGATTCGTGACAAACGCCTAATGTTCATGGCCACCCCTTCTCGGGAATTACGGCGTCTGGCACAAACAAAAATTATTATTCTTATTTTAACCCCTCAGACCCGGTTGGGCTCTGAGAAACCCATAACAAACACCCTCCGCGCAACCCGGACGGGCTCTGAGGCTCCGGGTGCTTGCGACGTGTTGTTGTGGGTGGTAGACAGCGCCACCAGAGGTGGGCAGGTGCGCGCCATTTGGTGCTCTGCGCTCTGCGATCCGGTGCGCATTACCAATATAGAGGAGCGAGGAGCGGCAAAATTCTGAAATCGGAGTGCAGGCGGGGAGCGCAGCTAGAAATTCGCGCTACTTTCTGGCGCTCCGGAGGCGATTTTTCCTGTCAATAACAGGTACAAGAACGTCATTATCGTGTAGTCATCGTACCGTTCGTACGGTGTTAGTGAACAGTGATACAGTGATACTATGATAGTGACAGTGTTACAGTTGTTAACTTGTTATTTTTGTTTTTTTGGCTTTTGCTAACGCAAAGTAAACCTTACGGGCAAGTTACGGCTTACGAAGGGGCCTAAGGGTAAGTCTGGCAGTGGTATAGCCCGAGCCTGTCTGACTGTCTGATAGTCAAAAGACACTATAGACTTCAGAGACTTTTATCATTTTATGGTATCGATACTTACGGAATGTTACTTGAATGTATGGGTGGGAGGGTGGTTTGGGGGATGGTGGGGGGAAGGTAGAAGCGTAATTGACTCGTGTTACAAATATGAAGATGATTGGTGAGGTAGTTTCGCCACCACAGATTTTATTTGTTTTCCTTTTCTTCGTACGGATACGCTGGAAGTGGGTTGTGGGAGGCAGTTGGGGGTGTGGTGGAGGGAAGGCATAAGGGTAAGGCACTTGTCACACAAATATGGAACCGATTGGTGCAATCGTTTCGCCGCCACAGATTTTATTTTTTTTTCCTTGTGAGGCGACCGATAGTCAGCGAGTGGGTGGGAGGAGGGGTTTGGGGTAGTGGTGGTGCCGTGGTGGGTATGCAGAAGGGTAAGGTACATGTGGTAAAAAACTAAAAATATGAAAGCCATAGGTGCAGTCGTTTCGCTGCTACGATTTTTTTTCGGCGAGTCAGTATATAATTATATACGGACCTGGCACTGGGCGTGACAACTGACATCTGACAAGACCCTAGTCCCGGCCGTATATATATAATTATTATAAATTATATACCGTCGGACCTGGCAATTTCGGACCTAGTTTCTCAGTTTGGACAGTTTCTGTAATTCTTTATGTCATATCATAGATATCAATGGACAGTCACAATGTCACAAACTCACAATGATATCAATCATATCATATCATTGACATTTGCAATGATATCAATCATATCATATCATTGACATTTGATTCATTGATATGACATAAAGAATAACAGAAACTGAGAAAGTGAGAAACTTAAACAGTTAAACTTCAGAAAGACACCATGACTTGAGGTTTTTTTAATGTTTTGAATTCTTGGAATTTAGTGAAGTGAAAGACAAAGGACAAAGTGAGGGACAAAGGTAAATAATTAAATAACTTCTAGAAGCTGTTTTGTTTGTTTTGTTTTTTATATACCTATTTTTGGGAGCGCGGAGCGCGGAGCGGGAAGCGCAACGGGTCTGCTGACAAAAGGAGCGTGTGAGCGCTGCCGCATTACCTTATGTATTTACCTAATTGTAGTTTACAGGAGTTGAGCTAAGCTCGTGTTGTCCCGTCTCTCAGTCTACTTTTTATCCAATTTTTTCTTGAAAATATGGATGTTCCTTGCCCCTACCACCTCCTCCTCCAGCCCATTCCATTTGTCAATACAGTCAGGACCCCCAATACACGATTCCACAATTCGCGAAAACCCTAATACACGAGTTACCCCTCGAAAATAACATTAATTAATTAAGCATTAATTACGCGAGGTGGTACCACAATACACGAATCGAGAGCTAAGAAGGGGCCAAATCCGCTATTCCCGCTTGATACGCGAGCACGTCTACGTTTCGCGAGGCCCAGGAGTAGCTCTGAAAAAAGAAGACGGGCATACGCCTGCCTTCCCTCCCGCTTACCCTCCCTCCCTCCCTCCCACAGTCCCGCTCAAGCGCTCATAGCCGTGCGGAGTGACCAAACGTTTGTAGTGCCTGCCACTTTTTTCGCCATGCCACGCCAATATAAGAAGATAACACACAAAATGAAGGTGGAATTGTTGTTTCGCAAGAAAAGAGGAGAAGGAAACTGTGCAATAGGCTTGTCAGAGTAAACTGTTCGTACGATTTGGTTAGGGAGGGAGAAGTTGGAGAAAATCGTGAAGTCCTACGGTCCTAGTCCTAGTCCTAGCCTATCTACTACTAATTTTAAGGTAAGGTTTCATATTTTTATTCATTGTTCTTCTTATATATAAGATATAGACTGTACTGTAGAGCCAAAAATGTCGAAAATAGGGCCAAAAATTTCGAAAATAGGCCATAATTGAGAGATGTCACCCAATCTAATTATTCCCATTTAAAGTTAGTTCCACAATACCCGAATTCACAATACGCGATGCCTCCTGTCACCCCTATTCTCGCGAATTGGGGGTCCTGACTGTACATCTATAGGGGAAGCTAAACTTCCTGATATCGTTCTTGCAGGTAGGTCTTTTTACTTTATAGCTGTGGCCTCTAGTTGTTCCTGTATCCATAATTAATATATCTGTCTGATGAGCGCGGAGCGCTGCCGCATTACCGGTCCCACCGGAGCGCGCCCACCTCTGAGCGCCACCACACGTGAACTACGCCACGACAACAGTCTCTACCCCGACGCCATCATGGATAGTACGCAAAATATTGATTCCGATGTGTCCGATACCGTGCTCCCTACGACTCCCCGCCCAAGCTCGTCGCGTCTTACGCAGACGACACCGCCTAAATGTGTTATCTCCCGGAGGTATTGAGGAGACATTGAGACTTTATTAGCGTGCTGATGCACAGCATAATGTTGATGATGAAGACAGTGATAAATCGGCTAATTATAAGTCTAGTGATTATGGCGATGACAGTGACAATGGTACGCAATTTAGGGGATTTGCGAGTGAACATGAGAGTGATGAAGGTGATGTAACAGCTTACGCGGAAGCTGTTTTAGCTGATTAAAGTGAATTGGGGAAAGTGAGTGAGTGGGAGAGTTCAAGGTCACTCTCCAAGTTTCAGTTGAGTGACACGACTCCAAGCCCTTCGCCAGCTAAATCGCCTTTCAAGCTACGCTTTTATAAGAAGCGGGTACTTGAAAAGGCGGCCGCGGCAGCCAAGGAAGAAGCCAAAAGACTTGGTGAGGATGAGGCTGTGAGTGATGGTCAGCGTGGTGACTCATCTCGCCCGCCACTGTCTCCCTTATCTACCCAAGCCACCCAAGATGACCCGGGCGCCCCCCATTCTTCCCCACCACCCCCACCACTGCCAAGGGTTGAGGACCCCCCACTTTCGACCTATTTGCCTCCTAGGTCCCCCGAGAGGAGACATACTGCTGCCGAAAAGGGGATAGGCAGGAAATATGTCAAAATAGGACAGCAAACTAGGCGGGCTTTGTTCGAGGCTCCCGCGGCGTCCACCCCTGCCGGCCCCAGCCATACGCCCCCGCAACTTTCCCCACGGTCCTCCCCACCTCTCCAGCCTTCAACATGTGTGCTGACGAAGTTTTTGAGCTCGCATCACCAATACCTGGGACTAGTGATAATGGAACATTGCTTCCTGCCACTCATCGCAAGCAAAGGATCCAGAACCTCGGGGGGACATAGCCTCACCTGCCACTCCTTCCCCACCTCGCCCCCCCGCACGCCGCCCACGCATCACTCCTTCCCCGCCAGATTATGTGGGGGACACTGACGATGAAGGGCACCTCACAGATGACTCTGGCCATGACTATATAGATCCACCGTCAGGGCAAGATGACCACTCTGACGACGACGATGACTACATGGACGACCCTCAACCCATCCGCTCCGCCCGGGGGCATCGTGCTGTGGCCCGCCCTGGCCGCCGCCCTGGTCGCCCTAGGGCGCGCGCCTCCCAAGTTGGCCGTGGGCGTGTTGGGCCACCACCTGGAGCTCCTCTTCGCCGTCGCCAAGACCCATTCTACGTGTTTCAGTGGGAAGACCTGGCTGACGGGGAAGATTAAAACCCTGATATGCCAGCTTTTGATGAGGTACAGGAGGGTTCAGGAATTACCCCCCATTTTCCCGCAGGCCCCAATGCTCCACCACATGAGCTTTTTGAGGCCTTTTTTGATGACGAGGTTACCGGATTTGTCATCAAGGAGACAAACAAGCAGCACCAATTCCAGGTCCATATGTTTGACAAGGTGACCAAGGGCCACATGAGGCAGTGGGCCGAAGTGACTCATCACGAGTTCATGGTGTTCCTGGCACTCACCATGCTAATGCCTCATGTCAAGAAGCATAGGTTGCCTGACTATTGGATCACCAATGATCTCATATTCACCCCTGCCTTCGGGAAATATATGTCTCGCGACCGGTACCTTGACATCCTCGCAGCGCTCCATCTTGTCACCAACACCGACGTCCACCGCCCAGACAAGCTGTGGAAGATTAGGACGTTGTACGAGATGATGCGACACCGCTTCTCCTCCTACTACAAGCCCTTCTGCAAGGTCGTCATTGACGAGTCTCTTGTGCTGTTCCGGGGAAAGTTCAGCTTCCGGCAGTACATCCCCTCGAAGAGACATCGGTTTGGCATAAAAAATGTTGTGCTGTGCGACTGCCGAACTGGCTATGTCCTGGACTTCCTGGTCTACAGCGGGAAGGAAGGGGACGTGCTTGTGGACCCCCTCATTGGCTTTGGCGGAGCAGTGGTGCAAGCCATGATGGACCGCTACTTTCACAAGAATCACGTCCTCTACACGGACAATTACTACACGTCCCCCACTCTCTCAAAGTACCTCCATGAGCGCAAGACGGGGACTGTAGGCACAGTACGAGGGAGAAAGAAGGGCATGCCACCTTTCCCTCCAAAAACCAAGAAAGGCAATGTGTTCCGGAACAAGTCGGGGCCCATTCTGACTATCCACTGGCACGACCAGCGGTAGGTCAACCTCCTGAGCACCGTCCACAAGAGGGAAATGGTGGAGACTGGCAAGGTGGATCGCCGCACCCAGGCCAGGGTGACCAAGCCCGATGCTGTCATGGACTACAACATCAATATGAGGCTGGTGGACAAGTCCGACATGCAGATAGGCTTCATTGACTGTCTGCGTACCTCGTGCAGATGGTACAAAAAGTTCTTTTTGCACATGGTGGACATGTCCATTCTGAACGCTTACAACATCTACAAGCTTCGGAATGAGAACACACCCAGGAAGTTCAATAGCCTGCGGAGGTTCCAAAAGCAGGTGTTGAAGGAGCTCCTGGAGAAGTATGGTACGCCACAGAGGGCATTGCCACACGCTGGGCCCGCCGCTACTGACCGCTTGCACTGTGCATATTACATGAATATGCACAGGCTCATTTCCCTGCCTCTGACAGCAGCAGAAGCGGTGCCATGTCTGCTACAACACCAGGCTGAGGGCGAGGTCAGAGAAAAAGTCCACCATGGAGTGTGTGGAGTGCAAGGTGGCACTCTGTGCTGAAGGGTGCTTCTTTGATTACCACTCCGAGCAGGAGTTCTAATCATAGTGAAAGTGCCAAAGACAGTGACAATATGTACAGTATATATATAGGCAAAAAGTGGAAGTAAAACAATTTATTGTAATACAAAAGTCAAGTATTATGAGAAAATTTATACAAATACAATAACACCATAATAATATGTGAAAGTGACACATAAATGTATATAATAAGTGACATTCATATGATTAGAACCTATAGAAATATATAAATCAGTGACAAAAGACAATAAATTGTATATAAAACATTTACAAAGCATATAACTAAGTGAAAGTTACACAAGACCTAATATTTGATGGCCAAAGTATAATAAACACCTATGATAACGAATAATCAGTGCCTAATATAACAATAACCTACCTCAATTACTAATAAAGCGTACGTTATCGAGTGAAAATTAGCATTATCAGTGACAGTGACACTCTAAAGTATATTTACCAATGTGAAAGTGACAAGACATAATATATGATGGCCAAAGTATAATAAACACCTGTGATAATGAATATTCAGTGCCTAATATAACAATATCCTACCTCAATTACTTATAAAGCGTACGGTATCGAGTGAAAATTAGCAATATTAGTGACAGTGATACCCTAATACACATACTTTATATAATTGGCCTCAAAATAACTATAAAAATGTCAAATAAACATCACATTGTCAATATCAAACACTAAAATCGTCTATGGGAGGTAAACACTCTGGCGCGACGAGCGGCTAGGTGCGTGGTAGCCATGGCCGGGGCGACGCATCCGAACGCGGGAAGAATTTTTCCGCCGAAAATCACTCTACTTCCCGCGCTCGCCATTATGCAACCACTGGGGCTAGACACCTCTACTCAACGGCATTCTACAGAGGAAGGTTTGTGGAACATTTTATTTTTGTATTCATAATAATACATGCCCTATTTATTGAGTTACAGGTGAGTGAACATAGCCCAATAATCGTAAAAACACCCGGTACCACAGTACAGTCGCGAGCTAAGGGCGCCGGTCTGGAGGGTTAATTTTCTTATATTTATTTATTTATATTATTTTTTGTACCCCACAGATTCTGACTGGGACAGCTCTGCCGGCCGCCTCTCCGTGTCATCATCAGAGTGGGAGTATGGGTCAACTCGTGCTGCTGCTTATTCTGACGGTGGGTCTATCAGAGTGAGAGTTGAGCGTTCTCTGCCATACCCATAGCTTACTCTCATTGCAGGGATCTTTACTTTGTGTTTGTAGACTTGGAGAAGGCCTTTGACAGGGTGCCTAGAGATATTGTGCAGTGAGCTATGGGAAACTTGGTGTGGAAGAGTGGCTGGTGCATGTGATAATGAAGATACAGTATGAGGATTCGTGAACTGCGGTGAGAGTGAAAGGTGTACTGAGTGAGGAGTTCACAGTCCGTGTTGGAGTTCATCAGGGTTCAGTGTTAAGCCCCCTCCTCTTTATTATGATCCTGGAGACACTGTCTAAAGATTTTAGATCCAGACTCCCGTGGGAACTGTTTTATGCAGACGATTTAGTCCTAATGGCTGACAATGTGCAAGATGCTGAGAGTATGGTGAGCAAGGGTTTAAGAGTCAATATTAACAAAACCAAGGTTATGCATTGTACATTGAGACGAGTCAATGTGGAAAAGAGTGGTGCATACCCATGTGCAGTGTGTGGAAAAGGTGTGGGCGCTAATTCAATTTGGTGTAACGTCTGTCAATGTTGGGGGCACCATGGTAGTAAGCGCCGTAGTAGAATAAAAGGACCCCTGCCGAAGGATAAGTCAGAAATCGAGAAATTTGAGTGTGTAGTGTGCAAGGGCGAGCTTGTGTTAAGTGATGATCCAGTGGCTGTGAATTTTGGAAATGAGTCATTGGAGCTGGTGGACAATTTTTTTTACCTAAGAGATACCATCTCTGCCGGTGGTGGGGCCGAGGCTGCCACTGTCGCTAGAACTAGATGTGGCTGGGGGATGTTGTTGTTGTTGTTGTTGTTGTTGTTGTTCCCTAAGCCGAACAGCCCCGAGTCCCTGAGGAAGGCCATGGCCACGATCGGGCTTTCCCACAGAGCTCTCATTGAGAGTAGATTGTGTTGTTGGCGTAAGTGGTTGTGTGAAATGCAGTCTTCTATAATCCGTTTACTGGTATGGGGTGCTGTGTTACATCCCGGGCAGGTGTCGACAACGGAGTCATCCAGTCTTCTGATAGCTCAGGAGAGCTGGATGGTGTCCACATCTCAGCCTGGCCAGGTGGACTCTGTCCTCGCGAGGAAGGGAGGATTCGGAAGGATGGATTTCGGGAGGTAGTGCTTGCAGCTGCGTGTTGTCTGTGAGTGAGTGGATGGATCGGCGAGAGATATGAGTATGGATATGCTTCTGGAAGTTGGTTCGGGGTGGGCAGGGAGGGAGAGAGGACAGTAATTGTATGTGATACCGTGTGCTGGGTGTTATTAGGTGATCTGTGGGTGCAGTAGCTGTGCCTGTAATGATCTTTAGGGCTTTGTTTTGAATAGTCTGTAAGGTCTATGATGTGTTTCAGCTAGAAGCCCAGGCTGGGCTTGCGTATTCCATCACCGATCTTATGTATTGTTTATATACTGTGGTGGTGGTTTCTTTGTTGTGTCCAAATTTTGTGTGAGCAAGTGACCTGAGGCGTTATGTCTGGTGTGTCAGTTTCTTTTTAATGTTTGTGGTGTGCTGTTTGAATGTCATATGAGTATCATATGTTACTCCTAGGATTTTGGGTGTGTGTGTATGTGTTAGGGGTGTGTTGTTTATGGTGAGTTGAGGGATGTATTCGTGTTCTCCTGTCCAGCTTGTGAGCAGGGTTGCGGTGGATTTTGCTGGGGCTAGATTAAGTCTGTTTGTAGTGCACCAGCCATGTAGTGTGTTGAGATAGGGTTGAAGGAGATCTGTTGCTCTAATTGGGTCATGGTGTGTGCATGTGAGTGTTGTTGTTGTTGTTGTTGTTCCCCAAGCTGCCTGGCCGAACAGCCCCAAGGCCCCGAGCAAGGCCAAGGCCATAACCGAGCGCCCCCACAGAACCCTCCCTGCCGACCACAATAAAGCCTGGGTGACCGAAGCCACTCCATGGCGGGGAGCTGAGGAGGGTGCGAAACGCCCGGGAAACCAAAGCCCACCCAGGGCCCTGTGCCCCTCAGCAATTATGAAGAGAAAGTTGAGGGGCAAGGGAAAAATGTGACGCTTTGGCTTCCACTCTTGGTAGATTGGGAGGTCAATCCATGGAAAAGACGCCGTCACTTGAGATCTAGAAAATATATAAGTTAAAGGAACAGTCAGAGTAAACTATGGGTATGGCAGAGGACGATCAGCTCCCACTCTGATAGACCAGCTCATCACCACATGACTAAACCCAATCCTTTTAGCATCAGCTAGGAAAGGCCCTAGAAAGCCACCTTTGGCGGGGGGATACCTCCCCTATTTCAACCCCTTTCGGGGTTGGGCACCCGCCCGATGCATGTTTGTGTTGTAGATTTTGTTTGTTAGGTTGTGGCGGGGGATGGCATCGAAGGCTTTACTAATGTCGAGTGTGGCTAATAGTGATCTGTGTGGTGGTCTAGCTGAGTTGATGCCGTCAAAAGCTCTTTGTGTAAGGTCTGTGAGAAGAGTGTTTGTGGAGTGCAGTGGCCTAAAGCCATGTCGTGTTGGAGCTAGGGGTAGGTCGGGTGTAATTAGCTGGGGGGAAGTTCAGAGAACTACTGCCAATTTTAACCATGAAAAGAATGCCTCTCCCCCTGAAGGGAAAGGTGTATGCCTCATGTGTTAGAAGTGCAATGACGTATGCCTTAGAAACATGGGCCGTTAAAGTAGAGGATGTCAACAGAATGGAACATAATGAGATGAAAATGGTGAGATGGATGTGTGGGGCCAAACTGCAGGATAGAATAACAAATGATGAGCTGAGGAGACGTTTAGGTATAAAGAGTGTTAGCGAGGAAATGTGTACAAGTAGACTGGGATGGTATGGGCATGTGGAGAGAATGGATGAACAAAATTGGGTGAAAAGATGTAGGGCTGTGATTGTGGAGGGAGCTGCACCAAGGGGTGAACCGAGGAAGACGTGAGATCGGACTATACGTGCCGATCTCGAATCCAAAAACTTGACAAGTGAAGCAGCCCTTAACAGGGTTGCCTGGAATGCCACCATTAGGACCACATTTGGAACCATTTTGGAAGAGACTGAAACTGCACGTATGTGTGGAGCACTCTGTCTTAAAATGTTATGTATGTATGTATGTACTGTTCCTTTTACTTATATATTTTCTAGATCTCAAGTGGCGGCGTCTCTCTTTGTGGATTGACCTCTATACTGCCAACCTAGAGGTTGGCAGAGTGGGAGCCAAAGCGTCACATTTTTCCTTTGCCCCTCAACTTTCCGTTCATAATTGTTAAGGGGCACAGGGCCTTGGGTGGGGCTTTACGAGTGTAGTTTCTTGTGCAGTGGTTAACTCATCTGACTAGTCAACTGAAAAAACTTCTGGCAATACATTCATACTGAACTAATCTTACTTTGATACATAAGATCACGACGAGGAAGAGAACTTACGTGGGCAACTGTAAACCTCTCTTTACCTTTATTGCATATAATAGATCCAACATTTCATTACAGAAACAAACAACAGTGATGGAAGCAGTGCCTCCGAAGACGATGACGTTCTAAGTGAGGACGAGGAACCCACCGGCCTTCATCACAACCAAAAGAAAAAGCACCAAGATAAAAAGAAGAGTTTGATGGTCCACCTCCCTCCCGGCGACAACGTGGACGAAAACGAGGAGGACTCGCGGTGTGAGGAACCCACCGGCCTTAATCACAACCAAAAGAAAATGCACCAAGATAAAAAGAAGAGTTCGATGAGCCACCTGCCCCGGCGACAATGTGGACGAAGACGAAGACGAAGACGAAGACGAAGACGAGGAGGACTCGTGGTGTGAGGAACCCACCGGCCTTAATCACAACCAAAAGAAAAAGCGCCAAGATAAGAAGAAATGGATCGTCCACCTCCTCCCCGGCGACAACGTGGACGAAGACGAGGCCCTTAAGTCGTGGGAAACTCGGCTATTTATCAGGAAGTTTGATTTTCAGAGACGCTTTGTGGTCCAGGGTGTGTCACAGGTGCAAGGGTCGACTGTAAAAGCTCCAGTGGATTACTTCAGTGCGTATATACCTGAGGACGTACTCGAAACTATCACTTTGCACTCAAGGAAAAAGTACGAGAGTCGAATTAATAAGTCTTTGCCAATAACAAAGGAGACAGTTAATATGTTCCTCGGTATAAAGTTAGCTTTACCGGCCATCACAGTACATAACTCTGAAGGGATGTACACAATTGTGAGTAAGGTAGCCTTCATTAGTGATTGTATGCCTCTAAAATTATTTAACACGATTAATATGTACCTCTCTACCGTTGATCCTACAGTCGTAACTAACGCACATAAAACTGAGGATTTAATGTGGAAAGTTCGACCGTTGTTAGATTCTGTCAGAAGAAGATGTTTGAAATTAACCAGACCAAAAAATGTCACCATTGGCCAGATTACCATCCCACTCCTTAACCAATGGAACATGTCAAAGTCAAGGAAGAAACGGGGTGGGATGCCCCTTTTGGTCATGATCGGGAGGGATGGGACTATTTTGGATTTTGAGTTGTATCAGGGGAGAGAGTCACTCATACAGTCAGTAAAGAGAACTGGGATAGATATGGCTGATTTAGATACATTTACTGTCAGTGAGCTAGGGGTTCTTAGGTTTGCCAAGTCTGCACCCACAGGCACCAGCTTTTTCTTCGATGATTACTTTACCTCAGCCAGAATTATATCGACCTTGACAAAACTGGGCCTGGGAGCTACAGGGCAACTGAAGGAGAGTCGGGTCCCCCAAAACTGTTGCCTCAAGGATGAGGGACAGTTAATGAGGATGGGTCGCGGCGCATCCGATTGCTTAGTTAGGGATGACCACACTTACGCAATCACTGTGTGGCTGGAACGGGAGTTAGTATTCCTGGCATCCAACGAGCACGGCATCCGGCCCACATCACACTGCCGTAGTGGCAAGAGGACGATGTTGGCCTGTCCTAGGGTCGTGGAGGCCTACAAACAGAGCGTCCGAGAACTGAAGCAGAGCGGAAAAGAGCTCACCAACAAGTTCCAAGAGTCGCGAACGAGTATGATCATCGTGCTACACTTCCTGGACATGGCCTGTACTAACGCCTGGTTGGAGTATTGTCGGAACTGTCGGGCCGGGGCCAGCAAAGCCATGGATCTGAAGGCGTTCAAGCTCAAGGTGGCCAAGAGTTTGATGTATGTTGACTCCGACCATCACCAGAGCTCATCGCATGATGACTCTGATAGTGAGGAAGGTGATGATGAGGAGGAGGATGTTGGTGGTGATGATGAGGAAGATGATGTTGGTGTTGGTGGTGATGATGATGAGGATGAAGATGTTGGTGTTGGTGATGATGATGATGAGGAAGCCGATGATAGCGATAATAAGGAAGGTGATGATAAGGATGATAACGGTGGTAAGGAAGATGTTATAATTATATAGTGACTCACGGAATGCACTAGCTGCACTCCAGATGTTCAAACCACAAAATAAAGTACTGTAGTATAACAACTCCAGTGGTCCTTCCATTCCCTGTATAACCGTGGTTTCAAAGTTCAAATTTGCTGGGTGCCTGCCCATGTCGGCATCCGAGGAAACGAAGATGCCGATGGGATTGCAAAGGAGTCTGCAGACTTATCAGTCACCCATGATGCTTTGCTCGTCAGCAACTGGATTGCAGCCTTGCCACCAGTTATTACTCAGCGATGGCTAATATTTTGATCCTCTCAATCCTCTTCCGCCAACCTCCTTCGCCTTGTCAAACCTGCAGTTGGGCCTTGGCAATCATCGTTTCACTCCACCCGTCATTGCGAAGTTCTTCTGACCCGTCTCCGGATTGGTCACACGCGTTTAACCCATAGCTACTTGATGTCGTCCCCACACGGCCTTGAACTTCCGTGCGCCACATGCGGCACGCCTCTAACAATTCGCCACATTTTTACAGACTGTTGAAAGTATTCCTGTCTACGCTTTCTTTATTTTGGCAATAATGACCTCGTGCCATGCTAGCAGAATATTTGTCCTCCCCCTACCGACTTTTCTGCTTTCTTAACACTTACGCTGTGGGCATATTTCCGCTATATTACGGCTCATTCAGGCACTCCTGAATGATTGAACTAGTGTCTGAATGGAATTAAATGTATTCAGAAAATAATATAGAAGAAAATAGCTTCAAAATTACACCAGAACAAGCTTTGTATCGCGCGGGCTTCACCCGCAGCGCTACCGCAGACATTCACTAATACTGAGCGATTATCGGTAATGTCGCGCTGAATTTTCCTTTGGCAGCGCTGCTATGTCTAGCGGGAGTATGCCTCATATTCCTCAATGCCTCGGTCGCCTGGCTGGAGAGAGGGCGAGGGCCTGCCGCACTCCCGCTCACTCACACTCTTCCCCACAGGATTAAAAAGCTTGTAAATTGCTATAAATTGCCATGGCGTTACGGAATGTATCCCGCAGCCAATGGGTTAAAGACTCCTCTCTCTTTCATTTAGTCCCTTCCTGATCTTTCCATTCCTGCATTGATTGATCGCCCATCATGATCTAATCCTTCGGGCTAGCCCTATGGGAGTTCTAATTGGGAACTCAGTGTCTGGTTAAACTAATTGTATAAAAAACAAAACAAAACATAAAGACGAGGGAAGGGGTGACCAATAGCGACATTGGTAGAGCGCTCGGTTTCTAACCGGGAGGACCGAGTTCGATTCTCGGCTGGTGGAGATGTTTGGGCAATCTCCTCACACCCCTTGCCTCTGTTTCGCCTGACAGTAAAATAGGTTACGCGGCAGGGTGAAAAGGGGTCTTCGGATCCTCCGACCCTTCAACCCAAATTAAAAAAAAAAAAAAAAAAAAAAAAAAAAAACGAGGGAGAAAGGGGTGGAGAAAAACGACCCATCTCCCCTTAAATCAAGCTGTATATTATTTCAGTCTGATTTATCTTTAATGACAGGAACAAGTATTACGGATATCATAGACTCCGGCAGGACACCATGCGTAAATAGACTGGTGATGCAAGAACTAAGTTTATCTATTAACAACTTATCTGCATATTTAAGATGTTCTGCATATATACCATCCAGCCCACAAGCTTTATTTAGGTTAAGTTTTCTTATGGCATTCTCAAGATCACTTTCAGTCACTTTAATGTCTTCATAATTACTATCTTTCACATATTGAATTGCACCATTAGTAGACCTTTGGTTTACACTGTTAAGTAGTTCCTTAAAATGAGTTTTCCATAAGTCAGCAATGTTCTCTTCACCCGTAACCCCCTCAACACTGACAGGTAATGGTGTGTTACAATTTTGCATGGATCTGATGTCCTTCCAAAAACAGTTAGTATCCTTTTCTGCCAGACTCTTTGCAAGGGCTTCCTTCCTTAATTGGTTTTCATTTTGCTTAATAAATCTAATGGCATATTTGGTCCTAGCCTTTGCTCTTTTGTGAAGTTCAAATATAGGCCCCTGTCTAGGCTGACCTACTTCAAGCCAATGAGACCTAGCATCTCTGGAGGCCTGATACAGGTCAGCCACATAGTCTTGCCAACCTGGCTTATTGAATGAGGACTTATATTTACGGCTATTAAAAATACTTTCCCCCGCTTTTGATAAAGAATCTATTATACTATGTCCTTTCTGTGTTGTGCATCACTACATTTTGGATCCCTGCATTGTGCTACACCATTACCATCATATTGCACCCTATTTAATAAGTCCTTGGTTTTATCACAGTACATTTGGCACTCTTCATTTGAGATTACATTCCATGGAACTTTTGCCTTGATGCCATTGCTAGTTTCTGTTATTTCCGGTGCCTTATTAATTTGGATTGTTAATTCTATAGGTATGTGGTCGTCATCCGTAATGTCGTATCTTATGGCCATTTCTGAGATAGAGTCATGAAAGTCAGAGCTAGAGATTGCATGATCAAGCCACGACCTGGTCTCCCATGCTTCACTAACATATGTATAGCTATTTTCTGGAAGCAGGTTTTTGGAGGACAAAATTAAACCTTCCTCATCACAAAACCTTAACATATGTTTAGCAAACATGGAACCACCCAACTCGTGAGGGGTAGCATTCCAATAACCTACCACTGAGTAACACGTTATCTCTAATTCAGAAATTAGGCCACCAAGCTCCCCTAACTTTTCCAAATAAAGTTCTTCATTTTCTGCACACTGATACGGTAAGTAAACACAAAATATTGCAAATTTTCTGTGTCCCACTTCCAGCTGTATTCCCGCACACCAGCTTAAATTTGTCTCAATGGTTTTAATTACACTATCTAGGCACGATCTCCACATTATTGCGACTCCCCCTGGGGGGTGACCTGCCACAATACCATCACGTGTGTCCGTAGTGGAGACCCCGTACCCATGGAAATCTTTATCTAATATGTTCAAATTACCTAAGTCTTGTTTTGTGTACCAGGTTTCCTGAAGGCAGACTATGTCACTGGTCCTTAATGTAGATACGATGTCAGGTCGCAACAGGAGATTCCTCTTTGTTTTGGGGAGTCCTCTTTGTTTTGGGGAGTCCTCTGCAATTGTATGAAGTTACTTTTATACTTGCTGCTGTTGTTGGTATCTCCTCCATTACTGCGAGTTGGATAGTGGTGTGCGATGCCTCCAATTCCCAGAAGCCTCTGCACTGTCCTCATTGGGATATTGTAATTATAAGAGTGAGAGAACTCTATTTAGTATTGCTAATCTGGCAACCTCTGCGTCATATGGTCGTGAGAGGGTTAAGATAATATGTTAATTGCATTATGTTAGTGTAGTATTATCACAGCAATAAGATCCCGTATGTCGAGTTCAATATCATGTATGTAACTTAATGTAAGCCCACATTCCTGAGTCGTGTGTGTGTATACACTCCGTTTTCTATTTTGAACCATTTTTCTTTATATATTTTTGAGGGTCAACTAAGTAAATTTTATCTGTAACCCAATAATTTACTTCCTCCTTTTGTTATCTCTTAACCCGTCCAGCCCCGGCTAGTTTTGTAATGTTTGTTCACCAGAACCCGGCCAGTTTTCAAAAAATTGTTTTATTCCAGAAACAATAGCGAATGGGTTAGGAATGAAGGAAAAACCACGAAAAACCGCTCAAAAAGCTTAAAAAATGGTCCTACAGAGCCCCCGAAAACGTATTTTACAAGAGTAAAAAATTGAAGGCAATTATCCCAAAAAAACAGGTTATTGCGCGCTCACGCGCACGCACGTGGACTTTGAGAGTTTTCAACCATCGGCACGGTTGCGTGGGATACGTACACAGTTCCCATACAAATCTGAGCCCTCTTGAGTGGCTACACCTGAGGTTACGGTCGGCGCAATTAGGGTGACGCGCCAGGCGCGTCTCTGGGGCTGTGCGTTACATACATCGCCGACGCGTCAGGCGCGTCGCTGGGGCTGTACGGGTTAATTGATACATTTGACCACTTTTGTAATGTCGATATGAATTAAGATATAGAATTTTGTCAGTTTTATTAACGGTAATGTTAATACCAGGTCCCAGGGTCAGGAGCGAAGTCCCAGGAGAAGTACCAGGTGCAGAGAGTCCTGTGTCCACCCCAGTGGGCATGACCTAGTGGCTGTATTGAGACAGGATGTTGTTGGTGTTATTGAGCCTTGAGCTAACCTTCACCCCAGTGTGAGCTGTTGTACGCCTTATGAACCTAGTGACTGAGTGTGTGTTTACTAGGGTAGTGGCCTTGGGGTCACCTGTTGAAGGGTTTTAGTTAACTTTGATGTGGTGATAAGAAGTAGTTCATTGGGCCAATAATACCGATATATTCCGTGGTTGACTAAAGTAATAATCGTATTGATTTGTGTATCACAGTGAAAAGTGTATTTCTCTTTACAGTGTTTTAATATAGTTAAGAATACCAAACGGTATATTGTGTTTTTATTTATCCTGTGTCATTTAGACCATTTGCATTCATTCACCTGTATTTCCTTGCATGCAACGGGCATTAACCCGGGAACTGCCGGGAGACTCTTAAGAGTTCCCCCGGCGGACTGCGGGAAGACTCTTAACCCTCTCCGACATATGACGCAATTTTGAGCCTATTAGGGATACTTTAAAGCCTTTATTACCATCAGGGGTATTTACAAACCTTTAGTTTAGTTACTTCAACCTCTGCAGTTGTCTTTGAGTTAGCTGTGGGCAGAAAACTAATTTTGGAGAGGTAATTATAAGAGTGAGAGAACTCTATTATTTATTGCTAATCTGGCAACCTCTGCGTCATATGAGTCTGAAGGGGTTAAGAGTCAGAGAAAAAAAAAATCAACTTTTGACATCGAAAAAAAAAAAAAAATAAAAAATATTTTTTGGCCCCTGGGCCATGCAAAATCTCAGTCCTCTACCTCCCTTCCTTCCCCACTTTCCTCCTCTCCTTCAGTTATCACCTATTTTCCCTGTTATTCCCTTATTCTGAGGTATATTTTCGTGCTAACATTAGCGAGTTGCAAGCAGGGCGTTGTCATCACTGATAGCAAACGAGTGCAAGAGAGAGAGAGAGAGAGAGAGAGAGTATCGATCGACTGTGTCTCAGTGGCCTTGGGGGAAATTGGCGGGAAAGCAGCTTGCCTCACCCATACATTATACAACTCGCGGGCTATATCTCCGATTTTGACCATCCAAACGCTGTTTTCACTTGTTTTATTGTTGTTTCAGGTTAATACCTTTATAATCAACCCATAATAGGCGCATATGGATAAGTATTAATGCTATTTATGGTAAAATGAATATTTTAGTGACGGAAACACCTCAAATACATGCGCACAGGGAGAGGTGTCTAATTACCCCCATGCGCACTTGTTAGGTTAACCTACCAGAGTAATAAGTTGGACCAATCATCAAGTAAGGAAGAAACCAATAATGGAATGAACGGGAAATAATAAATAAGGAGGGGGTAACAGCAGAGTCCCAGGAACATTAGAAAAGAAAAGAAAAGACTACGAAACCCCCCCCCCCCCTACATGCGGGGAGTGGACATCAAATAACCGTGAGTCAGCCGGGAATGGCCTATCCTAACTAGTTGGTAAAACTTCCTCACACCTGTGAGACCTGGAAGACGAGGGCCAAGGACGGACAGAAGGTTTGATTGCACAGAGTTTATTATTGCAGGGTAGAGTATCCCAATGAGATTGCCACGTGCAAAGAATAGAAGGCTTGAGTAAGGACAGCCAATCACCTAACGGAAGGTGGGGCTGGCGAGGGATCATTAAAATAGCATCTTTATCCGCAGCATCGGCGTCTTCATTGCCACGGACACCGATGTGAGCAGAAATCCAACATAACTGGACCTGGAATCCATGTAGGCTTATCTCGTGGAGAGCGTGTTTTATGGCTAAAACTATTACGTGGGAGGACGAATAAGTACGGAGTGCTTCGAGGGCACTACGAGAGTCACTGTAAATTATAAAGGGCTGTTGAGGGGTGTCACGTATAATGTCGATAGCGGATTGGATAGCTAAAAGTTCAGCAGTAAAGATAGAGGCTTGGGGCGGGAGAGAAAACTGAAGGAGCTTAGTAGAGGACACAGCAGCGAGGCCCACCCCAGAGTCAGTCTTAGACCCGTCAGTGAAGATGGCAAAATGGGGGCCTTTACGACGTATGTGTTTGAGTGCGTGTTGGCAGTGATGGCTAGGGACAAAAGGATATCTTGTAGAGAGGAAGGAGAGGTGAGTGCAAACATTGGGGAGAGAAATAACCCATGGGGGGGAAGGGGAGACAATAGGCGGCGAAACAGCAATGTGAAAGTCAAGAGAGTTGAGGAGAATTGTAGCACGAATCGGAAAGGAGGGGGAAGATAGACACGGATCGGGAATGAAGATATCACTGAAAAGGGAATTAGTGGGAGAGTCACTATGTTTAATTTTTAATGCACGGCGCATAGTAACTAAATCGCGATGGAGGGAGAGCGGGGGCTCGCCACTCTCAGCTAAGACGGAGGTATTTGGGGATGAACGGAAAGCTCCAGTACAGAGACGCATACCCTGCGTATGAACAGGGTCCAACATCATTGTTATGCCCTGATTTTATACAGGATTAACTTGGTATAGGTGAGATCTGCAAGACTGGGTTATTGGATTTCTTGCAAAATACATAAAGAGAATGAACAGAGGACATAGATAATCTCAGATAAATGGTTTGTAATACAGCTTTATTCTCAATAACACTCAGGTAGAAGGTATGTAATAGAATTCCACGAACATTAGATGTTGGAGCACTCAGGTAGGTTATTGGACTTATTACAATCTCCCAGCACTTGGTGCGGATTTGGATAGAGACATACTTCCCACTTCCAACGTTCAGGCATTATTCTTCTGATCACATTGCTTTATGATACGTAGGGTACATGAATCACACAGGTTAGGTATTTCGCTTTGTTAACTCTCTCTGGTAATATGACTCTTAACCCGGGAGCTGCAGGGAGACTCATAAGAGTTCCCCCGGCGCACTGCGGGGAGACTCTTAAGAGCAGAGCCTTTGAACACGTACCAAAACCGCGCGTTTATAGCCAGGCGGCTGAAAATTGGTGTGGGTATAGTACTACATGTCAACTCTCGACACCACCCCGCCAAACGCTCGCCCCGCACTTGTGCAAGCACCACCGCGCCAGTAACCACGCACTAGTCATGGAGCCCACACGTCCCTCACGCTCGCTCCCTGATGACACAACCAGCCCTCCTTCTGGTGGTGTTAGCCGCCGTGGAAGGCAGAGGGTGGCTGCTAAAGACCCTAGCTACCAGTACGACACGCCCTACAGCTCGGAGGACGAAACACCTGCACCCCAAGCACGAAAAACACGTGCAAGCACAAGAAAGGTACAGAGGTCATTGGTGTTTCGGGACACTGCCACCACGACCCAGGCCACTACAACAACCACTACCACCACCACTGCCACCACTGCCACCCCTGCCACCCCTGCCACCGGTACCAGCGACGCAGGAGGCCGCCCTAGGGCTGCAGAACCTGCGGGGGCAGGAAAAATTAAAGGCACGGGCGTAGGCGTAGGGAAGAGAACCCGTACGCCAGCCACAGTGCCCCTACCACCACCAGCCGCCCCTGGCCCGGCTGCCCCTGCCGCCCCTGCCGCCCCTGCCGCCCCTGCCCAAGGAACAGGGAAGGGGAAGGGGAAGGGGAAAGGGAGAGGGAAAGCGACTGGGAAAGCGACTGCTGGCCCTGCTGGCCCTGGTGTCCCTGCCGGCCCTGCTGCCCCTGTTGCCCCTGCTGCCCCTGCCGCCCATGCCGCCCCTGCCCAACGAACAGAGAGAAGGGCGACAGGCACCACCATCATCTTGCCATCAAGGCCACGCACCACTGCTGCCCCTGCCGCCGCCCCTGCCACCGCCTCTGCTGTCCCTGTCCATAAGACTCCCGCACCTGCAAAAGTGACCCGGAAAACTCTGACACCATCAAAGTATGCCGCCCTGCTGTTTGATGGTGATTCGCAGGACATTGGCAGCCCGGGAATCCTACGACGAAGCCCTAGCACGGGACCAAGGGTGGGGGGATTTGGGAGTGGACAGTGGGAGTGAGTCCGACATCGGTGACGAAAATGAGGAAGGGCATCGTCTGTCAAGTGAAGAGGAGGGTGATGATGAAGTGCTGTATCGCGACCATGGAAGCGATATTTCAGACGATGAAGCAGACGCAGACGACATTCCGATCCCTGAGCTGCCTTCGTTCGATTGGTCTGACGGGGTCAATTTTGTACCTGACGTGCCCCAGTTCAATCCTGGGACGTCAGGAACAACTGACGACTGGCCCTGTGATGATCAAGCGAACGAAAGCGACTTCTTCCTCGCTTTTTTCGATATGGAGGTAATGACGTACATCGTTGCCCAAACAAACGCCTACTACAGGTGGGTGTTTGGCAGATTGGACGTCCTTTCTCCAAAAGCGAGAATACGAGGCTGGGTGGATACGACTGTGGAAGAATTTATGACGTTCTTTGCCTTGTTGTTCCTCATGCCTCTGATCAAGAAGCATGTGTTGCAACACTATTGGAAGCACGACCCTCTCATCGCCACCCCAACTTTCAATAAGTTCATGACTCGTGACAGATTTTTGTTGCTGCTAAGATTTATGCACTTTGCAGACAACGAAAATCCTAACAGGATTGACAGGATATGGAAAGTTCGGGATGTGTTCACCATGTTGTTGGAGAGGTATAGGAAATACTTTTACCCCTTCCTCAATTTGGTGATTGATGAGTCGCTCATGCTCTTCAAAGGACGTCTTGTTTTCAAGCAGTATATCCCCTTGAAAAGGCATAAGTTCGGAATCAAGCTCTTCGTTTTGTGTGACTGCGAAACTGGAATAGTGCTTGACATGATCGTGTACACAGGCACTGACATTGACATACCGAAAGCCGCTGCCAATGACCCCATGGGCATGTCAGGTGCCATCGTCAGGAAAATGTTGGCACCTTACCTGGGCAAAGGCCACATCATCTACACTGACAACTGGTATACTTCTGCTCTCTGCCAGTTTCTTTATGACAACCAAACGGGGTCATGTGGGACTGTCAGAAAGACAAGAAAGTTTATGCCAAAGTTCACAGGTGATGTCATTCCTCTCACAGATGCCTCCTCCAGTGACACACCTTCAGAAGACGACCTGGCCCAGGAACACCGCGAGAGGCATGTGCGAAGAAGGCGACGAAAGGGGCAGAAATACAAGCAGCTCGAGAAGTGTGGGAAACTGATAGCCCTGAAGTGGAAGGCAGGCTGGGAAATTAGGTATAGCCCGGCAGCCCGGCTAGCCCGGATATGTTGCCGGGCAAGTGCTTTTTAATGTTGGTCTGCCCGGCGGTTGCCCGGGGGACAAGTCAAATTTTTTGCCTTTAAACCCTTGAAAAATGCTAAAATAATTATAAAAACAAACATACACACTTTCCATAAATATAAATAAAGTATAAGAGACAGGCAGATGTATCTACTATTTCCACTTTCAACGACCATTGTTACTGGTACGTAAAGGCTGGTTTTCGATTCACGTTAATTTCACGTCACTATTCTCTCTATCTCCTCTCCTCTCCTCCCCCCCCCCCCCCCCCCCCCCCCCCCCCCGTAGGCCTACATAATATTATAATCGTTGGACGGTTGGATAGACAAGAGGTACTTCCGAATAGGCGGCTCGCTCGCCCCTCTTTTTCAATAACATTAGTGTTTCAATTGTCGCCGGGGAAGCACGTGTTTAGTGAGAAAATGTACTATAATGAGTGTGTCTAAGAAACAACAGGCTTCCTTGACAAGATTCTTAACACTAAAACAACCACCATCAACAAGTACAACTAGGTAAAACCGTTGTTTTAAAATAGTTTGTTAACTTTTTTGTATCTAGCCTAGTCAGTCTGTCAGACGATAGATTTCTCTTATTGACTCGCCTCTTAAGTGAACATTGTTGGTAAGCTACTCCACCTATGTTTTCTACCTAAGATATTTACTTAATGTTACAAAAATGTGTTTATAAACAATCTTAAGTATTTAGTTACACAATTTTTAATACAAAAATATATATGATACCTGCAGTCTCTGTTCTCCTACTGTACAATGTAAAGTATGCCTAGGCCTAAATAAAACTATATGTATTGCCAGACAACTTGATCCCTGAGGGGATGGGTACAAACTAAGCTCCAGCATAGAGGCAACGTTCAGTTCGTTCGATTTTGTATCTTGTTTCGTGGGAGGGTTGGTAATTGATAATGTCTAACCGCGAATTATTATTTGTGTATGGGGGTTCAAGTGAAATGTGTGTTATCATAGTCATACTGTTGGAATGGCTGTGGTGGTGAATTATTATTTGTGTATGGGGGTTCAAGTGAAATGTGTGTTATCATAGTCATACTGTTGGAATGGCTGTGGTGGTGAATTTAGTTTGTAACTAGTGTAATCAATTCGATCATGCTGATCAGGGTCTTGTATTCACGTTCTAAATACAACACTGGTCTACTTCACCCTTAATGTCTGCCATTGCAGACATTGGTTGGGAGGCCATGGGCTTAAGTAATAAGTACCGGGTGTCGAATGTCGATTAAAGATGACTTTATCACTCACTTTCTGGACATATTTCCATTTTCTATATACAAAAAACAAAAAAAAACAAAAAAAAAACAGCCATATTTATTATCATAAACTAAAGCTAGTCCTTCGCATTCATTAGAGATGTGAACCATGAATTTTGCAATATAATATCTACACTTACACACACACACACACACATACATACAGACAGACAGACAGATAAATAGATAGATAGATAGATATTAGATATATAGAGTTATTTATTTAGTTCAGATTTCAGAATGAGTTTTCTGCAGAGGTTTACCTTACTTAATATTCAACATGAATATGATTCCATAAGTTTTCTATAATATAATTGTACACTGACAGCTTATTACTTACTGGTACCGTATTAGTTATTTTTGACATATTAATTAGATAACTAATCATCTGATGTTATTGCATTGTTTGTAACTTTGTCACTGTCTTTATATGCTAACTTGTGAAAGCTATTTTTTTGCTATGTGCAACCTTTGCATTCCCCTAAGAAAAAAAATCTATTGAATAAAACAAAACAAAATAACAAAAAAAAACATTATATACTGTATATACAGTATATAGCATAATTTGTATTAATTCAACAAATTTCATATTCAGGGCAAGTACAAAAATATCAGGGCAAGTAAATTTCTGAATTCACTAGCCCAGGGCAACTAGATCTGGAACACTAATTTCCCAGCCTGGTGGAAGGATAAGCGAGACGTCCACCTGCTTTCCACCGTCCACACAGGTGCCCAGGTGGATTCTGGCAAAATCCACTACCGAACCAGGAACACAATCTACAAGCCCGACATGGTAGTGGACTACACTAAAAACATGCGCCTGGTGGACAAGTCTGACTGTCAGCTGTCAGGCGTTGAGTGTCTGAGGAAGACTGTGAAGTGGTATCACAAGCTCTTCCTCCACCTAGTTGATATAACGATGCTGAACGCCTACAACTTGTGGTTGGTGAAAAAGGATATGGCCCCAAACCAGAAGCTGAAATTCCGGGAGTTCGTCTACAACGTCTCATACCAACTCCTGGAGAAGTATGGCACCACCACTCACAGACGTACGGCATGGCGTGGGGATCACGTTCCTGACCGCATCCAGCTGGGTGTCGAAAGACACTACCCCATCAACACTGAGATGCTTGGCACTCGTCACAGGCAGGCGCAGTGCACCGTCTGCAGCTCCAGTGTCAGGAAACCCCATGTCACGAAAAGAGTCACCTCAATGTGCGCCGAGTGCAAAGTTCCACTCTGCCTGGGTGACTGCTTCAGGGACTACCACACCTTCAAGAATTATTGAGTGTCGCCCTGCCCTGCCCTGCCCTGGACTCGCCCCGTGCCCTGCCCTGGACTCGCCCCCTGCCCCTCCCTGTCCTGGACTCGCGCCCTACCTTACCTGACCTGACCTAATTGATCACGCTACCTCATAATGTAACATATATATTATATAATGTATAAGTTCCAAAGATGTCCCTGTGATATAGCTTTTACATTATATAATTGTATGTTTCATTATTTAGTTTATAAGTTTCAAAGATTTACATGTAAAATGCCTTATTTTTTTAGTATATCAATATATATGTTTGTTATCAGCCAAAGTAATGTGTATATAATTATTTTCTTACCTCAAATGAATTGTAAAAAAATACATATGTTTCAATAAATCCTGTCAAACCTACTAAGATAATAAAAAAAAAACAATAAAAAAAACAAAAAAAAACAAGGTCATGTCATTGTATTCTTACAATATGATATATTCTATGAATATTTCATATTGTTTGAATAGAATGGCATGATCTTGTAAAAAAAAAAATTTATCAAAAAATTTCTAGACAATATAAAACCTTCCCCATAACCCCCTCCAGGATTCGATCCCACTACCCTACGACACTTTGAGTTCTCCAGTCCGCGACCTTACCAACCATGCCACAGGAGCTCATACCAAATATCACTCAAAACTTCGTGTCTACAATCGAAATGACAATATACAAAAAAAAATGAATTATCCCACCAATTTACGTTTGTAAATTGATGGGATTATCAATTATATCATGCCAAGGTTTATAAAAGTTTGTCTCTGTCAAGAATTAGTAATTATATAACTTTATTCTGTCAAAAATTGCCCAAACACTCAGCAAAATTGCCCCTCTCAGTGCGACTCCACTCATTTTCACACGGTCAAGCGGTCACGAGGTGACCCTTGCCGCACCTTTATGCCCCAGCTACACCAGCAACAGCAGCTCTGTCTGGGAACAAAAATTTTATAAATACAATAATGGATAAAATACTCTTCACAAATACATTTGTATTGTATAATATTGTAAATAAAAAAGAATAATAACTGTGTGGGTGTCGAAAATTGCTCAACCAGCTTTCTTATGTCTCGCCTACGCGCGTATATTAGATTATACATAGTCATGACTGTCATACAAATAATTGCAGTAGGTCTCGAATATACATTTAGATTGCATATTACTTGGAAATAAATAAGTAAACGTTTCTCTGGTGGCAATCTACCCTTTCGCAAGTGTAAGGAGACACCATTCTATATTTAGCCCTTTATCACAAAAGGCAATCTGCCTGTGTTTACTCAGCACCGTCGCTGGTGGTCTATAATATAGTACTTTATTTACAGTCAATGGCCTACATGTTTCTGTGGTACTTCACATGTGTCTAAAATGCAATGTCTGCTTGCATAAAAATGCAATTCTGAAGTCCATTTATACGTACGACATACGCATGTCTCAGTTTCTCTCTCTCTCTCTCCATTCCTGACTCATGTTATTGTAGACCTGTTGATGGCAACGAACACCAGCCATCTGGTAGACATAAGGTTCAAAATACCAAGACATCAATACGCCTGGGGCGCCTCCACAATTATCACAAAGCTGGTTATCTATCTAGAGATCTGCCTGACTTCCATCTCTCCACGACTCACTCACTCACTCACTGCACCCCTGCATGCCTCCCTCCCACCCACCCACCCCCAACCCACCCTTTCAGGCTTCCGTCTGCTAGAAACACATTCACAATTTGCGTAAATATCGCATCAATTGGGCTATATGCGGTATATTCCTTGTTATATGGGACGCCTACATATGTACACGTCTTTATTATAGCATGACAGTGCTCTAAATACAAGATTTACGTGATATTTATGGCGTAACACACCCTCTCCCCCTTTCATTCCCAGCACAACTCACTCACACCTTGGTTCACGCATAGAAACTCATTGATAATGTGCGTAAATATCGCATGAATTGGTCTATATGCGGTATATATTTTGATATATGGCACGTATACATACGTACAAGTATGTATTATAGCATGACAGTGCTCTAAATACAAGATTTACGTGATATTTATGGCGTAACACACCCTCTCCCCCTTTCATTCCCAGCACAACTCACTCACACCTTGGTTCACGCATAGAAACTCATTGATAATGTGCGTAAATATCGCATGAATTGGTCTATATGCGGTATATATTTTGATATATGGCACGTATACATACGTACAAGTATGTATTATAGCATGACAGTGCTCTAAATACAAGATTTACGTGATATTTATGGCGTAACCCACCCTCTCCCCCTTTCATTCCCAGCACAACTCACTCACACCTTGGTTCACGCATAGAAACTCATTGATAATGTGCGTAAATATCGCATGAATTGGTCTATATGCGGTATATATTTTGATATATGGCACGTATACATACGTACAAGTCTGTATTATAGCATGACAGTGCTCTACGTACAAGATAAACGTGATATGTATGGCGTAAACCACACTCTCAGCTCATAAATTGCCGCCAAACCTCCAACACATCTTCATTCCCGCCTAAAAATTCTCTTATAATTCCCTTATATATTGCAATTTTTGGTCACTGTGAGGCATATTCATTGTTATATGGGTGGCCTACACACGTATACATACTCTAAATAGCCTAAAAGGGCTCGAAAAAGGAGATATACGTGATAATACGCGGTAACCCACCCCCTCCTCCCTCTCCTTCTATCCCCTGGGCGCGTGAAAATTCGGCCGGGAAATCTCGCCGCTCGATGACAATCTAGCCGCGCGGTGCCATTCGCTCCACATTTTTCAACTACGGACCGTTCCCCTACCCCCCCCAGACATTTTTTGGGGGGTCAAATATATATGGGCTGATGCACGCAAACATTCCCTACACGATGTTGTACTTTTTATCGAAATTGGCAATAGGTCCCAAAATCATCATAGGTGCGCACAGTCTTACCCTGTAGAAAACCCCCTGTGCGCCGCGGAGAGGTTAATCAAGGATGAAAGTATAAGTAATGTGGTTATTGCCCAAGAATTAACGTAAAGGGATAACTGTAACTAGTTGCACTGGTCTAGGATGTTCACTTGTCTAGGTGATACTTCGGACCGAAAATATCAGTGAGGGCGAATCAGGTTAAACCTGATGGCAAGAATAATTACGGGGGTCAGTTCGCCTAAGCTAAATTTCACTGATATATATTAATGTGTAGCCTACTAGCATAATCACTTATTTCCTAACATCAGAGAAAGTTGAGACACAATCGAATACACTGGATGGTTGATAGTTAATAGCACCGTAACACTGGTACTCTGTGAAGTAACACTGTGATGGAGTTTTCCTGGTTATCTTGCGTTAGTGATGTTGGGGGTTAACAGTAGCTCTGGGGCCGTCCAAGCTGTCCGGCAGTGTAGAGAAGCTTTGCAGATGGGCTTCTTGCGGGCAGTTGTGCACCTTTTTGGCAACAATTGCTGATGGGTTAAGACAGTCGATTGTTGCCAAGGAGTTATTCTTGCCGAGTCCTCACTCAAGAGTTTCTCGCATAATCCCTTCTAACATAAAAGATCTTTCTGCCTTAGATCAGTTATGAGTTATGATCGTTCGTAGCTCAAGTAGCGGAGGGTGCACTATCAGAAGTTAACCCGGGAGCTGCGGGGAGACTCTTAAGAGTTCCCCCGGCGCACTGCGGGAAGACTCTTAAGAGTCAGAGAAAATAAAAATCAACTTTTGACATCGAAAAAAAAATATTTTTTTATATTTTTTTTTTTTTTTATTTTTTTATTTTTTTTGGCCCTGGGCCATGCAAAATCTCAGTCCTCTACCTCCCCTCCTTCCCCACTTTCCTTCTCCTTCAGTTATCACCTATTTTCCTGTTATTCCCTATTCTGAGGTATATTTTCGTGCTAACATTAGAAATCCGATTGGAGGGTGTGGTCATCACTGATAGCAAGCGAGTGCAAGAGAGAGAGAGAGTATCGATCGACTGCGTCTCAGTGGCCTTGGGGGAAATTGGCGGGAAAGCAGATTGCCTCACCCATACATTATACAACTCGCGGGCTATATCTCCGATTTTGACCATCCAAACGCTGTTTTCACTCGTTTTATTGTTGTTTCAGGTTAATACCTTTATAATCAACCCATAATAGGCGCATATGGATAAATATTAATGCTATTAATGGCACAATGAATATTTTAGTGACGGAAACACCGCAAATACGTCAGCACAGGGGGACGTTTCCAATTACCCCCATGCGCACTTCAGAGGTTAATGAAACAATCAATAATTTGTGAATTTGTTGTCTACCAATATAATATTACTGCCGGTAGTCCCGATCGCAATAAAATATTCGTAAAGGGTTAAATCACTTCCTCACAGAATTGCACAGATTACGGAACGCCGAACTATCGTTAATCTTGAGGGGGGGGGGGAGGGAAGACTAGACGCCAACGCAGTGTGGCCAGCCGTTGCTTTTGGACTCTAATATTCAACTGCCCGACTGTTGTCTCTGTGTCTTATTTATAGGCAGGTCAAGGAAGCTTCAGGAATGTTCTAGAAGTATTGGATGTCGGTGCTATGAAAGTAGTTAATTTATTCTGGTGAACTTAGGGGGATCTTTAACCTCTCCGCGGCGCACAGGTTTTTTTTTACAGGGTCATACTGTGCGCATGTATGATGATTTTGGGACCCATTGCCAATTTCGATAAAAAGTACATCAGCGTGTAGGGAATGTTTGCGTGCATCGGCCCATATATATTTGACCCCCCAAAAAATTTCTGAGGGGGGTGGGGGAACGGTCCGTAGTTGAAAAATGTGGAGCGAATGGCACCGCGCGGCTAGATTGTCATCGAGCGGCGAGATTTCCCGGCCGAATTTTCACGCGCCCAGGGGATAGAACCAGAGGGAGGAGGGGGTGGGTTACCGCGTATTATCACGTATATCTCCTTTTTTTATCCCTTTTAGGCTATGTAGAGTACGTATACGTGTGTAGGCCACCCATATAACAATGAATATGCCTCATAGTGACCAAAAATTGCAATATATAAGGGAATTATCAAAGAATTTTTAGGCGGGAATGAAGATGGGTTGGTGGTTTGGCGGCAATTTATGAGATGAGAGTGTGGTTTGCGCTATAATATTATGTATATCACGTACTTAGAGCACTGTCATGCTATAATACAGACTTGTACGTATGTAGACGTGCCATATATCAATATATACCGCATATAGACCAATTCATGCGATATTTACGCACATTATCAATGAGTTTCTATGCGTGAACCAAGGTGTCATTGAGTTGTGCTGGGAATGAAAGGGGGAGAGGGTGTGTTACGCCATAAATATCACTTATATCTTGTACTTAGAGCACTGTCATGCTATAATACAGACTTGTACGTATGTAGACGTGCCATATATCAATATATATACCGCATATAGACCAATTCATGCGATATTTACTATTTACGCACATTATCAATGAGTTTCTAGCAGACGGAAGCCTAAAATGGTGGGTGGGGGGTGGGTGGGAGGGAGCGAGGCAGGGAGTGAGTCGTGGAGAGAGTGAAGGCAGGGAGATCTAGCAGGAAACATATGCAGCTGTGTGATAATTGTGGAGGCGCCCCAGGCGTATGGATGTCTTGGGATTTTGAACCTTATGTCTAGCAGGTGTCTGGGATTCGTTGCCACCAAGAGGTCTACAATAACATGAGTCAGGAATGGAGAGAGAGAGAAAGTGAGACATGCGTATGTCGTACGTATAAATGGACTTCAGAATTGCATTTTTATGCAAGCAGACATTGCATTTTAGACACATGTGAAGTACCACAGAAACATGTAGGCCATTGACTGTAAATAAAGTACTATATTATAGACCAGGAACGAGGGTGGTCAGTAAACATCGGCTTAACCTTTTTTGATAGAGAGCTAAATATAGACTGGTACGTCGCCTTACACTTTCGAAATGGTAGATTGCCACCAGAAAACATATTTATTTATTTCCAAGTTATATGCAATCTAAATGTATATTCGAGACCTACTGCAAGTATTTGTATGACAGTCATGACTATGTATAATCCAATATACGCGCGTATAAGAGCATAGACGAGACATAAGAAAGATGGTTGAGCAATTTTCGACACCCACACAGTTATTATTCACTATTATTTACAATATTATACAATACAAATGTATTTGTGAAGAGCATTTTATGCATTATTGTATTTATACAAATTTTGTTCCCAGAGAGAGCTGCTGTGGCTGGAGGGAGCAGCAAGGGTCACGCAGTGACCGCTTGACCGTGTGATAATAAGGGAAGTCACACTGAGAGGGGCAATTTTGCTGAGTGTTTGGGCAATTTTTGACAGAATAAAGTTATATAATTACTAATTCTTGACAGAGACAAACTTTTATAAACCTTGGCATGATATAATTGATAATCCCATCAATTTACAAACGTAAATTGGTGGGATAATTCATTTTTTGTTTTGTATATTGTCATTTCGATTGTAGACACAAAGTTTTGAGTGACATTTGGTATGAGCTCCTGTGGCATGATTGGTAAGGTCGCGGACTGGAAAACTCAAAGTGTGGTAGGGTAGTGGGATCGAATCCAAGAGGGAGTTATGGGGAAGGTTTTATACTGTTTAGAAAAATGTTGATAATTTGTTTTTTTACAAGATCATGCCATTCTATTCAAACAATATGAAATATTCATAGAATATATCATATTGTAAGAATACAATGACATGACCTTGTATTTTTTTTTTTTTTTATTGTTTTATTTTATTATCTTAGTAGGTTTGACAGGATTTATTGAAACATATTTATTTTTGTACAATTCATTTGAGGTAAGAAAATATTATAGGTTTGACTCCTGTAAGGAGATAAAGAAAACCTAATATTTAGTAGTGGCCCCGTAATCATTGACAAACATGCATGCCTATTACATAAGGCATCCTCTTCAAACACTAATCCACCGTAGTTTGAATCTACCGCGCAGAGCATTTAAAATCTGAGGAGCCTTCATTATGAGCGCACGCGACCTCACTCATGGCTTCAGTCATTATGAATTGGGTTCTCACTACGAAAAAACTTCGTAAAAAAATAAAAAACAAAAAGAAAATAAGAATAACTATCCAATAAGCTTTCCATCATATCGTAGATGTACTTGTGTGGATCTTTGACCAGACGCTGATTCAGGCGTCATTCTTCCTTCACTGACATATCAAGTAAACCAAAATCCTTAATACATCAACGAATGGGAAGGGGATGGTCGGGAGGGCCCCAGTCGTCAATGATTACGGGGCCACTACTAAATATTAGGTTTGCTTTATCTCCTTACAGGAGTCAAACCTATAATTTATTAGTGGCCCCTCCATCATTGACGAACATGCCTGATTTCTAAGACTGGAGGGGGACATTCGTAATCATATCATAACTCTAGAAAAGCAGATAATCAAACAACCACATAGTATTCTTACTTTTGTAAAAAGAGATATTCGGGTGCATAAACTTTATACAGCCTAAATCTTCAAAAAGGGGTACAAGCAGGAGCGTGCTTCAAAGAAGCCTGCTTGAAAAAGGGTTAACTCTGAGACTCTGTGCACAGATCTGCTAGTTAAGAAGGCACCCCACTTAAAGTAAGTGGTGAAAACTAAAAACTTATAAGTTTACATGTGCACATATAAACCCCATTAACTAGCGGATATATTCCTAAAAATATAACCAAACATAAATGAATTCTTGTACATTCGTAGAAGTACTGAAGTCGTGTACTTATGCAGAAGTAATTACTGCAAAAGTAAAAGTCGTAGTTGCCACTACCGAGATTTCTCAAAAATCTATTGCTTCACAGCCAAAGCTACTTACAACAAGAATTGTCGTAACACTACTATTGGCCTTTAGCACAATTTCCTGCAATGAATACTACAGAGAAATTTTATAATACAATGCCTACAACCAGTATCACAGCTCGTATGTTCCGAACACATACTCCGGAGGGGTCTAGGGTGTCCTATGTCACACTGACTGCACCCCCCCCCCCTTTTCTTGAAATTAAACAAAACGTGACTAAAAGGGCCACCTAGACCCTCTGCCGTAAAGCTATACATGGCAAGGAAGGGTTGTCCAGAGCTACTGAAAGGTATCGAGGCAAAAACTCCTGATTAGAGGCCCACAACTGTGTGGACGTAATAACTTCCACCGAAAGATTATTAAGGAAACGTAAAGAGGCTGTCCCCTTGCGTAAATCGTGGGTCTTACCCACAACGCCGGGATGCTTCTCTTTAAAGTCCTCGACCAAGAGAGAAGCCAGTGTACGCTCCATCAATCATTCACCCGGACTTGCGACCCATAAAGCACCCTGGTGATTTAGAGGTGCCACTCTTAAATATTTGGTTAGAGCTTGCACTGGGCAAAAAAGATGGTGCACCTTTCCCCTGTTTAACGCCGGCACCGTGAACTCTGAAAACACGTGTTCACTGTGCTCAATCTCGGCTATGAATCCTGGGGAAGGTGCAATGTATATACACTCATGAAGCCTATCAAACCTGAGGCAATTAGGTGCGTTGCTCATCGCCGCCAGCTCAGATACTCTGTTCCCGGTAGCTAAAGCCAGAGACCATTTAGGCCTGAGCTGACGGGGAGGTGGGCGGAGTTTAAAACCTGCCCACATAAATCACTTTCAGATAAATGTTTCTGCATGAACAGATAAATTAAATAATAAACAACCAATGCCACCGAGGGCACAGTTGGTTTTGTTCTAAGAATCCGAGACGTAAAAGCTTTCCAATGCGATTGAAACTGTCGCTTTGTAGACTGGGTATATTGATTCGTGAATATCTTGGTCACGTCGCTACCATAAGGTGCTAGCCAATTGGCCTCCTGAATGTCCAAAATGAACAAGTCCGCGAGGTTTCTAGGTTGCCAATTGTGTTCTAAGTGGAACAACCCGACCAGGAGGGACACTGGGTGCGGCCACCACGTGTTCAAATGCTGGTACCACACTGCGCCGGCCACAGGGGCGCGATTAGCGGGACTACGCCTCGCTAATCCTGTAGTTTGTTGACTACGTGGCACATTAGAGACGCGTCTGGCGGCGGAAAAGAGATAAATGGAACTCAACCTGTTCTCGTCTGTCATCAGAGCGTCAGGTCCGCCCGCCGGCGTTATCGTCCGGCGGGTGAGGTACGACTGTGAGTATCGCCATACACCTTGGCTGTGGCTGTCCCTCGCTTGCGAGCTCGGTATACTCCCTGAACGGGAGCCCTCGTCCGAGTCCCGTAAAGGTTTATGATAATTAAAAGCTCCCATAGCTCATTAACACATTGAAAGCAGAGCTGGTGAGCAAAATCATAAAGTATACTAATTAATTTAATTTATATTTAATTGTATTAAAATAAATTACTATAAATATACACAATATTATCATAATATAATCATAGAAAATATATATGTTTATTAAGATTCAGCTATTAAATTATTTCATTAACAAATAAAAATAAGATAGGGCTACCTGAGCTTAACGGCGTTGAACATACAGCAATGAGAGTTTCAAGTGCCGACACAACAGAGACTGGGGGAAAACTACCCCGCCCCCGGGAACTACCTGGTCACCTGGTGCAACACCGGTAACCCGCCCTGGAAAGAGAATTTTCCGGGGATTAATGCTCAAAGGGTTACACCCAAAAAACGGTACAAAATATGTGCCTCAAAACCGCCGGTCAACGAACCGTAGCACTCCACCACTACTTTTCGTTGTCCTTTAGTATCATATTAAAGATTTCAGCATATCTTTACCTGTCCAGAAGATTTAAGCATATCTTCTGAATCCTCATAAAGATGAAGCATATCTTTATTAAAGATGAAGTCTTTCAAGTATCCCTTTGAAACACTAGTAAGATTCCGGCATCTTTTTATCCCATAAAAAGTCTAAGCCTATCTTAATCTCTAATCTGGCATCACCCAGAAGCCCTCATAGATCGCCGTCTTGAAGGCCGTGATACCCTATTGTATCAATCAATTGTTTGGCAAATTATCGCGAATTGCAAATCAGTTAATATAACCACCCAAAGGTACAACCGCCGGGTTTTATATGCAATGTCAAACCAATTGTACCTGCACCAGACCTCTTTGTAAAAAGGTCGCCGGGAGGGAAAGACTAAACAAACAAACGGCATTGTTTCAATGGCTTATTAACCTGACAAGCGCGATATAGACCTAGGTGCTAGGGTAGTTATTTGTGCATTTCTAGCCCTGGATTCTGACAGAATTCGTTATATTTACAATAATTATAAACCATTATTTGTTTTCGGTATGCTTTTATTTTACATATATGATGTATATATGAACCTTCAAGAGTGCTAAAATAAGTGGGAAAAGCATTTGGGTGGTGAAAAACGAAGATATTGGCCACCCGGTCATAATCTCAGGCGAGAGAGAGACACAGGCAGCCCTCCCCTCTCGCTGTCTGGGAGTCAACTGAGACGAGCGGGGCGGTGTGCCGTGTCTGGGTGTTGCCTATCGACCTTTTATCCCACCCACTTGTGCTACATTATCGCGGGAGAGAAAAATAACCGATAAATGATGATAATAAGAGGAAAAATAGGAGATAATTGAGGAGGGGAGGGAGGGGGGAATAAGGTGGGGAAGGAGGGGAGGGGGGTGGGTGAGATTTACATGGATGAGTACTGGAGGGGAATTATCTCACCTAGAGACAAATTCCTTTGTTTTGATAGGCCCTTTTTTTTTATGGAAGGCTTTTTTTATGGTCCTGCTTCCGTGAGGCCTATCGCGTTCCCTATAGGAAGCCTTCCGTGAGGCCTATCGCGCTTGCCGGGTTAAAGATTTCAGCATATTTTTTATCTGTCCAAAAGAATTAAGCATAACTTCTTAATCCTCATAAAGATGAAGCATATCTTTATTAAAGATGAAGTCTTTCAAGTAACCCTTTACACTTGAAACACTAGTAAGATTCAGGCATCTTTTTATCCCATAAAAAGTCTAAGCCTATCTTAATCTCTAATCCGGCTTCTCCCAGAAGCCCTCATAGATCGCCGTCTTGAAGGCCGTGATACCCTATTGTATCAATCAATTGTTTGGCAAATTATCTCGAATCCCAAATCCGTTAATATAACCACCCGAAGGTACAACCGCCGGGTTTTATATACAAGGACCCCGATGGAAATAAGCCTAACGGCCTTATTGGGCTATCCTTAGTTGGAATTATGCAAGGCTGGTACATGTCATATTTATAACATACTATGTGGTACCAACTCTGTAAATTGCTAACTGAATAAATATTATTATTAATATTATTATTATTATTATTATTATTAATGTCAAACCAATTATACCTGCCCCAGACCTCTTTGTAAAAAGGTCGCCGGGAGGTAAAGACCAAACAAACAGACAGCATTGTTTCAATGGCTTTGAAAAGCTGAGAAAACCAAGGCCAACAGGTGTCAGCCTGATCACCTAGAAAACTGAGTGGAGCCCCCCTCGACGGGAATAACTCAGGAAGCCTGATCCCAGGCTCGACCATAGAAAACGCAGTTTCTGATGAGCCCTCAAGCGACCAAATTCGTCGGGGTAACTTACCTAGAAAAAACGCCGGAAAGGTAACCTACACCAAACGAGACATTTTAACACATTTCATACAAAGGGTGTGCGCAAAAATAGGGATACCTGAACAGGAGGGCGTAATGCATAAAGCAAAAACCGGGGCAAAGGTAACCATGACAGAGACTGGTGGGATAATTACTCCAGGTTCTGCATAGACCCGCCGGGACCCAGCTCTGGAAAAAACGAAAATTTCCAGGAATTAATGCTCATAAGGTTAACCCCAACATGTTCGCACACAAGTGTTAAATAACCCGCCGGGTAACGAGACGTAATACTCAACGACGACAGCTCGCTACGCGGTGGGGTTTCCTAAGTAAAAGATTTCAGAATATCTTAATTTGTCCAAAAGATTTATGAATATCCTCTGACATAATATATAAAGACCAGCATGGCGTTTATAACTGATGAAGTCTTTCCGGTGGTGTTTGTTTCAAGATTCAATTTTGGAAAAAAAAAACACTAAAAAAGACGCCGGTCCCCGAATTATCACGTAGATCAAAAACTGGGGAAGCCTGACAAATATACGAGATCTAACTTCTCCCGAAGTATCTTTTTAGATCGCCGTATGTTGAAGGCGGCGATACAAAACGTATCCCTCAATTGTCTGGTTAACTAACTGAATCATAAATTCGTTATTCCCATCCCTCCAAGGAGCACCCGCCGGGTGTGAATATTAGTTTTAAAAAACGTTAACCCCAATAATTGTGCTCTAAAGCGCCGTATGTTGAAGGAGGCGATACACAATGCATCCCTCAATTGTCTGGTCAACTAAACTGAATTTTGCAAATTCGGGCATCCGACCCTTCCAGGTTGCACCCGCCGGGTGATTTAAAGTTTAAAAGTTAACCCCAAATGTTCCTAACCCCACTTCTTTGTAAAAGATCGCCGGGGAGGAAATACAAAGATCGCGAATTGCAAATCAGTCAATATAACCACCCAAAGGTACAACCGCCGGGTTTTATATGCAATGTCAAACCAATTGTACCTGCCCCAGACCTCTTTGTAAAAAGGTCGCCGGGAGGGAAAGACTAAACAAACAAACGGCATTGTTTCAATGGCTTATTAAAGATTTCAGCATATCTTTCACCTGTCCAAAAGAATTAAGAATAACTTCTTAATCCTCATAAAGATGAAGCATATCTTTATTAAAGATGAAGTCTTTCAAGTATCCCTTTACACTTGAGACACTAGTAAGATTCAGGCATCTTTTTATCCCATAAAAAGTCTAAGCCTATCTTAATCTCTAATCCGGCTTCTCCCAGAAGCCCTCATAGATCGCCGTCTTGAAGGCCGTGATACCCTATTGTATCAATCAATTGTTTGGCAAATTATCTCGAATCGCAAATCCGTTAATATAACCACCCGAAGGTACAACCGCCGGGTTTTATATGCAATGTCAAACCAATTATACCTGCCCCAGACCTCTTTGTAAAAAGGTCGCCGGGAGGTAAAGACCAAACAAACAGACAGCATTGTTTCAATGGCTTTGAAAAGCAGAGAAAACCAAGTCCAACAGGTGTCAGCCTGATCACCTAGAAAACTGTGTGGAGCCCCCCTCGACGGGAATAAACCAGGAAGCCTGATCCCAGGCTCGACCATAGAAAAACGCAGTTTCTGATGAGCCCTCAAGCGACCAAACTCGTCGGGGTAACTTACCTATTTTAGCCATCCTGACTAAAACTTGGTAAACAAAACGGTGTTCTCGGAGCAACGAGAAAAACGCCGGAAAGGCAACCCACACTAAACTATACATTACAGGAGGGCGTAATGCATAAAGCAATGAATAACACAGGAAGCCTGATCCCAGACTCGACCACAGAAAACGTAGTTTCTTATGAGCCCTCAAGCGACCAAACTCGTCGGGGTAACTTACCTATTTTGAGCCATCCTGACTAAAACTCGGTAAACAAAAACGGTGTTCTCGGAGCAACGAGAAAAAACGCCGGAAAGGTAACCCACACCAAACGAGACATTTTAACACATTTTATACAAAGGGTGTGCGCAAAAATAGGGATACCTGAACAGGAGGGCGTAATGCATAAAGCAAAAACTGGGGCAAAGGTAGCCATGACAGAGACTGGTGGGATACTTACTCCAGGTTCTGCATAGACCCGCCGGGACCCAGCTCTGGAAAAAAATAAAATTTCCAGGAATTAATGCTCATAAGGTTAACCCAAACATGTTCGCACACAAGTGTTAAATAACCCGCCGGGTAACGAGACGTAATACTCAACGACTACAGCTCGCTACGCGGTGGGGTTTCCTAAGTAAAAGATTTCAGAATATCTTAATTTGTCCAAAAGATTTATGAATACCCTCTGACATAATATATAAAGACCAGCATGGCGTTTATAACTGATTAAGTCTTTCCGGTGGTGTTTGTTTCAAGATTCAATTTTGGAAAAAAATAAATAAAAAAGACGATGGCCCCCGAATTATCTCGTAGATAAAAAACTGGGAAACCTGACAAATATACGAGATCTACCTTCTCCCGAAGTATCTTTTTAGATCGCCGTATGTCGAAGGCGGCGATACAAAACGTATCCCTCAATTGTCTGGTTAACTAACTGAATTGTAAATTCGTTATTACCACCCTTCCAGGGAGCACCCGCCGGGTGTGAATATTAGTTTAAAAAACGTTAACCCCAATTGTGCTGTAAATTGCCGTATGTTGAAGGAGGCGATACACAATGCATCCCTCAATTGTCTGGTCAACTAAATGAATTTTGCAAATTCGGTCATCCCACCCTACCAGGTTGCACCCGCCGGGTGATTTAAAGTTTAAAAGTTAACCCCAATTGTTCCTAACCCCACATCTTTGTAAAAGATCGCCGGGGAGGAAATACAAGAACAGCATAGTTTTATATTGGCTTTGCAAAACCGAAAAAACTACAAACAACACGTGTCCGTATGAACACTGTTAGATGGGTACAGCCAACCCGCCGGGAATCAGAAGGAGCCTGAAACAGGCACCCCATAGACGCAGTCCTGGGGAGCCACAGACACCCACTCGCCAGGGAAACAAGCCTGTTTTTAAACCACGCGTGGCCAAAACTCGGCAACCAGCCGGGTTTTTTCATGGTGTAACCGAGAAAAACCCGCCGGAAATAACCCACCCCGTCCAGATACCATCTGAACGCAACACAGGACCGAGGCGTAGCCAAAACACAACTAACGCCGGGCCCAACATAGTCCGTGGAATTAGCCAATACACAACTAACCCAGGACACATAAATAGTCCGTGGAATTAGCCAATACACAACTAAACCAGGACACACATCACACAGTAGTACATATTTAGAAAATAAATCAATAACACTTGTATATGTGGTAAAGCTACGAGAGGCTGGCTAGGCCTAGGCAGACGGATAACATTAACATGTTGGAATATAAACAAAAAAGCACGGAATTATATCACAACAGGAACCACCGCCAACACACCACTGTAGCAAATACTTCCGGCAAAGGGAAGAACTGACTTGGGACCCAGAAAAAACTTCACTAAGTGAAGAAAAATACGCTGGGAACGTCAGCAAAAATACGCTACCTCATTAGAAAGATAAAAGGAAGCAATAACGCGTAATGAAAGCCGCTTGCATCACAAAGCTAGCTAACTGTAAAAAAGTTCACCTGTCCACAAGCGGACCACGAGGGTACATCCGAAATAGATGCCCCAAACACACGACCCAAAATACACTGCACTGCGGGCAACCAGCCCAGGACACTCCTGCTACGCATATCCTAACCTTACTCGATACATCCCGGAGTAAACAAATGAGAAAAAACTCACTAGGGACGCAGCAAATGCGGAACCAGCGGAGCGTGGAGAGACACGTCCGAGCCGGCTGACCGCAGAGCAGAGAAGGAAGAATGACGCCTGAATCAGCGTCTGGTCAAAGATCCACACAAGTACATCTACGATATGATGGAAAGCTTATTGGATAGTTATTCTTATTTTCTTTTTGTTTTTTTATTTTTTACGAAGTTTTTTCGTAGTGAGAACCCAATTCATAATGACTGAAGCCATGAGTGAGGTCGCGTGCGCTCATGATGAAGGCTCCTCAGATTTTAAATGTTCTGCGCGGTAGATTCAAACTACAGCGGATTAGTGTTTGAAGAGGATGCCTTATGTAATAGGCATGTTCGTCAATGATGGAGGGGCCACTAATAAATATACACATTACTTAGGCTATAACAAATATATATATTGATATACTATAAAAAGAAGGCATATTACATGTAAATCTTTGAAATTTATAAACTAAATAATGAAACATACAATTATAATGTAAAAGCTATATCACAGGGACATCTTTGGAACTTGTACATTATATAATATATATGTTACATTATGAGGTAGCGTGATCAATTAGGTCAGGTCAGGTAAGGTAGGGCGCGAGTCCAGGGCAGGGCAGGGCATGGGTCGAGTCCAGGGCAGGGCAGGGCAGGGGGCGAGTCCAGGGCAGGGCAGGGCAGGGGGCAGCACTCAGTAGTTTTTGAAGGTGTGGTAGTCCCTGAAGCAGTCACCCAAGCAGAGTGCAACTTTGCACTCCGCGCACATTGAGGTGACTCTTTTGGTGACGTGGGGTTTTCTGACACTGGAGCTGCAGACGTGGCACTGCACCTGCTTGTGACGAGTGCCAATCAGCTAGGTGTTGGTGGGGTAGTGTCTTTCGACACCCAGCTGGATGCGGTCAGGAACGTGATCCCCACGCCATGCCGTACGTCTGTGAGTGGTGGTGCCATACTTCTCCAGGAGTTGATATGCCACGTTATACACAAACCCCCGGAATTTTAGCTTCTGGTTTGGGGACATCTCTCTCTTGACCAACCACAAGTTGTAGGCGTTGAGCATCGTGATGTCAACTAGGTGGAGGAAGAGCTTGTGATACAACTTCACAGTCTTCCGCAGACACTCAACGCCTGACAGCTGACAGTCAGACTTGTCCACCAGGCGCATGTTCTTGGTATAGTCCACTACCATGTCGGGCTTGTAGATGGTCTTCCTGGTTTTGTAGTGGATTTTACCAGAGTCCATCTGGGTACCTGTGTGGACGGTGGAAAGCAGGTGGACGTCTCGTTTGTCCTTCCACTTCAGGGCTATCACTTTCCCGGACTTTTCTAGCTGCTTGTACTTCTGCCCCCTTCGTCGCCTTCTTCGGACATGCCTCTCGCGGTGTTCCTGGACCAGTTCATCTTCAGAAGGTGTGTCACTGGAGGAGGCATCTGACAGAGGAATGACATCACCTGTGAACTTGGGCATAAACTTTCTTGTCTTTCTGACAGTCCCACATGACCCCGTTTGGTTGTCATGAAGAAACTGGCAGAGAGCAGGAGAAGTATACCAGTTGTCAGTGTAGATGATGTGGCCTTTGCCCAGGTAAGGTGCCAACATTTTCCTGACGATGGCACCTGACATGCCCATGGGGTCACCGGGAGCGGCTTTCGGTATGTCAATGTCAGTGCCTGTATACACGATCATGTCAAGCACTATTCCAGTTTCAGTCACACAAAACGAAGAGCTTGATTCCGAACTTATGCCTTTTCAAGGGGATATACTGCTTGAAAACAAGACGTCCTTTGAAGAGCACGAGCGACTCAGCAATCACCAAATTGAGGAAGGGGTAAAAGTATTTCCTATACCTCTCCAACAACATGGTGAACGCATCCCGAACTTTCCATATCCTGTCAATCCTGTTAGGATTTTCGTTGTCTGCAAAGTGCATAAATCTTAGCAGCAACAAAAATCTGTCACGAGTCATGAACTTATTGAAAGTTGGGGTGGTGATGAGAGGGTCGTGCTTCCAGTAGTGTTGCAACACATGCTTCTTGCAAAGAGGCATGAGGAACAACAAGGCAAAAAACGTCATGAATTCTTCCACAGTCGTATCCACCCAGCCTCATATTCTCGCTTTTGGAGAAATGACATCCAATCTGCCAAACACCCACCTGTAGTAGGCGTTTGTTTGGGCAACGATGTAAGTCATTACCTCAAAATCGAAAAAAGCGAGGAAGAAGTCGCTTTCGTTTGCGTGTTCGTCACAGGGCCAGTCATCAGTTGTACCTGACGTCCCAGGATTGAACTGGGGCACGTCAGGCACAAATTGACCCCGTCAGACCACTCAAACGAAGGCATGCCAGGGATCGGAATGTCGTCTCCGTCTGCTTCTGCGTCTGAAATATCGCTGTCATGTTCGCGATACAACACAGCATCATCATCACCCTCCTCTTCACTAGACAGACGCCCTTCTTCATTCTCGTCACCGACGTCTGACTCACTGCCACTGTCCACTCCCAAATCCCCCCACCCTTGGTCCCGTGCTAGGGCGTCGTCGTCGAAACCAGGGCTGCCAATGCACTGCGAATCACCATCAAACAGCAGGGTGGCGTATTTGGATGGTGTCAGAGTTTTTCGGGTCACTCTAGCACGTACGGGCGTCTTATGGTCAGGGGCAGAAGGGCCGGCAGGGGCGGCAGTGGTGCGTGGTGCAGTGGGCCTGCCAGGCAAGATGATGGTGGTGCCTGTCGCTCCTTTTCCTGTTCCTTGGGCAGGGGCGGCAGGGGCAGCAGGGCCGGCAGGGACAGCAGGGCCGGCAGGGACAGCAGGGCCGGCAGGGACAGCAGGGCCAGCAGTTGCTTTCCCTCTCCCTTTCCCCTTCCCCTTCCCTTTTCCTTGGGCAGGGGCGGCAGGGGCGGCAGGGGCGGCAGGGGCATCAGGAGCAGCAAGGACAGCCGGGCCAGGGGCGGCTGGTGGTGGTGGTGGTGGCAGGGTCACTGTGGCAGGCGTACGGGTTCTCTTCCCTACGCCCGTGCCTTTGATTTTGCCTGCCCCCGCAGGTTCTGCAGCCCTAGGGCGGCCTCCTGCGTCGCTGGTACTGGCGGCAGGGGTGGCAGTGGTTGTTGCAGTGGCCTGGGTCGTGGTGGCAGTGTCCCGAAAGACCAATGACCTCTGTGCCATTGCCCTGCTTGCACGTGTTTTTCGTGGTTTGGGTGCTGGTGCTTCGTCCTCCGAGCTGTAGGGCGTGTCGTACTGGTAGCTAGGGTCTTTAGCAGCCACCCTCTGCCTTCCACGGCGGCTGACACCACCAGAAGGAGGGCTGGTTGTGTCATCAGGGAGCGAGCATCAGGGACGTGTGGGCTCCATGACTAGTGCTTGGTTACTGGCGCGGTGGTGCTTGCACGAGTGCGGGGCGATCGTGTGGCGGGGTGGTATCGAGAGTTGACATGTAGTACTATACCCACACCAATTTTTAGCCACCTGCCTATAAACGCGCGGTTTTGGTATGCGTTCAAAAGCCTCGCTCTTAACCTCTCCGCGGCGCACAGTTTTTTTTTTACAGGGTCATACTGTGCGCATGTATGATGATTTTGGGACCCATTGCCAATTTCGATAAAAAGTACATCAGCATGTAGGGAATGTTTGCGTGCATCGGCCCATATATATTTGACCCCCAAAAAAATGTCTGGGGGGGGGTGGGGGAACGGTCCGTAGTTGAAAAATGTGGAGCGAATGGCACCGCGCGGCTAGATTGTCATCGAGTGGCGAGATTTCCCGGCCGAATTTTCACGCGCCCAGGGGATAGAACCAGAGGGAGGAGGTGGTGGGTTACCGCGTATTATCACGTATATCTCCTTTTTTGATCCCTTTTAGGCTATGTAGAGTACGTATACGTGTGTAGGCCACCCATATAACAATGAATATGCCTCATAGTGACCAAAAATTGCAATATATAAGGGAATTATCAAAGATTTTAGGCGGGAATGAAGATGGGTTGGAGGTTTGGCGGCAATTTATGAGATGAGAGTGTGGTTTGCGCTATAATATTACGTATATCTCGTACTTAGAGCACTGTCATGCTATAATACAGACTTGTACGTATGTAGACGTGCCATATATCAATATATATACTGCATATAGACCAATTCATGCGATATTTACACACATTATCAATGAGTTTCTAGCAGACGGAAGCCTAAAAGGGTGGGTGGGAGGGAGGCAGGGAGTGAGTCGTGGAGAGAGTGAAGGCAGGGAGATCTAGCAGGAAACATATGCAGCTATGTGATAATTGTGGAGGCGCCCCAGGCGTATGGATGTCTTGGGATTTTGAACCTTATGTCTAGCAGGTGTCTGGTGTTCGTTGCCACCAAGAGGTCTACAATAACATGAGTCAGGAATGGAGAGAGAGAGAAAGTGAGACATGCATATGTTGTACGTATAAATGGACTTCAGAATTGCATTTTTATGCAAGCAGACATTGCATTTTAGACACATGCGAAGTACCACAGAAACATGTAGGCCATTGACTGTAAATAAAGTACTATATTATAGACCAGCAACGAGGGTGGTCAGTAAACATAGGCAGATTGCCTTTTTTGATAGAGAGCTAAATATAGACTGGTGTCTCCTTACACTTGCGAAAGGGTAGATTGCCACCATAGAAACTTATATTTATTTATTTCCAAGTAATATGCAATCTAAATGTATATTCGAGACCTACTGCAAGTATTTGTATGACAGTCATGACTATGTATAATCCAATATACGCGCGTAGGCGAGACATAAGAAAGATGGTTGAGCAATTTTCGACACCCACACAGTTATTATTCATATTTATTTACAATATTATACAATACAAATGTATTTGTGAAGAGTATTTTATGCATTATTGTATTTATACAAATTTTGTTCCCAGAGAGAGCTGCTGTGGCTGGAGGGAGCAGCAAGGGTCACCCAGTGACCGCTTGACCGTGTGATAATGAGTGGAGTCACACTGAGAGGGGCAATTTTGCTGAGTGTTTGGGCAATTTTTGACAGAATTAAGTTATATAATTACTAATTTTTGACAGAGACAAACTTTTATAAACCTTGGCATGATATAATTGATAATCCCATCAATTTACAAACGTAAATTGGTGGGATAATTCATTTTTGTTTGTATATTGTTATTTCGATTGTAAACACAAAGTTTTGAGTGACATTTGGTATGAGCTCCTGTGGTAAGGTTGGTAAGGTCGCGGACTGGAAACCTCAAAGTGTGGTAGGGTAGTGGGATCGAATTCAGGAGGGGGTTATGGGGAAGGATTATACTGTTTAGATAAATTTTGATAAAAAAATTGTTTACAAGATCATGCCATTGTATTCAAACAATATGAAATATTCATAGAATATATCATACTGTAAGAATACAATGACATGACCTTGTGGGTTTTTTTTTATTGTTTTTTATTATTATCTTAGTAGGTTTCACAGGATTTATTGAAATATATTTATTTTTGTACAATTCATTTGAGGTAAGAAAATATTTACACATTATTTAGGTACCTGCCCCAGATCTCTTTGTAAAAAGGTCGCCGGGAGGGAAAGACTAAACAAACAAACGGCATTGTTTCAATGGCTTATTAAAATTTCAGCATATCTTTTATCTGCCCAAAAGAATTAAGCATAACTTCTTAATCCTCATAAAGATGAAGCATATCTTTATTAAAGATGAAGTCTTTCAAGTAACCCTTTACACTTGAAACACTAGTAAGATTCAGGCATCTTTTTATCCCATAAAAAGTCTAAGCCTATCTTAATCTCTAATCCGGCTTCTCCCAGAAGCCCTCATAGATCGCCGTCTTGAAGGCTGTGATACCCTATTGTATCAATCAATTGTTTGGCAAATTATCTCGAATCGCAAATCTGTTAATATAACCACCCGAAGGTACAACCGCCGGGTTTTATATACAAGGACCCCAATGGAAATACGCCTAACGGCCTTATTGGGCTATCCTTAGTTGGAATTATGCAAGGCTGGTACATGTCATATTTATAACATACTATGTGGTACCAACTCTGTAAATTGCTAACTGGATAAATATTATTATTATTATTATTAATATTATTATTATTAATGTCAAACCAATTATACCTGCCCCAGACCTCTTTGTAACAAGGTCGCCGGGAGGTAAAGACCAAACAAACAGACAGCATTGTTTCAATGGCTTTGAAAAGCAGAGAAAACCAAGGCCAACAGGTGTCAGCCTGATCACCTCGAAAACTGAGTGGAGCCCCCCTCGACGGGAATACTCAGGAAGCCTGATCCCAGGCTCGACCATAGAAAACGCAGTATCTGATGAGCCCTCAAGCGACCAAACTCGTCGGGGTAACTTACCTATTTTAGCCATCCTGACTAAAACTCGGTAAACAAAAACGGTGTTCTCGGAGCAACGAGAAAAACGCCGGAAAGGTAACCCACACTAAACTATACATTACAGGAGGGTGTAATGCATAAAGCAATGAATAACACAGGAAGCCTGCTCCAGGCTCGACCACAGAAAACGCAGTTTCTTATGAGCCCTCAAGCGACCAAACTCGTCTGGGTAACTTACCTATTTTGAGCCATCCTGACTAAAACTCGGTAAACAAAAACGGTGTTCTCGGAGCAACGAGAAAAAACGCCGGAAAGGTAACCTACACCAAACGAGACATTTTAACACATTTCATACAAAGGGTGTGCACAAAAATAGGGATACCTGAACAGGAGGGCGTAATGCATAAAGCAAAAACCGGGGTAAAGGTAGCCATGACAGAGACTGGTGGATAATTACTCCAGGTTCTGCATAGACCCGCTGGGACCCAGCTCTGGAAAAAAAGAAAATTTCCAGGAATTAATGCTCATAAGGTTAACCCAACATGTTCGCACACAAGTGTTAAATAACCCGCCGGGTAACGAGACGTAATACTCAACGACGACAGCTCGCTACGCGGTGGGGTTTCCTAAGTAAAAGATTTCAGAATATCTTAATTTGTCCAAAAGATTTATGAATACCCTCTGACATAATATATAAAGACCAGCATGGCGTTTATAACTAATGAAGTCTTTCCGGTGGTGTTTGTTTCAAGATTCAATTTTGGAAAAAACTCCCCTAAAAAAGACGCCGGCCCCCGAATTATCTCGTAGATCAAAAACTGGGAAGCCTGACAAATATACGAGATCTAACTTCTCCCGAAGTATCTTTTTAGATCGCCGTATGTTGAAGGCGGCGATACAAAACGTATCCCTCAATTGTCTGGTTAACTAACTGAATCGTAAATTCGTTATTCCCATCCCTCCAAGGAGCACCCGCCGGGTGTGAATATTAGTTTAAAAACAAAAAAACGTTAAACCCAATTGTGCCCTAAAGCGCCGTATGTTGAAGGAGGCGATACACAATGCATCCCTCAATTGTCTGGTCAACTAAACTGAATTTTGCAAATTCGGGCATCCCACCCTTCCAGGTTGCACCCGCCGGGTGATTTAAAGTTTAAAAGTTAACCCCAAATGTTCCTAACCCCACTTCATTGTAAAAGATCGCCGGGGAGGAAATACAAAGATCGCGAATTGCAAATCAGTCAATATAACCACCCAAAGGTACAACCGCCGGGTTTTATATGCAATGTCAAACCAATTGTACCTGCCCCAGACCTCTTTGTAAAAAGGTCGCCGGGAGGGAAAGACTAAACAAACAAACGGCATTGTTTCAATGGCTTATTAAAGATTTCAGCATATCTTTCACCTGTCCAAAAGAATTAAGAATAACTTCTTAATCCTCATAAAGATGAAGCATATCTTTATTAACCTGACAAGCGCGATATAGACCTAGGTGCTAGGGTAGTTATTTGTGCATTTCTAGCCCTGGATTCTGACAGAATTCGTTATATTTACAATATAAAGCATTATTTGTTTGCGGTATGCTTTTATTTTACATATATGATGTATATATGAACCTTCAAGTGTGCTAAAATAAGTGGGAAAAGCATTTGGGTGGTGAAAAACGAAGATATTGGCCACCCGGTCATAATCTCAGGCGAGAGAGAGCCACAGGCAGCCCTCCCCTCTCGCTGTCTGGGAGTCAACTGAGACGAGCGGGGCGGTGTGTGCCGGTGTCTGGGTGTTGCATAACGATCTTTTATGCAACCCACTTGTGCTACATTATCGCGGGAGAGAAAAATAACCGATAAATGATGATAATAAGAGGATAAATAGGTGATAATTGAGGAGGGGGGAATAAGGTAGGGAAGGAGGGGAGGGGGGAGAAACACATGGATGAGTACTAGAGGGGAATTATCTCACCTAGAGACAAAATCCTTTGTTTTGATAGGCCCTTTTTTTTTTTGGATGGCTTTTTTTATGGTCTTGCTTCCGTGAGGCCTATCGCGTTCCCTATAGGAAGCCTTCCGTGAGGCCTATCGCGCTTGCCGGGTTAAAGATGAAGTCTTTCAAGTATCCCTTTACACTTGAGACACTAGTAAGATTCAGGCATCTTTTTATCCCATAAAAAGTCTAAGCCTATCTTAACCCTTAATTAGCGGCTCACCACATAAGTCGTATTTAATAAAGCTGGACTATGTGGCGGTGCTCGACATAGGTCGAGTGGCAATTTCAGCACGTAATGTTGCTGAGAGAGAGAGACAAGTGGTGGCAGGAGACTAGCGAGCGTATGACTGCTCCAGACCACCGCGGCGAACCTACTGACACGAATCTCAGCTCCCTCCTCCCTCTCTCACTCGCTACATACTGAATTATATGGGGAAAGTACCGAATTACATGCTTTTTGCACTCGCGTTGCACGGTTATTGCAAGAAAACTAGCCATCATAAAAGGATCGTTATGGTGTCATTTGAAAGCTCTGTTTATGCCCTTTCAGGGATAGGTACTTGTTTTACGTTCTGGGTCTTATTTAGGCATGAAAATGATCACGTAACAGCCCTATTTTGGCTAAAAACACCCCGCTGGGCGGTACATATAAATAAACCGCATAGGCCGCTCTTAAGGTGTTAATCTCTAATCCGGCTTCTCCCAGAAGCCCTCATAGATCGCCGTCTTGAAGGCCGTGATACCCTATTGTATCAATCAATTGTTTGGCAAATTATCTCGAATCGCAAATCCGTTAATATAACCACCCGAAGGTACAACCGCCGGGTTTTATATGCAATGTCAAACCAATTAAACCTGCCCCCGACCTCTTTGTAAAAAGGTCGCCGGGAGGTAAAGACCAAACAAACAGACAGCATTGTTTCAATGGCTTTGAAAAGCAGAGAAAACCAAGTCCAACAGGTGTCAGCCTGATCACCTAGAAAACTGTGTGGAGCCCCCCTCGACGGGAATAAACCAGGAAGCCTGATCCCAGGCTCGACCATAGAAAAACGCAGTTTCTGATGAGCCCTCAAGCGACCAAACTCGTCGGGGTAACTTACCTATTTTAGCCATCCTGACTAAAACTCGGTAAACAAAAACGGTGTTCTCGGAGCAACGAGAAAAACGCCGGAAAGGCAACCCACACTAAACTATACATTACAGGAGGGCGTAATGCATAAAGCAATGAATAACACAGGAAGCCTGATCCCAGGCTCGACCATAGAAAACGCAGTATCTGATGAGCCCTCAAGCGACCAAACTCGTCGGGGTAACTTACCTATTTTAGCCATCCTGACTAAAACTCGGTAAACAAAAACGGTGTTCTCGGAGCAACGAGAAAAACGCCGGAAAGGTAACCCACACTAAACTATACATTACAGGAGGGTGTAATGCATAAAGCAATGAATAACACAGGAAGCCTGCTCCAGGCTCGACCACAGAAAACGCAGTTTCTTATGAGCCCTCAAGCGACCAAACTCGTCTGGGTAACTTACCTATTTTGAGCCATCCTGACTAAAACTCGGTAAACAAAAACGGTGTTCCTCGGAGCAACGAGAAAAACGCCGGAAAGGTAACCTACACCAAACGAGACATTTTAACACATTTCATACAAAGGGTGTGCGCAAAAATAGGGATACCTGAAACAGGAGGGCGTAATGCATAAAGCAAAAACCGGGGTAAAGGTAGCCATGACAGAGACTGGTGGGATAATTACTCCAGGTTCTGCATAGACCCGCTGGGACCCAGCTCTGGAAAAAAAGAAAATTTCCAGGAATTAATGCTCATAAGGTTAACCCCAACATGTTCGCACACAAGTGTTAAATAACCCGCCGGGTAACGAGACGTAATACTCAACGACGACAGCTCGCTACGCGGTGGGGTTTCCTAAGTAAAAGATTTCAGAATATCTTAATTTGTCCAAAAGATTTATGAATACCCTCTGACATAATATATAAAGACCAGCATGGCGTTTATAACTAATGAAGTCTTTCCGGTGGTGTTTGTTTCAAGATTCAATTTTGGAAAAAACTCCCCTAAAAAAGACGCCGGCCCCCGAATTATCTCGTAGATCAAAAACTGGGAAGCCTGACAAATATACGAGATCTAACTTCTCCCGAAGTATCTTTTTAGATCGCCGTATGTTGAAGGCGGCGATACAAAACGTATCCCTCAATTGTCTGGTTAACTAACTGAATCATAAATTCGTTATTCCCATCCCTCCAAGGAGCACCCGCCGGGTGTGAATATTAGTTTAAAAAACAAAAAACGTTAACCCCAATTGTGCCCTAAAGCGCCGTATGTTGAAGGAGGCGATACACAATGCATCCCTCAATTGTCTGGTCAACTAAACTGAATTTTGCAAATTCGGGCATCCCACCCTTCCAGGTTGCACCCGCCGGGTGATTTAAAGTTTAAAAGTTAACCCCAAATGTTCCTAACCCCACTTCGTTGTAAAAGATCGCCGGGGAGGAAATACAAAGATCGCGGATCGCAAATCAGTCAATAGAACCACCCAAAGGTACAACCGCCGGGTTTTATATGCAATGTCAAACCAATTGTACCTGCCCCAGACCTCTTTGTAAAAAGGTCGCCGGGAGGGAAAGACTAAACAAACAAACGGCATTGTTTCAATGGCTTATTAAAGATTTCAGCATATCTCTCACCTGTCTAAAAGAATTAAGAATAACTTCTTAATCCTCATAAAGATGAAGCATATCTTTATTAAAGATGAAGTCTTTCAAGTAACCCTTTACACTTGAAACACTAGTAAGATTCAGGCATCTTTTTATCCCATAAAAAGTCTAAGCCTATCTTAATCTCTAATCCGGCTTCTCCCAGAAGCCCTCATAGATCGCCGTCTTGAAGGCCGTGATACCCTATTGTATCAATCAATTGTTTGGCAAATTATCTCGAATCGCAAATCCGTTAATATAACCACCCGAAGGTACAACCGCCGGGTTTTATATACAAGGACCCCGATGGAAATAAGCCTAACGGCCTTATTGGGCTATCCTTAGTTGGAATTATGCAAGGCTGGTACATGTCATATTTATAACATACTATGTGGTACCAACTCTGTAAATTGCTAGCTGGATAAATATTATTATTATTATTATTAATATTATTATTATTAATGTCAAACCAATTATACCTGCCCCAGACCTCTTTGTAACAAGGTCGCCGGGAGGTAAAGACCAAACAAACAGACAGCATTGTTTCAATGGCTTTGAAAAGCAGAGAAAACCAAGGCCAACAGGTGTCAGCCTGATCACCTCGAAAACTGAGTGGAGCCCCCCTCGACGGGAATAACTCAGGAAGCCTGATCCCAGGCTCGACCATAGAAAACGCAGTATCTGATGAGCCCTCAAGCGACCAAACTCGTCGGGGTAACTTACCTATTTTAGCCATCCTGACTAAAACTCGGTAAACAAAAACGGTGTTCTCGGAGCAACGAGAAAAACGCCGGAAAGGTAACCCACACTAAACTATACATTACAGGAGGGTGTAATGCATAAAGCAATGAATAACACAGGAAGCCTGCTCCAGGCTCGACCACAGAAAACGCAGTTTCTTATGAGCCCTCAAGCGACCAAACTCGTCGGGGTAACTTACCTATTTTGAGCCATCCTGACTAAAACTCGGTAAACAAAAACGGTGTTCTCGGAGCAACGAGAAAAAACGCCGGAAAGGTAACCTACACCAAACGAGACATTTTAACACATTTCATACAAAGGGTGTGCGCAAAAATAGGGATACCTGAACAGGAGGGCGTAATGCATAAAGCAAAAACCGGGGTAAAGGTAGCCATGACAGAGACTGGTGGGATAATTACTCCAGGTTCTGCATAGACCCGCTGGGACCCAGCTCTGGAAAAAAAGAAAATTTCCAGGAATTAATGCTCATAAGGTTAACCCCAACATGTTCGCACACAAGTGTTAAATAACCCGCCGGGTAACGAGACGTAATACTCAACGACGACAGCTCGCTACGCGGTGGGGTTTCCTAAGTAAAAGATTTCAGAATATCTTAATTTGTCCAAAAGATTTATGAATACCCTCTGACATAATATATAAAGACCAGCATGGCGTTTATAACTAATGAAGTCTTTCCGGTGGTGTTTGTTTCAAGATTCAATTTTGGAAAAAACTCCCCTAAAAAAGACGCCGGCCCCCGAATTATCTCGTAGATCAAAAACTGGGAAGCCTGACAAATATACGAGATCTAACTTCTCCCGAAGTATCTTTTTAGATCGCCGTATGTTGAAGGCGGCGATACAAAACGTATCCCTCAATTGTCTGGTTAACTAACTGAATCGTAAATTCGTTATTCCCATCCCTCCAAGGAGCACCCGCCGGGTGTGAATATTAGTTTTAAAAACGTTAACCCCAATTGTGCCCTAAAGCGCCGTATTTTGAAGGAGGCGATACACAATGCATCCCTCAATTGTCTGGTCAACTAAACTGAATTTTGCAAATTCGGGCATCCCACCCTTCCAGGTTGCACCCGCCGGGTGATTTAAAGTTTAAAAGTTAACCCCAAATGTTCCTAACCCCACTTCTTTGTAAAAGATCGCCGGGGAGGAAATACAAAGATCGCGAATTGCAAATCAGTCAATATAACCACCCAAAGGTACAACCGCCGGGTTTTATATGCAATGTCAAACCAATTGTACCTGCCCCAGACCTCTTTGTAAAAAGGTCGCCGGGAGGGAAAGACTAAACAAACAAACGGCATTGTTTCAATGGCTTATTAAAGATTTCAGCATAGCTTTTACCTGTCCAAAAGAATTAAGAATAACTTCTTAATCCTCATAAAGATGAAGCATATCTTTATTAAAGATGAAGTCTTTCAAGTATCCCTTTACACTTGAGACACTAGTAAGATTCAGGCATCTTTTTATCCCATAAAAAGTCTAAGCCTATCTTAACCCTTAATTAGCGGCTCACCACATAAGTCGTATTTAATAAAGCTGGACTATGTGGCGGCGCTCGACATAGGTCGAGTGGCAATTTCAGCACGTAATGTTGCTGATAGAGAGAGACAAGTGGTGGCAGGAGACTAGCGAGCGTATGACTGCTCCAGACCACCGCGGCGAACCTACTGACACGAATCTCAGCTCCCTCCTCCCTCTCTCACTCGCTACATACTGAATTATATGGGGAAAGTACCGAATTACATGCTTTTTGCACTCGCGTTGCACGGTTATTGCAAGAAAACTAGCCATCATAAAAGGATCGTTATGGTGTCATTCGAAAGCTCTGTTTATGCCCTTTCAGGGATAGGTACTTGTTTTACATTCTGGGTCTTATTTAGGCATGAAAATGATCACGTAAACAGCCCTATTTTGGCTAAAAACACCCCGCTGGGCGGTACATATAAATAAACCGCATAGGCCGCTCTTAAGGTGTTAATCTCTAATCCGGCTTCTCCCAGAAGCCCTCATAGATCGCTGTCTTGAAGGCCGTGATACCCTATTGTATCAATCAATTGTTTGGCAAATTATCTCGAATCGCAAATCCGTTAAT
>CM064490.1:37083838-37273174 GCA_032716605.1 Paralithodes platypus
CCCAGACGACGTTCCTCTTATCGTTGTCCTCTCCGCGCGCTGGTTGTTCATGCTGTAGCTGGCACCTCGTGCTCCGTCCTACGACCACTGTCCCAGGAGGGGTCCGCCTGGAGGTCGTTGCTTCTCCTACGTCACCTTCTTCAGTGCCTATTCTTCCTTCACGGTCTCGTCCCACGGTGGTGGTCCCTCCCTCCTCCGCCTCGGTGTCGAGCCGCCCTGTTATCTCAGCCCCGGGGATCCTTGCTCTGTTTCCCCCCGCGGCTCCTGGCCTCCTTTCACCCGGCCAGCCTTCCCCCTCCCGTCGTCCTGCTCCTCCTCATTCTTCTCTTCCTGACCTTCACTTACCGTCTCGCCAGGGGGGTACCCCTCCTCTTGCCTCGGTGGGGTTTCGCGAGGTTTTGGGGTCCCCTTTCTCAGGAGCTTATGTGTCGCTGGAAGAGGGGAATGATGCTGTTTCCCCCTCGGCCGTTCGTGATCGGGGACGAGTCCCTCAACGGCGACACAACCGTCGTCGCTCGCCTTCCTTGGGCCGCGCCGCTGCTGGTTCGTGTCGTGGGTCTCGCTCCCGCTCACGCTCGCCCAATCTGGGGGGGGGGGGGTAGCCTATCTCGGATCGATTGTCGGCTATGCAGGGCTTGGTTGTGTCACGCTTCGACGGGCGCTTGGAGTCGATGGAAGACTCCCTCTTCTCGCCCTTCTTGGCGGTGACTCACCCTCCGCGCCTCACCCTACCTACCCCTGCTACGGTCCCCCTCCCTTCTGCAGGCCTACGCTCTGGTCAGACTTCAGCCGCCCTGACATCCTTCCGGCTGTTCAGTCCCTGGCTGTGTTGACGGGTCTGTCCTCCTACGGGACAGGTTTGTGCGACGCCGGTACGCCTGGCTTAGCCATCATGCTCGGTCACCCTCTCCCATTGTGGCCTGGTTTGCTGAGGCCTTCGACTTCACACGCCGATCCGTCGACGGCTCTCCTCCGTCCCTCCCCCGGAGTCGTCCCTGATTTTGCCTCCTCTTGTGTCTGTCGGCGGGTTGGACGGCGCGTTCTGGTCCTGGATGAGCGCGCCCGTTCTTGAACTTTGTTCTATTGCTACCCCGTTCTTCTCTCCCCCGGATCACCCCTCTGTCGCCAAGGTTTTTCCCTTGCGACAGAGGGTGACGGACTTATTGTCTTGTCTTTAGGTTCCCTCCAGACGTCTGTTCACCACCTGCGGCTTTTCGAGGCGTCTGCGCCAGGCGATCTTCGCGAGGGTTTGGACCGCGTTCAGCGGGTCCACCTTCGGCTCGCGGTGTCTTTGGTTCCCGAGCTGAAGGCGGTTTTTGTGCGCGGCAACTCGGCACCGCACGACGGTACGGTCTTCGTTCTGCCGGCCGGCCCCCTTGGTTATTCGTCAGGGTTTGTTGTACTCTGCGCTATATACGTCGGGGTTTTTTACGCAGGATGCTTGGGACTGCTACGCTTCTCTGTCGGCGGCCCCTGCTTCCGCCACACGACGCCGCGCTGTGTCGTTACGGACCCTGCTTACGTCACGCACCGACGCGATGTGCCGCGCGCGGGGGTCTTCTCAGTCCCCGTCCTTCTGCCGGTCCTCTTCGGGGTGCTGCTGCAAGTGCTGCCAGCCTTGCACGGGGCGCAGGACTGGGACGTTGCTGGCCAGTCCATCGGTTCCGCCTCGCACTTCTGTTCTTTGCCCCTTTCATCCCCTCTGGTGTCGGGGCTGGCCGGCCTTCCACTTCCGGCCGCCCTTCGAAGGGGTCAGCCCCGCGCCGGCCTGGGGTTGGGGTGGCCCGCCCTTTTCGACGAGGTTGGGGGGGGGGGGGTTAGAAGAGGTCAACGTGGCGCTCATGCCCGCACGGCCCGTACCGGGGGTACCTCCACGTCAACACAATGTGTAGTTCTCTGGGTCGGCCTCCTTGTTCTCCTTCTCGCCTGGGCGTACCGGGTCGCTCCCCTCCTCTCGGGTGCTCTCTCGGGTTGTTTTCGCCCTTGCGCCCCTCGGTAGCCGCGAGGGACGTTGGGGGCGGCGGTTTGCGCGGAGGGGTCTCACCTGGAGGTGGACGTCCAGACCCCCACTCCGCTCTTGTCACCGACAACGGCCCATCTCTTCAGAGGTGGCCCACGTGTTCACTTCCATGCCCGAGCTGGGTAGCGTCGAGGGAGTTGACCGCCGGTCACCCGGTTTTCCTCTCCCGTGTCTTTCTGGTTCCGTCACCGACCTGCGACGCGATGCGACCGGTGGAGGATCTGTTGGCCCTCAACGGGCACATCGTGCACACACGGTTTCGGATGCTGCCGGTACCCCGGGTACGCCTGGCCCTGTGCCCTCTGTCGTGGGTAGTGTCGCTGGCCCTCCAGGATGTGTCTTGGCTCGTTCCTCTCCATCCTCGCTTCCAGCGATTCTTGGCCGTTCGGACTTCCGATCGTGTGTTCCTGTTCGACGGCCTTCCCTTCGGTCTCCACATCGCGCCGCAGATCTTCTCCGCACTGGTGGGGCAGGCTCTGGGTCCTCTCCTCAGGAGCGGGCTCCAGCTCCTGTTTTCCTTGGCCGTTTGGTTGGTAGTTTCCGACGCCCTAGGCCTGTGCATTGGCGACGCCCTCACAGTCGTTCGCAACATCGCACGGTTAGGGTTCCCCTTCGATGTTCCCAAGTCACGCTTGACCCCGTCGCGTGTCGTGCCATGGGTCGGTCTCGCATGGGTTTTGTCCAGCGCTACGGTGACCCGGGGTCTGCCGGCCGCGGTGCACCTTCGGTGGACGGTCCTCGCCGTGTTGCCCTCGGTCTCCCTCCCGGGGTGGCTCTGGGACTCGTTCGTGGGTTCGCTGCATTGGGCCGCTCTGCCCCTTCCCTTAGGGAGTCTCTGGCTACGCCGCCTCCTCCTCATGGGCACCGCGGTGTTTCCGTTGCCCCTATGGTTCGGCTCCTGCCGCTCCCGCGTACCGTTCGCCGACGCTTCGGTCGCTGGGTTGCTCGGGGCTCGCTCTCTGCGGCTGTGCCCTGGACCGCCCCCCCCCGCCGACGGTCTGGGTAACCACAGATACGTCGAGCGTGGTTGGGTGCGGTTCCCAATCGAACCTGGGACGTCCACTTCCCGGCAGAGGGGTGGGTCTCCCTCCTCTTACCCGTCTATGCCCTCGGATTGTTGGTTCCTTTGTTCTTCCTGCGGGACCACGCGCTGGCCCTTCGGGGTAAGTCGGTGGCCTTCGGGTTGGACACTCAGACAGGCTGTCCCCCGTTTCCTTATGCGGGGGTCCTCCAGGTCGTTGACTCTCTTGGGGGTCTCGGTGGAGTTATTCTTTCTCGCGGACCGACACCCCTTCTCCTTGCATGCCTCCTCCCTGCCCGGGCCTGCCACCCTTTGGGCGGCCGCCCTGTCGAGAGGGCAGGGCGTTCTTGTAGAATGGGCGATGAAACGGACTGTGTTCGCCGACCTCGCGGCTTCCTGAGGTGTTCCGGAGGTCGCCTTGTTCGCATCGGGGGTGCCGCGCCTGTTGCCTCTGGACCTCTCCCTCCGGCCTCGCGTTCCGGGGGGGGGTCCGGACGCTTTCATGGTCGCCTGGTACAGGTGGCGGTCGATATCCATCTTTCCGCCACCAGACGCGCTGTTGATGTGCCCAGTCCTCGCGAAGCTGCGGCTGTACCACTGCTGCGTCTGGCTCCTCGCACCTCTGTGGCCGGCACGGACTTTGTCCGCCCGGTTGCCGCGGTGGTGCCCGTGTCCGGTCCCTCTACCTGTCTCCGGCTTCCACTTGGGCTAGGTTGGGGTCCTGCGGACCTCTTTGGCCTTCGCATCGTGCTTGTTCATGAGGCGCGGTGGCTCCCGGTCCCCGGCCGGGCCCTGACTGACTTCCTGCAGCGTTCCTGGCCGTCTTCTCCTTGGGGGACTTACGGGTCCCGCTGGAGGTCTTTTACTAGGTGGCTACAGGCCACTCGCCTGCCAGTTGGCTCTCCTTCCCTCGTCCTACGCTCCATGTTTCACCTCTTCCGTACACGTCGCTTTCCTGTCGACGCTATACGTACCCACTTGTCTGCCGTCCGGGGGGTTCTTTGGGTCCGTCGCTGGGCTGGTCGTTCCGCCACAGGTGCTGGATTCCTTCCTGACGGCTGCCTTCCGGGATCGACCGCCTCCGCGCCAGGTCCCTCCGCTGTGGGATCTTGGGCGGGCTCTGGTCCTTCTGGCTTCCCCCACGTATACAAGGGCCGCTACGCCGGTTCCGTTGCTCGGGCGTCCACTCTTCCTTGTCGCTCTGGCCACTGGGGATCGGGTGTCTGCACTAGCGGCATTGTCACGGCCCCGGGACTGCGTGCGATTCTCCCGTCCTTGCATGGCGTCTCGTTCGCCTCCTCCCCACCTTTTGTTACCACGCATGGGAGGGAGGCCCCCGTTTTCCAGCCTTTACGGCGTGGGCATCCTCGCCATGTGTTGTGCCCGGTGTCAGCCTTGCACTCCTCTGTTGCGTCTGTGGCGCCGCCTTCGGGTACTGCTGTGTGGGTGTCTCCTCGGACAGGTGGGAGGCTCTAGCAGGTGCAGATGGGCCGCCACGTTTGTCGGACCGTTCGTGCCCGTCACCCTGTTTGTAGGGGTTCTGCGCGCGATGTCAGATCCTTTGCTGCCTCCTTCCGGTTCCTGCCACATCGATCCTTCCCTGCCTTCGCCTCAGAGGTTTTGTGGTCTTCTATCAATTCCTTCATCTCCTCCTACCTCTCCGTGTCCAGTGTTCGACCCCCTCGGCCGGTGATTGCTCTCGGGGGTCGTGTTTCCGGGTGCTCTGGCGAAGATCCCTGGTCTTCCCCCCTTGTCCCTCGTTCTTTTCCTTTGTTTTTTTTGACAAAGGGGGGGGGGGGGTGTATGGGTTTGCAACACTGGATTGCAAGTTTGGGATTATGTATTGTTCCAGTACATAAGTGTTTTTGCCACATTGAAAATTGTGTTTTGTTCTTGTGTTCAGTGTTTTTGTTGGTTTTTGAAGAAAAGGGATTTTGGGTCCAGTACCTTTTTTGGTTTCAGACAAGTCTATGTTTTTGCATTACTATGAATGACGGGCATGTGTTAAAACTGTTCTTTTTAGCTACTCCTCAGTTTTTCACTCTTTTATTAAACTCTCTTGTTTAAATTGTGTCTTTGTCATTCGTAATTTTGTTTTATGCATTTGGGAGGTACTCCCAACCTACCAAATAGGAAAACCTACTATTTGGTAGTAGTCTTGGAAAATCCAACGTCAAGGCTATTAACCTAATTGCAATGACGAATTGTCTATTTTGACTGCTATGTCGTCATTCCAACCGCGGTTAAAAAGAAAACGTCTAGAGTCTACTCCTTATCTTGCTCTAGACGTTGTACATTAACCAAAACTACCACCGAAGGTGAAAAAAGCATAGAAGAGAAGAAAAAGGGGTTTACCTTAGTTACCGCTTAAGGCCCATCCCGTGTTCCATCATGTGCAGATCCCTGTCGAACGTGCGCATGAGCGACCCTCTTGTCATCACATCTCACGTCAGCAGAAGAACGCGGATGGGCAGGGGTCCGGCGTGAGGGAGGGTATTATGTACGTTGGATTTTCCAAGACTACTACCAAATAGTAGGTTTTCCTATTTGGTAGGTTGGGAGGTACGTCAAACCTCCCAATTTGTTAGTAGTCTTGGCAAATCCAACGTCAAGGCTGCATAACAAATAGGAGGAGGACATCCAAGCCCAACCTACCAAAAACTACAATGGATAAAACATATATACGAATGACAAAGACACAAGGTAAGCAAGAGAGTTAAATAAAAGAGTGACAGCCTGAGGAGTAGCTAAAAAGAACAGTTTTAACACATGCCCGTCATTCATAGTAATGCAAAAACATAGACTTGTCTGAAACCAAAAAGGTACTGTACCCAAAAACCCCTTTTCTTCAAAAACCAACAAAAACACTGAACACAAGAACAAAAACAATTTTCAATGTGGCAAAAACACTTATGTACTGGAACAATACATAATCCCAAACTTGCAATCCAGTGTTGCAAACCGTACCCCCCCCCCCCCCCTTTGTCAAAACAAACAAAGGAAAAGAACGAGGGACAAGGGGGAAGACCAGGGATCTTCGCCAGAGCACCAGGAAACACGACCCCGAGAGCAATAACGGACCGAGGGGGTCGAACACTGGACACGGAGAGGTAGGAGGAGATGAAGGAATTGATAGAAGACCACAAAACCGCTGAGGCGATGGCAGGGAAGGATCGACGTGGCAGGAACCGGAAGGAGGCAGCAAAGGATCTGACATCGTGCGCAGAAAACCCCTACAAACAGGGTGACGGGCACGAACGGTCCGACAAACGTGGCGGCCCATCTGCACCTGCGAGAGCCTCCCACCTGTCCGAGGAGACACACCCACAGCAGTACCGAAGGCGGCGCCACAGACGCAACAGAGGAGTGCAAGGCTGACACCGGGCACAACACATGGCGAGGATGCCCACGCCGTAAAGCCTGGACGGCGAAAGGCTGGTAAACGGGGGCCTCCCTACATGCGTGGTAACAAAAGGAGGGGAGGAGGCGAACGAGACGCCATGCAAGGACGGGGAGAATCGCACGCAGTCCCGGGGCCGTGACAATGCCGCTAGTGCAGACACCCGATCCACAGTGGCCAGAGCGACAAGGAAGAGTGGACGCCCGAGCAACGGAACCGGCGTAGCGGCCCTTGTATACGTGGGGGAAGCCAGAAGGACCAGAGCCCACCCCAGATCCCACTGCGGAGGGACCTGGCGCGGAGGCGGTCGATCCCGGAAGGCAGCCGTCAGGAAGGAATCCAGCACCCGTGGCGGAACGACCAGCCCAGCGACGGACCCAAAGAACCCCCCGGACGGCAGACAAGTGGGTACGTATAGCGTCGACTGGAAAGCGACGTGTACGGAAGAGGTGAAACAAGGAGCGTAGGACGAGGGAAGGAGAGCCAACATCCATCCAGTTCCTAAAAAAGGTGCCTCTTCAGATCCATCAAACTACAGACCAATAGCTATAACTTCCACTCTTGGCAAAGTTTTTGAAATTATATTAAATAATCACATAATTAAGCATCTGGAGAATAATAAATTAATCAGTGATAGGCAATATGGTTTTAGACGATGTCGATCAACTGCAGACATTCTTTGCCTTCTTACACATCAAATCAACCAAGCTACAGACCAACATGGTGAAACACATACAATAGCACTGGATATATCAAAGGCATTTGATAGAGTCTGGCATCATCCTTATTGTCGAGAGATGTCACACGGCCTTGCATCATTAGTTCCACTAATTTCTTCTTATCTTCATAACAGAAAAATACGTGTAATGGATAGATGGCCTTTATTCTCAATTTCACTCAATAAATGCTGGTGTTCCCCAGGGATCAGTTTTGCCCCAACTCTGTTCCTCATTCATATCAATGATCTCATATCTACCACTCATAATCCAATACATTCCTACGCAGATGACTCAACACTCCACAGTTCCTTCAATTTACCAATTCTTTCACCCAACCCGATCTTATAAATTCAAAAATAAACACTGCAATTTCTCTGAACCAGGACCTTTCTAGAATTAATGAATGGGGACAAGAGAATCTAGTTTCCTTTAATGCACAGAAAACAAGTACATTCATTTTCTAACCGACAGAATCTCACTGACTCCCATATATTTTTGAATGATGTAAATATTCCCACTTCCCTAGTCTTGACATTCTCGGTGTAACAATTACTAACTTGAGCTGGGACACATTATGTTAGAAGCATTGCTAAGAATGCCTCTAAAAAACTGGGATCCTGTACAGAGTTCGAGAATTCTTCACTGACGAGCAGTTGGCCGTAATATATAAAAGTCATGTGCGCTCTCAGATGGATTACTGTTCACCTCTGTGGGGTGGAAGTGGAGTGGTTGCATTGAGGCAGTTGGACAAAATTCAAAATAAAGCTATTAGATTAATCAATAACCCCTGCAATCACACAGGACCTTCCTACATTAGCCATACGAAGAAACGTTGCATCCCTTGCATTATTCTACAGATATTTCACAGCAATTGTTCCGAGGAACTTGCTTCAATTGTGCCGCCTCTCCACATCTTTCCCCGTAGAACTAGGGCAGCTGAGAGCGCCATGAATTTACACTTTCTCCTCCACAATGCAGAACTTCTGCTTATCAGAATTCATTTATCCCCAGAGCTACTACTCTTTGGAATTCACTTCCCTCGAATTGCTTTCCACAAACTTACAATCAACAAATGTTTAAATCCAGTTGTTACAAACATTTTATGAATGGAGGATGCCTTTTGGCACATGGACCTTTTTGTTTTATCTGTGTTTTTCCTTCCTCCGTTCATTGTCTCTTAAAAAAAAAAAAAAAAAAAAAAATAACTGGCAGGCGAGTGGCCTGTAGCCACCTAGTAAAAGACCTCCAGCGGGACCCGTAAGTCCCCCAAGGAGAAGACGGCCTGGAACGCTGCAGGAAGTCAGTCAGGGCCCGGCCGGGAACCGGGAGCCACCGTGCCTCATGAACAAGCACGATGCGAAGGCCAAAGAGGTCCGCAGGGCCCCAACCTAGCCCAAGTGGAAGCCGGAGACAGGTAGAGGGACCGGACTCGGGCACCACCGCGGCAACCGGGCGGACCAAGTCCGTGCCGGCCACAGAGGCGCGAGGAGCCAGACGCAGCCGAGGTACAGCCGCAGCTCCGCGAGGACTGGGCACATCAACAGCGCGTCTGGGGCCGGAAAGATGAATATCGACCGCCACCCGTACCAGGCGACCATGAAAGCGTCCGGACCCCCCCCGGAGCGCGAGGCCGGAGGGAGAGGTCCAGAGGCAACTGGCGCGGCACCCCCGATGCGAACAAGGCGACCTCCGGAACACCTCAGGAAGCCGCGAGGTCGGCGAACACAGTCCGTTTCATCGCCCATTCTACAAGAACGCCCTGCCCTCTCGACAGGGCGGCCGCCCAAAGGGTGGCAGGCCCGGGCAGGGAGGAGGCATGCAAGGAGAAGGGGTGTCGGTCCGCGAGGAAGAACAACTCCACCGAGACCCCCAATAGAGTCAACGACCTGGAGGACCCCCGCATAAGGAAACAGGGGACAGCTTGTCTTGTCCAACCCGAAGGCCACCGACTTACCCCGAAGGGCCAGCGCGTGGTCCCGCAGGAAGAACAAAGGAACCAACAATCCGAGGGCATAGACGGGTAAGAGGAGGGAGACCAACCCATCTGCCGGGAAGGGGACGTCCCAGGTTCGATTGGGAACCTCACCCAACCTCGCTCGACGTATCTGGGGTTACCCAGACCGTCGGCGGGGGGGGGGCGGTCCAGGGCACAGCCGCAGAGAGCGAGCCCCGAGCAACCCCGCGACCGAAGCGTCGGCGAACGGTACGCGGGAGCGGCAGGAGCCGAACCATAGGGGCAACGGAAACACCGCGGTGCCCAGGAGGAGGAGGCGGCGTAGCCAGAGGCTCCCTAAGGGAAGGGGCAGAGCGGCCCAATGCAGCGAACCCACGAACGAGTCCCAGAGCCACCCCGGGAGGGAGACCGAGTGCAACACGGCGAAGACCGTCCACCGAAGGTGCACCGCGGCCGGCAGACCCCGGGGCACCATAGCGCCGGACAAAACCCATGCGAGACCGACCCATGGCACGACACGCGACGGGGTCAAGCGCGACTTGGGAACATCGAAGGGGAACCCTAACCGTGCGATGTTGCGAACGACGGTGAGGGCGTCGCCAATGCACAGTCCTAGGGCGTCGGAAACTACCAACCAATCGGCCAAGGAAAACAAGATCTGGAGCCCGCTCCTGAGGAGAGGACCCAGAGCCTGCCCCACCAGTGCGGAGAAGATCTGCGGCGCGATGCGGAGACCGAAGGGAAGGCCGTCGAACAGGAACACACGATCGGAAGTCCGAACGGCCAAGAAGCGCTGGAAGCGAGGATGGAGAGGAACGAGCCAAGACGCATCCTGGAGGGCCAGCGACACTACCCACGACAGAGGGCACAGGGCCAGGCGTACCCGGGGTACCGGCAGCATCCGAAACCGGGTGTGCACGATGTGCCTGTTGAGGGCCGACAGATCCACCACCGGTCGCATCGAGTCGCAGTTCGTCGACGGTACCAGAAAGACACGGGAGAGGAAAACCGGGTGACCGGCGGGCAACTCCCTCGACGCCACCCAGCTCGGGCATGGAAGGGAACACGTGGGCCACCTCTGAAGAGATGGGCCGGCGTCGGTGACAAGAGCGGAGTGGGGGTCTGGACGTCCACCTCCAGGTGAGACCCCTCCGCGCAACCCGCCGCCCCCAACGTCCCTCGCGGCTACCGAGGGGCGCAAGGGCGAAAACAACCCGAGGGAGCACCCGAGAGGAGGGGAGCGACCCGGTACGCCCAGGCGAGAAGGAGAACAAGGAGGCCGACCCAGAGAACTACACATTGTGTTGACGTGGAGGTACCCCCGGTACGGGCCGTGCGGGCATGAGCGCCACGTTGACCTCCTCTACCCCTGCCCCCCCCCCCAACCTCGTCGAAAAGGGCGGGCCACCCCAACCCCAGGCCGGCGCGGGGCTGACCCCTTCGAAGGGCGGCCGGAAGCGGAAGGCCGGCCAGCCCCGACACAGAGGGGATGAAAGGGGCAAGAACAGAAGTGCGAGGCGGAACCGACGCACAGGCCAGCAACGTCCCAGTCCTGCGCCCGTGCAAGGCGGCAGCACTTGCAGCAGCACCCCGAAGAGGACCGGCAGAAGGACGGGACTGAGAAGACCCCGCGCGCGGCACAGCGCGTCGGTGCGTGACGTAAGCAGGGGCAGTAACGACACAGCGCGGCATCGCGTGTCGGAAGCAGGGGCCGCCGACAGAGAAGCGTAGCATTCCCAAGCATCCTGCTTAAAAAAACCCGACGTATATAGCGCAGAGTACAACAAACCCTGATGAATAACCAACGGAGCCGGCCGGCAGAACGAAGACCGTACCGTCGTGCGGTGCCGAGTTGCCGCGCACAAAACCGCCTTCAGCTCGGGAACCAAAGACACCGCGAGCCGAAGGTGGACCCGCTGAACGCGGTCCAAACCCTCGCGAAGATCGCCTGGCGCAGACGCCTCGAAAAGCCGCAGGTGGTGAACAGACGTCTGGAGGGAACCTAAAGACAAGACAATAAGTCCGTCACCCTCCGTCGCAAGGGAAAAACCTTGGCGACAGAGGGCTGATCCGGGTGAGAGAAGAATGGGGTAGCAATAGAACAAAGTTCAAGAACGGGCGCGCTCATCCAGGACCAGAACGCGCCGTCCAACCCGCCGACAGACACAAGAGGAGGCAAAAGCAGGGACGACTCCGAGGGAGGGACGGAAGGAGAGCCGTCGACGGATCGGTGTGTGAAGTCGAAGGCCTCAGCAAACCAGGCCTCCAATGGGAGAGGGTGACCGAGCATGATGGCTAAGCCAGGCGTACCGGCGTCGCACAAACCTGTCCCATAGGAGGACAGACCCGTCAACACAGCCAGGGACTGAACAGCCGGAAGTATGTCAGGGCGGCTGAAGTCTGACCAGAGCGTAGGCCTGCAGAAGGGAGGGGGACCGTAGCAGGGGTAGGTAGGGTGAGGTGCTGAGGGTGAGGCACCGCCAAGAAGGGCGAGAAGAGGGAGTCTTCCATCGACTCCAAGCGCCCGTCGAAGCGTGACACAACCCAGCCCTGCATAGCCGACAATTTATCCGAGAGAGGCTACCCCCCCCCCCCCCCCCCCCCAGATTGGTCGGCCCGCAGGGGCGAGCGTGAGCGGGAGCGAGACCCACGACACGAACCAGCAGCGTCGCGGCCCAAGGAAGGCGAGCGACGACGGTTGTGTCGCCGTTGAGGGACTCGTCCCCGATCACGAACGGCCGAGGGGGAAACAGCACCATTCCCCTCTTCCAGCGACACATCAGCTCCTGAGAAAGGGGACCCCGAAACCTCGCGAAACCCCACCGAGGCAAGAGGAGGGGTACCCCCCTGGCGAGACGGTAAGTGAAGGTCAGGAAGAGAAGAATGAGGAGGAGCAGGACGACGGGAGTGGGAAGGCTGGCCGGGTGAAAGGAGGCCAGGAGCCGCGGGGGGAAACAGAGCAAGGATCCCCGGGGCTGAGATAACAGGGCGGCCCGACACCGAGGCGGAGGAGGGAGGGACCACCACCGTGGGACGAGACCGTGAAGGAAGAATAGGCACTGAAGCAGGTGAAGTAGGAGAAGCAACGACATCCAGGCGGACCCTCCTGGACAGTGTAGGAGGAGGGAGCAGAGGGCCAGCTACAGCATGAACAACCGCGCGCGGAGAGGACAACGTAAGAGGAAGTCGTCTGGGCTGGGGAAGCGGGCGGAAGGGAGTAGAGCCCCTTTCCGTAGAGGCCAGGGGAGGGCACACAGGGGCAGAGCCGCTAACCCCGGCCTCAGGGCGAGAACCATGACGAGGGCGATGGGCGTCGTCAAGGCGATCAGGAGGACGACGACGAGGCGAGCGAGAGCGTGGACGGAGCCGGGGAACCCCCCGACGATGGGACGACCGGCTGCGGGACCCAGGGGAGAGGGCCCGAGCAGGGAGAGGGCCAGGTAAATGGCCGTCAGTCGGGTCAGGGATACCCAGGGCGACGCGGATCCGGTCGGCGACAAAGGCCGGGGAACGGTGGCCCACAGTCCTAATGTGGCGGGAGACCATCGTCCACACCGACGGAAGGGAAGCAGGAGGCCACAGCCGCCGCCGAGGAACCAGGGCCATGGAGCAGCACAACCACCAGGGCCAGACACGTGCCACACAGAGCAGGGAGGTAGGCCGTAGAGGACACACAGAGCGAGTGGCGCAAGCAGGACTTGTGGCTCTCCAAGCACGGGGAGCGACAACCAAGGCGAAAGCAAGGCAGCCTACCTGCACTAGAAGAACACACACCATAATCAGCACGTCGAAGGAGTAAGTGGAGAGAATGTCCAAGAAGAACCAGGGAAGGAGCATGGGGAAACAGGAACACACATGCAAACAGGTAACCGTTCTCACCCTAAACTGGGAGCACAGAGGTAGGTGAGGAGGGCGGCCGAGGCGGAAGAGCACTAGCAGAACCTGCAAAGATGGAGAAAGTGTTAACCACCACTCAACATCTTACATGCAGGGCCTATAACACCAGTAAAGTGCATACACCAATATAGTATCAACAAGATGACATAACAAAAGTCAATAGTGAAAGCCAACTATTACCGCAAATTTGCGGGCCAGTGGAGGCATAACCGTACCGACACTACCCTCCTGCAATTTCGCGGGACCCCCCAACGATCTCCCAAATTTGCGGGGAACCGAAATGTCCCAGAGGACCGAATCGAGCACCCCGCAAATTTGCGGGACCGGCCGAGATGGTCCGGCGCCGAAAAAGCGAGAGGAGCGTCTAGGGAATACCAAAAGAGGCCCAGAAAAAAGCGTCATCTCCTTATGAACTCCAAGCGACGATGGCCATCAAGCTGAGCAGTGTCTTCCTTGATAATATCCTGACTCAACCGGTCAAGGGAGAGGCAAGGAAGACACACCAGGGGAGAGGAGGCACATCCCCTAGGAACCACCCAACCCACAGAGATAGAGCAAAGCCCATGAGGAGAAGTGGCAGGAAGGGTGGTTTGGCACAAACAGGGGCCCCCGTAGGGTACCCCAGGATTGGGCAAAAGGGTATGAAAGGATGGAGGTGAAAACAGTAAGGGAACACAAAAACCAGTAAATGAAACTGGCGAGAAAAAGGGTGGCCTAGCCGTGAGGAGAGAATGTGTCGGGGGCGAAAAACCCTGTGGTGTGAGGGAGGGGCCCCCGTGGGGTACCCCAGGATATCACGAACCACCAAGCGCCCAGGCCCTTGAGACACAGTGAAGGCTCGAAAGGGGGGACTCGGGAATAACGCTAATAATGCGGCCGACACAAACCCTACAAACAGCACCGCCACCACGAAATCTCAGATCGTGAACCAACTGTACGTACACCTAGGCTATGAAAATATGAAAACTCATAGGGGCATAGCAATTCCTGAATGAGAAACAAGCTAGGCTAAAATAAGCTAAAAGCTAAACTATGCCCAGACTAACAGGAAAAAAGAATATGAAAAGAGAAAGGAATGAAAAACACACACGAGGAACGCCAGGCGCCCCCGTACCTTCGGTAGCTATTTCCACACGCGTCTCCATTAAACACACTTAGGAGCCATTTACGTGTGCCCTAGATCACGTAACATCTGTCTAACAAAAGAAGGCCAGATAAGCCGAAACGAACCTAAACAGGGTGAATTAAAGGAGCACAACAAAAGCGACTTCATTCAATGGAGCGCTTGAAAAAATGATGACAAGAGAGGGTCGCTCATGCGCACGTTCGACAGGGATCTGCACATGATGGAACACGGGATGGGCCTTAAGCAGTAACTAAGGTAAACCCCTTTTTCTTCTCTTCTATGCTTTTTTCACCTTCGGTGGTAGTTTTGGTTAATGTACAACGTCTCCTAGAGCAAGATAAGGAGTAGACTCTAGACGTTTTCTTTTTAACCGCGGTTGGAATGACGACATAGCAGTCAAAATAGACAAGTCGTCATTGCAATTAGGTTAATAGCCTTGACGTTGGATTTGCCAAGACTACTAACAAATTGTTTTTTTTTTGGATGGGGGCTGGATGTCTCCGTTATTTATGCAGCCTTGACGTTGGATTTGCCAAGACTACTAACAAATTGGGAGGTTTTCCAAGACTACTACCAAATAGTAGGTTTTCCTATTTGGTAGGTTGGGAGGTACGTCAAACCTCCCAAACCGTACCGACACCACCCTCCCGCAATTTTGCGGGACCCCCCCAACGATCTCCGCAAATTTGCGGGGAGCCGAAACGTCCCAGAGGACCGAATCGAGCTCCCGCAAATTTGCGGGACCGGCCGAGATGGTCCGGCGCCGAAAAAAGCGAGAGGAGCGTCTAGGGAATACCAAAAAAGGCCACAAAAAATGCGTCATCTCTTTATGAACTCCAAGCAATGATGGCCATCAAGCTGAGCAGTGTCTTCCTTGAATTTATCCTGACTCAACCGGTAAAGGGAGAGGCAAGGAAGACACACCAGGGGAGAGGAGGCACATCCCCCAGGAACCACCCAACCCACAGAGATAGAGCAAAGCCCATGAGGAGAAGTGGCAGGGAGGGTGGTTTCGCACAAACAGGGGCCCCCGTGAGGTACCCCTGGATTGGGCAAAAGACTATGAAAGGATGGAGGTGAAACAGGAAGAGAAAACAAAAACCAGTAAATGAAACTGGTGAGAAAAAGGGTGACCTAGCCGTGAGCAGAGAATGTGTCAGGGGTGAAAAACCCTGTGGTGTGAAAGAGGGGCCCCCGTGGGGTACCCCTGGAGTATCACGAACCACCTGTCGCCCAGGCCCTTGAGACACAGTGAAGGACTCGAAAGGGGGGACTCGGGAATAACGCTAATAATGCGGCCGACACAAACTCTACAAACAGCACCGCCACCAACGAAATCTCAGATTGTTTACCAACGGTACACCTAGGCTATGAAAAAATGAAAACTCATAGGGGCATAGCAATTCCTGAATGAGAAAATGAGCTAGGCTAAAGTAAGCTAAAAGCTAAACTATGCCCAGACTAACAGGAAAAAAGAATATGAAAAGAGAAAGAATGAAAAACATGTACGAGGAATGCCAGGCGCCCCCGTACCTTCGGTAGGCTATTTCCACACGCGTCTCCATTATACACACTTAGGAGCCCATTTACGTGTGCCCTAGATCACATAACATCTGTCTAACAAAAAAGAAGGCCAGATAAGCCGAAATGAACCTAAACAGGGTGAATTAAAGGAGCACAACAAAAGCGACTTCATTCAATGGAGCGCGTGAAAAAATGATGACAAGAGAGGGTCGCTCATGCGCACGTTCGACAGGGATCTGCACATGACGGAATACGGGATGGGCCTTAAGCGGTAACTAAGGTAAACCCCTTTTTCTTCTCTTCTATGCTTTTTTCACCTTCGGTGGTAGTTTTGGTTAATGTACAATGTCTCCTAGAGCAAGATAAGGAGTAGACTCTAGACGTTTTCTTTTTAACCGCTGTTGGAATGACGACATAGCAGTCAAAATAGACAAGTCGTCATTGTAATTAGGTTAATAGTCTTGACGTTGGATTTGCCAAGACTACTAACAAATTCAGGTATTAGACTAAATAATGATAATGAAAGTGTTTGGGTAGAGGTTAACGAAGGTAGTGAGACCATAGTTATTGGAGTTATATATAGACCGCCTAATATGAGTAGAAATGGCGGAACATCGTTATGGGAGGAAATTAAAATAGCATCAAGGTTTAGCAATGTGTGCATTATGGGGGATTTTAATTTTCCGAACATTGATTGGCAGCACCAAATAGGCGACTCCGATTCAGTAGAGTTTATTGAGGTAGTACAAGATAGTTTTTTATTTCAATTCATAGATACGCCGACTAGAGGTATTGATATTCTTGATTTAGTTTTCAGTAACAGTGAACATATGATAAATGATGTAGAGATTGGTGACCACCTAGGAAATAGCGATCATAAATCTATTTATTTTAATATACAATGGATAGGGAATGCTAAAGAGAATACGACACTTATCCCAGATTTCAGAAAAGCCGATTATGGTGGGCTAAGAAGAGACTTAAGGGTGGACCCTATTGTTAAGCAATTAAGTCAGGATATGCCAGAGTTAAACTTGCCACCTACATATAACCAGGTTATTGCTTCACTCCACAATGCTCAAAATAAATATATCCCTAAAAGAAAATTTAGATCGCCGCAGAACCAACCAAAATGGATGACTAATAAGCTAATAGATCTTATAGGAAAAAAGAAAGGAATATATAGAAAAATAAAGAAAGACGAAAATCATCTACATTATATACTATCAGACTCTATCAAGACAGGTCAAAAAGGAAATCAGGAAAGCAAAAAGAAATTATGAAATAAGGATAGCCAGTGACTCAAAAAATAACCCTAAAGCTTTTTACCAACTATATAAATCTAAAGTTAGAGATGTAATAGGCCCCCTAAAAACTTCAATAGGAGAAATAACAGAAAATGAATTAGAAATGTGCAGTACATTAAATAGTCAGTTTCTTTCCGTTTTCACTAATGAAAATTTGGCACAGATTCCAGAAGTCAATATGGTATATAGTGATAGTATAGAAAATATGTTAAGTACAGTTAGTATAAGTAGAAATTATGTGCTTAAGGAAATTGACAGACTGAAACCTCAAAAATCGCCTGGTCCTGACGAGGTATATGCTAGAGTATTAAAAGAATGCAGAGATGAGTTAAGTAGCCCATTAGCATTTTTATTTAACAAGTCTTTAGAAACAGGTTTAGTTCCAGAAGCTTGGAAGCTTGCAAATGTAGTTCCGATCTTCAAAAAAGGTGATAAATCGATAGCATCCAATTACCGTCCCATTAGTCTCACATCAATCATAGGAAAGTTGCTAGAGTCTATTATTGCTAGGAAAATTAGCAGCCACTTAGACAAATTTAACTTAATAAATTCTTCTCAGCATGGATTCACTCAGGGACGTTCTTGCCTTACTAATTTGCTTAGCTTTTTCTCAGAGGTATATGAAGCAGTAGATAGTGACAAGTCATATGATATTATTTATTTAGATTTCAGTAAAGCTTTCGACAGAGTCCCTCATGAGAGATTGATGAGAAAGGTTGAGGCACATGGAATAGGAGGATCGTTGTTGGGATGGATTAGGTCATGGCTAATTGGTAGGAAACAGAGAGTCAGCATAAATGGTACCAAGTCAGAGTGGGGAGCAGTCAAAAGTGGTGTCCCCCAGGGATCGGTATTAGGTCCCCTGTTGTTTCTTATATACATAAATGACCTAGATTTAGGTATAACTAGTAGGATAAGTAAATTCGCAGACGATACTAAAATGGGAAATCAATTGATTCAGATAGCGATATAGAGTGCCTCCAAAGGGATCTAGATACCTTACATGAATGGTCAGTAAATTGGCAGATGAAGTTTAACATTGACAAATGCAAGGTATTAAAGATAGGGAAGATGCATACAAATGTTAAATATAAACTAGCTAATTTAGAATTAGAAAATTCAGACTGTGAGAAAGATCTAGGTGTGTTTGTTAGCAATGATTTGAAGCCTAGAAAACAGTGTATAAGCGTTCGTAATAAGGCAAACAGGATTCTCGGGTTCATCTCTAGGAGTGTGAGTAACAGAACTGCTGATGTTATCTTAAAGCTTTACTTGTCATTAGTGAGACCCCATATGGATTATGCTGTCCAATTTTGGTGTCCTTATTACAGAATGGACATAGATTCATTGGAGAGAGTACAGCGTAGAATGACAAAAATGATCCATAATATTAGAAATCTTTCGTATGAAGAAAGGTTGAAGAAATTAGGTTTACATTCGTTAGAGAGACGCAGAGTTAGAGGGGATATGATAGAGGTGTTCAAGTGGGTTAGTGGGATTAACAAAGGGGACATGACAAATGTACTAAAGCTCAGTGATAGCGAAAGAACTCGTACCAATGGTTTCAAATTAGATAAATTTCGTTTCAGAAAAGATTAGGCAAATATTGGTTTGGTAACAGAGTTGTAGATGGGTGGAATGGACTACCAAGTGCTATAGTGGGGTCTAAAACGGTAGGGAGCTTTAAGATAAAATTGGATAAGCATATGGACGAGAAGGGTTGGGTGTGAAGGGGGATCAGCCGGGTTGGGCCAATCAGCACTCTGCATACCCCCATAATCCTGCGTTAATCTCTAACCGTTTTGGTAAGATGATCCTCAGGGTATTAGAGTGTTGAGCCTATAATTGGGCTTTGTAATTGAACTGGGGTTGTGTGGGACAGGGATCTGCCTTGCTTAGGCCAATCGGCTTTCTGCAGACTCCCATTTTCTTATGTTCTTATGTTCTTAATAAGGGAATAACAGGGAAAATAGGTGATAATTGAAGGGGGGGGGGGAAAGGTGGGAAGGAGGGGATGTGGAGGAGTGATATGTGGCATGGCCGAGGGGCAAAAACAAATTATATATAACATTTCAAGTGCTACTGGGGTGTTTTTAAAAAAAAAAAATTTAGGCCTAGGATCATAAGAGTCTCCCCGCAGTCGCCCAGTAAAACTCATAGGAGTCTCCCTGCAGCTGCCGGGTTAATAACCTGACATAGATATCCTTAATTTTTGCAAGATGATAAGTTGGGGGTGGTCTATCATTGGTAGAATTCCCCGCCGAAGCCATTGTAGGCGGGGGAGGTTCTAAAAATCCTGGGGGTCTATTTCTTCTTCTCCCAGGATTTCCTCTTGTTCCTCGCTAACTAGGATGTGAGCTATATCTTAATTTTCTTGAGTCCCGTCAGTTTCCTCTTCAATAAACTCTTCCTCATTTGCTGAGATACGAGGTTGACTTGATCTAAATTTTGCAGACTCCCGAATATCATGAAGGGAACATTTATGATTATAGGCAGGGAAATCGTATGGGTTGATAATGACGAGTGTCTGATGCTAACCTTTGTAATTGTTGTTGTAGGCCTGATTTCTGTTGTATACCCTTGGTTGGTTAGGGGTAAATTTGGGCCTGCTGGGTTGGTATTGCCCTGAGTGATAGGCTGGTTTAGGTGTGGTAGCGGGTTGTCGGTGGAACGGGCTTGATTCCCTGGGTCTACCGGAGTTTTGAGGGTGGGTGGTAAACCTCTTGATGGCGTCGATAGTGTTTGTTTTAGGTTGTACGGCGAGAATTCTCCTGATGGTGATCAAGTCGCGTTGAAAACCAACAGGATCATGCACGGCGAAATACTCTTGAACTGCCGAGGGCAACACTTGCACAAGATTTACAAGAATGTGCTGTTCTTGCTGCACTTTGGGGAGAGTAGGAAATGCAGATTTAATTTGCTGGGTGATAGTTGCTAAAGTGTCATCTAAATTTCCTTCATACTTGGTGTCCTTAATCCGGGCATGGGCGACGAAGATACCCAATGATGGCTTAATAGCATCTATTACTATGGGCCTAAACTGGTCCCAGGTGAGTGCGGGGGTTACCTGCGATGCAACGAGGGAAACGGCTTTTCCCAAGTGCGTTAAAAGGACGGCTATCTTTTCGCGGTCCGTGTTGTATGCCAAGTCTAACACTGGCTTCACTATGTCCATGTATGTTTCAATTTCATAAGTTTCCCCATCGTATTTGGGGATGGGAATGTGAGAGCGAGCTGCCATTTTTACAATGTTATAATATTTCTATTATTGGTAGATATGAAATGCAATGAATTCTTCTATCCGAATCAAGAACCACCGCTAGCCACCAATGTTATACCCTGATTTTATGCAGGTTTAACGATTGATTAAGGTGAGTTCTTCGAGACTGGAATATCGAAGTTCATGCATGTACATATAAATAACACAATAGAGGATATGTATAATATCAAAGATAGTTTGTAATACAGCTTTATTCACTTATTCACTAGTTACACATGTATGAATTGTAAACACTAAACATGGGAAAATAATAAGTGGCACAACTCTATTTTCATTTCTCCCAGCACGATCGTGGATCTAGATAGAGATCAGGTATATTCTATTCAACTGGTCTAAGCAGTATTCTTCTTGAGAATTATACGCACTATTCTCTTTTCGAAAGTTCATAATCTATCTATCTATTGCCTGACGCCGCGATCCCCGAAGGGGTGGCCACGAACGAACCGCCCCCATGCACCTCTGTCCCCAGTCAGTCGACGCCCCTCCCCCCAACCAGCACCGCCTTCGTTCATGTAGTTCCTCACTCCATCCTTCCACCTCATATTCGGTCTACCTCTCCCCCTCTGTCCCTCCACCTCGCTCTCGTACACCCTCTTAGTCATTCTCTCGCTTTCCATACGTTCCATATGGCCGAACCATCTCAAGTTGTTCCTTTTCACACTTTCCAGCACATCTACCTCCACACCACACCTTCTTACTTCCTCATTAGTCTGTCTATCCCTCCATGTAACTCCGCACGCCCTCCTTAAGTAATTCATTTCCACTGCTCTCACTCTTGGTCTGAGTCTCTCAACCAACGTCCATGCTTCGCTTCCGTAAGTCAGTGTCGGGATTACCACACTGTCATGCAAGGACTTCTTCACTTCCATACTGACCACCCTATTTCTTGTTACTGCTTTTAGCGTTCCTACAACCCTCTTCCCCTGTTGTACCCTCTCCCGCACCTCTTCATCCATAGTCCCATCTTTACTCAACACACTGCCCAGATACTTAAAAGAGTTGACGATCTCCATAGCCTGACCGTTCAGCTTCACCTCACACTCTGTGACTTCACCCCTTTCGAAGACCATAACCTTGCTCTTCCCCGTATTTACCTTCAAATTCCGTTTTTCGCACACTGTTCCAAACTCATTTACCAGACCCTGCAACTCCCATTCATTATCACTCATCAGAACTGTATCATCCGCAAACAGCAGTATAGGTAGCTTCCACTCAATTCCCTCCCTTTTCAGCGATACACCAACATCCACTGCTCTTGATAGTATTTCTTTCATAACTCCATCCATATATACAGTAAACAACCACGGGGACATCACACACCCCTGTTTCAAACCAACATTCAGGTCAAAGAACTCGCTCTGCTCACTCTCCACACGTACTGCCGCCTTTGCACTCTCATACATGCTCTTCACTGCTTTCAGCAACTTGCCCTCTACTCCGTATATTCTAAGTACTTTCCACAAACCTTCTCTATCCACTCTGTCATAGGCCTTCTCCAAGTCCATAAAGGCAACATACACCTTTTGTTTCTTCTCCAGATACTTCTCCACAACACAATTCAGGGTAAAAATCTGATCTACACATCCTCTTCCCTTCCTAAAACCTCCCTGCTCGTCGCCTATCCATTTCTCCGTTCTCACTCTCACTCTCTCAATCACTACCCTACTGTATACCTTCCCTACTACGCTTAGAAGACATATTCCTCGGTGGTTACCACACACTCCTCTTTCCCCTTTGCCCTTATATAGGGGGACTATTATGCCAGTCTTCCAGTCATCGGGTGCACTCCCCTTCTCCCATGCTAGTTTGCACATTTTCCATACCCATTCTATCACTATCTCACCACCATACCTCAACATTTCCCCACACACTCCATCTGTTCCTGGTGCTTTCCCCAACTTCACTCTTTTCATGGCTTCCCACACTTCTGACCTCCTGATCCCCACCTCCTCCTCCACTACTTCTCTTCTTCTCCCTCCCATACCATATCCAGCTATGTTTGCTGGCTCTTCATTCCTTTCATTTAGCAACTCACTGAAGTACTCCCTCCATCTTTCGACTCTCTCTTGCTTCTCGGCTAACATTCTCCCATTCTTATCTTTCACACCCTTACTGTTTCCCTTGCTACCTTCCCTAACTTTCTTGACTTCTTTCCAGAACAGTTTCTTACTCTCCCTCCATTTTACACTCAGATTCCTTCCAAATTCCTCATCTACTCTTCTCTTACTTTCCTTCACTACTCTCTTCACCACCCTCTTACTCTCCACGTACCTCGCTCGTTTCTGTCTCTCGGAATCTTCATTCCCTCTACTACCCAACCACTCTCTATATGCTTTCTTCTTTTCTTCCACAGCTATTCTTACCTCTTCTGTCCACCATGCTGTACCTTTCACTCCCCTCCCTCTTCTCCTCACTCCACACACCTCCTCACATGCTGCACAGATCTCATCCTTAAACACCTTGCTCATCTCCTCCACTTCCTCCATAACTTCCAGGTCGAACCCTCCTAGTCGTCTTTCCACTGCTCTCCTGTACTCCTCCCTGACTTCCTCCTCCTGCAACCTCTCCACCCTCCTCACCATTCCACCCTCCTCTCGCCTCCCTCCCGCTCTCCTCACCCCCTTCTTTTGTATCCTAACCTTAGCTACCACTACATAATGATCAGACAGACCCCCTCCAATACCCCTATACACCCTAGCATCCATCACAGATTTCTTCATTCGTTCATCCACACATACATAATCAATCAATGACTTTCGTTCCACCACTGTCTTATCCTTCATCGTCAACATCCGTTTCCACGTGTACCTGTGGATCATTCTGTGTCGGAAGGTGTTGGCTATCCACAGCCTCCTCCCCACACATACGTCCACAAGTGCACTACCATTCCCATTCACCTCTGATGGTACCCCCCACCCTCCCACCACTCCCTCAACTTTCCTATCACCCACCTTACCATTCATATCCCCAATCAGAAATATTCTTTCGTTCTTGTCAAACTTCTCCAGGCACGCCTCCACATTCATCCAGAACTCCTCTTTCTTTCTTTCAAGTATATCCTCTGTCGGGGCATACACGCATACAATCACCCACGTTTGTATTCCTACTTTCATTCTCACCCACACAATCCTTGAACCCACAGACCCATACTCTCTTACACATTCCTTCCATTTGCTACTTACAAACAAACATGCACCTTCTCTCGCTGTTCCTTCACTCACTCCAGCACACACACCCATTCCACATTCCCATTCTCTCACAACTGAACCTTTCCATTTGGTCTCTGTCATTCCACATACATCCAGCCTGGCATTCACTAACACTTCCAGAACCTCTCTCTTTTGTGCCATCATTCATGCCACTAACATTCCACGTAGCCATTCTCAGAATGTCCGAAGGCATGTCCTTAGTCGGTCGTGGTTCGTCAACGTTGGTTCCGTCCGCATCCGAGGCTGTTCGTTCGTTTTTCTTTGCTTAGATATTTTTTCCGGGTGGGGGTCGCAAGCCCACCGACCCAACCTCTTTAGTCGCCTCTTACGACACGCAGAAGGCACGTGGGGCATATTCTATTCCCTAACCCCCAGGGGGGAAGTTACTAAATTCAGATTTTATTTTATATTTACGATATCTTGGGTTAACTGCTACTCGTAGATAATAGTGGACGATGTGATACACGTTCCTCTATTTCTTGGCACAAAATAGGGAAGCTTAAATAAGATAAAAATTAAAAATAGGAAAAATGGGGATTGGGCCTGAGCATATAGATAGATAGATGGATTTCTTTTCTTGGTGGAGAGATGCACTTAGTTGAAGATTTCTTGTGATGCTCCGTGGGCCGTCCAGGTTTGCCGGTCGTGTGAAGAAGTTACAGTTGGGTTAATGGGCTTAGGGTCTTGAATATGGTTCCGTAACTAATAATGAAACAGTTGGTCACCATATCGGATTAACGCAAGTATTCTAGGCATGTAGCTTCAAACAAATACTTGACTATCCTGACCTTTATATTAACCGTTGATGAAATTCTGTTCAGGTACTCTTGGAATAAGGTTTTAAATATTATGTCTCAGGTCTTGCAGGATTAACATAACATCGGACTAACGCAAGAAGAGTTTAGGTAATGGCTCTTCTTGACTGTCTCTAATAGTCTGGGAGCAACCCTACCAAATTGTTAATTTCCGTCGTCCATGTAAGTGAAGGTAAAAAATAGTTTCAAATTACTAATTAGAAAAATAGACAAGTTCGAAATATATGTACCTTAACTAAATATATGGGGGGGCATTCACATACAAAATATATTATTTTTTAGACTGTTGCCATTTGAGCAAATTCGTCTTCCCTTTTAATTCGTAACAATTCTAATTTCTACATTATTTGATTTTTACAGTACTGCCATTTTTGACCAAATAAACTGTGTATCATAACAATTGTCTTATAGTTTACAATTAACCTATATTCAAATAACTTTGTGAAAATTAAATAATTGTGTTAGCCTACCACTGTTTTGGCTACGAAAACTCCAGATGAAGCACAGCCATATGTGCGGAGCTGTCCGTAAGCCACGTGCGTGGCGTTAAGGACAGCTCCGCACATATGGCAGTCAGTATGTACCACTCAGTAGTAGCAGGTTAGTACCGCTCCGCACCCAACCCATAATAAGTAATAACAAACCGTTTTCTTCTATATTTAATTTAACTAATATCTTAAAACATTCAAAATAGCGTCTTCAAATGTAAATAATTAGTTATGCTAAAATATTATCTACAAAACTGTAATACAAAAATGCAACATTCACAAGTAATTAGGAATTTAATTCAAAGAAATTATTTGAGGGGTAACTAAAAATATTCAAAATCGTTTTTCCCATATATCTCTTAAATACAATACATTTCGAAGTTACGATTTGTGCATTATATGTCTAAAAATTATACTCTTTCTATATAACTACAAATTTCAGTCACAATGGTATGGATGAGGTTGATTTTATCTAGACACAATTTGCGGCCTTTGCTCCCGGACTATAACCCTTATAAGAGGTTCAAGGAACTCGGGGCGGTGTTAACCTTTTGGTCGCAAATCCTGGTGGGGTGCCACAGACAATTTGCGGCTAGGATTTATATAACGCAGAGTGCCCGTGGTAATAATATTGTAAGCTAAATATATAATCTGCAGGCGAGCCGATATTAAGGCATGGCTTCCTAAACCTCCCTTGACGACAAGAAGCATGTAACCAGACACCCGTGCCATACAAGCCATCAACTATAACACCAAGACAAACAAGGAAATAGTATACCCTATGATCCAACTCCTCACCACCCTCCACTCTCAAGGATACACAATATCCCTCCAATGGGTACCCAGCCACATTGACATCCTCCATAATGAAATAGTGGATGGACTAGCCAAAGGGATGCACTCCTTCCACCTAACAACAGTCATACCCTACACCACAACCCACTTACACTTAGTTTACACTTAGTTGTATTCCGTCCGTTAGTGACACAGTTGAGCTGGGGCTCCACTGCGACCAGGCAGCTCCCTTTCTTCCACTCTCCATTCCAGAAGTCGGTTGGAGTTGGTGCTGGGGTATCCTGGTGTTGGTGGCCGGTCCGGTATTTTGGCCAGCCACATGTCCAAGTGTTTCTTGAAGGTGTCTGGAGACACCCCGGTTATGTTCCTGAGAGGGGCTGGTATACAGTTGAACAGTCTGGTTCCATTGTATGTAAAGCTGTGATGGATCAGGGATTTGATTTTTTGTGTTGATCCCGGCGTAGTCCTCACATAGCACAGCCTCCCTCGCCTTTGGTGCTGAGTCTCTTGGATGTTTGGGTTTGGTACCTTTTTTTCCAAAATCTTCCAGACGTAGATGATGATGTATCTCTCCCTACGTCTTTGAAGTGAGTACAGCTGCAGCTCCTTAAGTCTCTCCCAGTAGTTAAAGTGTTGAAACCCATGGATTTTACTGGTGAATGTCCTCTGGGTGGCTTCAATTTCTGTTATTTCTCCTACTTTTTGGGGAGACCAGAGCTGGGAGCAGTACTCCAGTCGTGGTAGGACCAGTGACTTCCACAATGTTAGCATACACCTCTCATTTCTTGTGTGGAAGGTTCTCAGGATCCAGCCTGCTATTTGTTTTGCTGTTGTTGTGGCTTTGGTAATATGCTGGGAAAAAGTGGCGTCACTGCTCATATTTACTCCCAAGTCCTTCACTGTGTCCTTGGCGGTAATTTCTTGCTGTCCGCTTTTGTAGTTGGTGTCGTTTTGTAGTGCTCTCTTGTTCCCGTACCTTAGAAGCTCGAACTTGTCTCCGTTTAGGGCCATGTTGTTTTCTTCTGCCCACTTCAGGATTTTGTCCAAGTCTTGTTGTAGTAGCTGAGCATCATGTTGTGAGGTGATTTTCTTCATGAGTCTGGTGTCGTTTTGTAGTGCTCTCTTGTTCCCGTACCTTAGAAGCTCGAACTTGTCTCCGTTTAGGGCCATGTTGTTTTCTTCTGCCCACTTCAGGATTTTGTCCAAGTCTTGTTGTAGTAGCTGAGCATCATGTTGTGAGGTGATTTTCTTCATGAGTCTGGTGTCGTCTGCAAACGATGTGGCTGTTGAGTGTTCCAGGTCCCTGTCGATGTCTCCTATCATGATGAGGAATAGGAGAGGTCCCAGTACTGATCCTTGTGGTACTCCGCTGATGACCCCACCTGCTTCTGATAGGCTTCCTTGAACCGTGACCGACAAACCGGACAAACATCCTCAGAGAAGACGTCCTCCAAGACTTCAAGGAAGAGTGGAAAATAACCATAGCTGGCACACAATACAGTAACATCAAGTCAGAGTGGTCAGTGTGGAAACACTCCATCTACAAGAACAAAGCCTTAAACACCGCGGCTCTCCGCCTCAGAACAGGACACACCAGACTGGGAGGGCATATGTACAGGATGGGACTGCAAGCAAATGAAAATTGCCCGTACTGCCTCACACCTGAGACAGTGGAGCATTATCTACTCCACTGCCACAGACATTACGGTGCCCGCACCCACCTCAGAAGTGTAGTAACCCAACAAGGAGGAACATTCAACATCAAGCATATCCTAGGTGGAGGAGACCTACCACAGCACAGTAAACATGTCATCGCATCAGCCCTAGGAACCTACATCAGAACAACAAACAAAATCACAAGCATATAAAATTACCATCCAACTGAATCTGTACTATACCACCACTGATCATCATCATCATCATCATCATCTCTGACCTCACCCTCACCTTGACTTGAATCACACAGTACACATAGAGCAGTACTGTACTGTACTACAACTGATCATCATCATCTCTGACCTCACCCTCACCTAGACTTAAATCACCCTGACCTCAAAAGACAACGACAAACTTACCCCCCATATACAGTACAGTAGTATAAAATCCACCTTTACTATCTCTCCTAACCCCTATTATACTAACAATTGTTCTTTTCACCCCTCCTAAAACGCCTGTGCAGTAATCTGGAGACACCACAACCCTCCAAGCAAACTGCACATTTAAACAATAAGAAGAAGAAGACTCCCCCAATATATGTGAACCCCTATCCAGTGTGTCTCATTAAGAACCCGATATATATACCCATATCAACATGGTGGCAGCTGGGTAAGCAGTGTACGTGTGAATGAAGTACTGCTGACTAAGTTCTACAGCTGAAATAGTGAGTTATCCTTGGATTTAACCTAAAAAAGTCGAAAGATATGAGTGACGTCATGGCATCTACTTCACAGCCTTTATTCGTCTGCAAGTCTGAGATTGAGCAAGCAGTGGCGTGGAGGCGTTACAAGAAGAAACTCGATCTTTACATCATTGGCAACGGTCTGAAGGGTAAGAGTGATGATATTAAAATAGCGAAATTGTTGACTGGAGGTGACATTCTGCTAGATATCTACGAATCTTTTGGCATAGAAGATGAATCTGCCCTGACTTATGCAACATTAATTGGGAAATTTGACAAGCATTTTTCACCAAGAGATGAGCAGCTGATGGCGAGGTACAACTTTCATGATAGCATGCAAAGGAAAGATGAATCCTTGGAATCTTTTATCACTAGGCTGAAGACTTTGGTAAGACACTGTGGATATGGAGAACTTCAAGATGAACTTCTGAGGGATAAAATTGTTTTTGGTTGCCAAGAGGATACACTTCGGGAAAAATTCTTTAGGGAGGATAGCCTAACTCTAGATGTTGTACTTAAGATGTGTACTGCCTATGAAACTTCAAGGAGATCAATGACAGCATTTCGAAGTGACAAGCAGGAGTCTCTACACAAACTCAGTGCAAAACCCAAGAAGAAGAGTAATCCACAAACAACAAAGACTAAGCCTAACCTCACGCAGTGCGACTGGTGTGGTTTAGCACATTATTGGGGTAAGAAGAACTGTCCTGCAACTGATGCCAAATGTCATAAATGCAAGAAAACGGGACACTATGCCAAGAATGTCCAAGTAATGCAACGACCGGCGGAGCACCAAGAAGCGCAGCGACAGGACGCAAAAAGAAGACATCGCGCAGAGTCCATGCGGTAGAAGATGGAGACACAGAAGAAAGCGACGACTCAGAAGATAACTCAAGAGGACGGGAATACATCATGAACGTATCGACCGGATCCAGAGGAAAACACATAATGGCTAATCTCATGGTCAACGGTAATAAAGTGAAGTTCCAGATCGACAGCGGGGCAAGTGTGAATGCCATTCCAAGTCATCTGGTACCGGACGCAGAGCTACAGCCGTGTGAGTCAACTCTTCAAATGTGGAACTCTACTACAATTCAGCCATTGGGAAAGTGTAGGATTGATGTCCGCAACTGCAAGCAACCACAAAGGTACTATTCTGTTGAGTTTGTTGTTGTAAAACAGGTTGTAACACCAATTCTTGGTAAGCGAGCATCTGAGAAGATGGGATTCATCACAGTTAACTATGAAAACATCTGTGCAATGAATGACATCCTAACAGACTGGCGAAGACGTATTTGCTGATGAAGTTGGCAAGATACCAGGAAATGTTCATCTAACAGTGGATGAGTCGGTGAAACCTATTGCAATTCCTTCATGTAGAGTACCATTGAGCATCAAGTCGAAGGTTAAAGAGAAACTGGAGCAGTTGGAGCAGGAAAATGTCATTACTAAGGTCGACGAGCCTACAGAATGGGTAAGTCGAATGGTAGCAGGAACCAAGAAGTCGGGGGACTGAGAATTTGCATTGACCCTCAAGCTCTGAACAAAGCACTCATAAGAGAGATGCACCCTCTACCGGTAATCGACGACATTCTGCCTGACCTTGCAAAAGCCAAAATTTTCTCCAAGCTTGACCTCAAGAATGGCTACTGGCACTGTGTGTTGGATGAAGAATCACGCAAGCTGACAACATTTCAAACACCGTATGGGAGATACAGGTGGAACGGACTTCCTTTTGGTCTGGCTGTAAGCAGTGAAATTTTTCAGAAGAAGCTACAACTGGTTCTGGATGATCTACAAGGCGTAATTTGTGTTGCTGATGACATTTTGGTCTTTGGAGTTGGTGACACTGATGAAGAAGCTGCAAGGGATCATGACTCAAAGCTGAGAAACCTACTGGACAGATGCCGAGCAAAGAGTCTGAGGCTGAACTGAGCAAAGACTGAGCTTGGTAGTACAGAAATCACATTTCTAGGTCACAAGATCTCGCGGGATGGTCTGATGGCTGACCCAAAGAAGATTGAAGCAATCATGAAGATGCAAGCACCAGAGGATGTGACTGCAGTACGACGACTGTCTGGAATGGTGAACTACTTGAGTAAATTTGTACCCAGTCTATCGGATGTCATGGAGCCTATGAGGAAGCTGACCCATAAGGACACCGAGTGGAAGTGGACAAGAGAACACGATGAGGCGTTCAAGAGGATCAAGAAGATGATGACCCAAACACCCATCTTACAGTACTACAACCCAGAGCAAAAGTTGGAGATTCAATGTGATGCATCTCAAAAAGGTTTAGGAGCAGCGTTACTTCAAGAGGGTAAAACAATCGCATTTGCAAGTCGAGCACTGACTGACACGGAGACACGATATGCGCAGATAGAGAAGGAGACTTTGGCAATCGTCTTTGCACTGAACAAGTTTCATCAGTATTGTTTTGGGAGGAAGACGACAATCCAGAGCGACCATAAACCTCTAGAAGCTATCCAAAATAAGCCTTTGTCAAGTGTACCAAGACGACTGCAAGGGATGTTGATGAGGATACTACAGTATGATGTCGAGATTGTTCACAAGAAGGGCAAAGAAATGTATCTAGCCGACACTCTATCAAGAGCTTATCTGCAAAACACAAGAGATATGCAGGAAGAGGTGTTTGAACAGATCAACATGACAGACTACGTACCCATCCGAAGTGAACGATTGCAAGAAATCCGTCGAGCAACTGAGGAAGATGAAGCATTGCAACTATTGAAGGAGATAATTCTCAAAGGATGGCCAGAAGACAAGAGTGAAGTAGAGACCATGCTGAAACCATACTTTAATGTACGAGCAGAACTGTCATTTCAAGATGGATTGATCTTCATGGGAGAACGTGTTGTAATTCCTACCAGTCTACGTCAGAAGATGAAGTCCGCTATACATTCGTCACATATGGGAGTTGAAGGTTGTCTACGACGCGCAAGAGAATGTTTGTTTTGGCCAGGAATGAATGCAGAGTTGAAGCAATTCATTTTAGAGTGTGAAATTTGTAACACATACTCTACAGCTGAACAAAAAGAACCTCTGATGACTCATGAGCAAACCAGCTGACCATGGGAGAAAGTAGGTGTAGACCTTATGACAATCAAGAGTCACAACTATCTTGTTACAGTGGACTCTTTCAGTAATTTCTGGGAAGTTGACTACCTGGAAAGCACTAAGTCAAGCGCTGTTATCAGGAAGTTGAAGGCGCACTTTGCAAGATATGGACTGCCAAATGTACTAGTTAGTGACAATGGTCCGCAGTTCAGCAGTGAAGAATTTCAAGAATTCGCGGAGAAGTATGACTTTGAACATCGAACGAGCAGCCCACATCATCCCCAGTCTAACGGTAAAGCAGAATCAGCGGTCAAGACGGCGAAGAAACTAATCAAGAAAGCTGTCGAGAGTGGTGAAGATCCGTTTTTGGCGATTCTAGACTACAGAAATACGCCTATGCAAGATTTGGAAGAGAGTCCAGCGCAACTCAACTTTGGTCGACGTACGAGGACGTTACTGCCGACTACTAGCAAGTTGTTGGAGCGAGTGAAGCGGAAGAAGATGCTGAAAGATCTCAAAAGCAAGAAGTACTACGACAAAGGTTCGAGAGTTTTGGAACCATTGGTTGAAGGTGACGTGGTGCGAATCAAGCCAACATCACTAGGCAAGAAGAAGTGGGAACGAGGAGTTGTAACCAGGAGATTAGACGAGCGATCGTATGAAGTGGAGACAGAAAATGGAGCGATAAGACGAAATAGAGGTCATTTACGGATGACAAGTGAAAACGCTGACATAAGAAATAATGGAAAAGTCACTAATACAGACAACACCACAACCATTAGATCTACAGATAGGAATTATACAGACATATGTGTTCCAGTCTACACAAACAACAGACACGTGAGAGACATACACGGTAGACTTGATGAACCTGTCACTACACATGAGAACAGGACGAGCGTGAGACGGAATAGGAATGTATTACCTACCAGGTACCGAGAGTTTGACATGACCAGGTAAGAGTACAGTACCGGTATGACTGATTGCATGTCTGACTAACAGTCCAATACTGGTATGAGATGAGGCACTGGCAGAAATGTAAATGCTGGATGAGAATGTTACAGGATGAGAAAGATTATCTAAATGGAGTAAGTGAGTGAGAATACGACTGAAGCCACTGAATGAGGAGTAACCTAACATTACAGTCTGAATGATAAAGGTTTTGTAATGTGAATGGGAGTGTAAGGATATTATAATGCAGATCGGTATGCAAAGAAATTGTAATGCGAAAGGAAAGAGATTGGATGATTTTGAGTACGGTACTGGGTATCAGGATCTATAAATTTAAGTCAATCATATAACCTTTGTTACTAATTTACTAATCCTGCATGATATAACCAATAACTTTGCATGAAACATTTTTGTAATTTTCAGAACATTGAATATTAATGTTCTAATGTACTAACTTTACTAATATACCAACAATTACTAATCCCATATAATCTCATAAAATAGATTCTTTATGTTTAGTTGGCACAAGGGTATACAATATATTTTTGTATCATATATATTCACTATTTGTGGATATTCTCATGTAGAACAGTATTATCAACTAATAATTAACCTACCTCACCTAGTCTTGTAATACCATATCAATAGATTTGACTAATATACCTCATCTACTTCATATCTCATATATACATACTAATAGATTAATATTCTAACAAAATTAATCACATTCCATACTGTACTAAAAATACTAATTACTGTACCGGTAACATACTGTATACAGTACAGTACCAGTAACTTAACAAATCATAGTACTGTACAATTTTATAAATCATATTGGTACTATTATTACTCTAGCTCATGTGCCATAATAGAATAAGCATTACTTAATAATCCTAGGAGACCTCAAAATGTCAAAATATAATTATTCTTATAATACCAATTTCACTGGTAGCTATCTTCTCAAAAGAGAGAGGATGTTACAATATTGGTAATAATATTGTAAGCTAAATATATAATCTACAGGCAAGCCGATATTAAGGCATGGCTTCCTAAACCTCCCTTGACGACAAGAAGCATGTAACCAGACTCCCCCAATATATGTGAACCCCTATCCAGTGTGTCTCATTAAGAACCCGATATATATACCCATATCAACAGGTGTCTCGCTAAACCCTTCTAACACAAAAGATCTTTCTACCTTAGATCTCTCTTTTTTTTTTTTTTTTTTTTTTTTTTTTTTAAAGAGACAATGAATGGAGGAAGGAAAAACACAGATAAAACAAAAAGGTCCATGTGCCTAAAGGCATCCTCCATTCATAAAATGTTTGTAACAACTGGATTTAAACATTTGTAGATTGTAAGTTTGTGGAAAGCAATTCGAGGAAGTGAATTCCAAAGAGTAGTAGCTCTGGGGATAAATGAATTCTGATAAGCAGAAGTTCTGCATTGTGGAGGAGAAAGTGTAAATTCATGGGTGCTCTCAGCTGCCCTAGTTCTACGGGGAAAGATGTGGAGAGGCGGCACAATTGAAGCAAGTTCCTCGGAACAATTGCTGTGAAAATATCTGTAGAATAATGCAAGGGATGCAACGTTTCTTCATATGGATAATGTAGGAAGGTCCTGTGTGATTGCAGGGTTATTGATTAATCTAATAGCTTTATTTTGAATTTTGTCCAATTGCCTCAATGCAACCACTCCACTTCCACCCCACAGAGGTGAACAGTAATCCATCTGAGAACGCACATGACTTTTATATATTACGGCCAACTGCTCGTCAGTGAAGAATTCTCGAACTCTGTACAGGAGTCTCAGTTTTTTAGAGGCATTCTTAGCAATTCTTCTAACATAATGTGTCCAGCTCAAGTTAGTAGTTAATGTTACACCGAGAATGTCAATACTAGGGGAAGTGGGAATATCTACATCATTAAAAAATATATGGGAGTCAGTGAGATTCTGTCAGTTAGAAAATTGAATGTACTGTACTGTACTTGGTTTTCTGTGCATTAAAGGAAACTAGATTCTTTTGTCCCCATTCATTAATTCTAGAAAGGTCTTGGTTCAGAGAAATTGCAGTGTTTATTTTTGAATTTATAAGATCGGGTTGGGTGAAAGAATTGGTAAATGTGAAGGAACTGTGGAGTGTTGAGTCATCTGCATAGGAATGTATTGGATTATGAGTGGTAGATATGAGATCATTGATATGAATGAGGAACAGAGTTGGGGCCAAAACTGATCCCTGGGGAACACCAGCATTTATTGAGTGAAATTGAGAATAAAGGCCATCTACCATTACACATATTTTTCTGTTATGAAGATAAGAAGAAATTAGTGGAACTAATGATGCAAGGCCGTAGTGTGACATCTTCGACAATAAGGATTGATGCCAGACTCTATCAAATGCCTTTGATATATCCAGTGCTATTGTATGTGTTTCACCATGTTGGTCTGTAGCTTGGTTGATTTGATGCGTAAGAAGGCAAAGAATGCCTGCAGTTGATCGACATCATCTAAAACCATATTGCCTATCACTGATTAATTTATTATTCTCAAGATGCTTAATTATGTGATTATTTAATATAATTTCAAAGACTTTACCAAGAGTGGAAGTTATAGCTATTGGTCTGTAGTTTGATGGATCTGAAGAGGCACCTTTTTTAGGAACTGGATGGATGTTTGCTTCTTTCCAGGGTACTGGGAAGCATGAGGTATGAGTACACAGACGGAAAAACTTTGCCAATACAGGAGCGAGCACCAAGGAGCAATTCTTAAGTACTATTGGAGGAATTTCATCTGGACCAGGAGCCTTATCTACTGAGAGATTCAGCAAAATAGTTTTGACATGTCTGGTGTGGATCTTAAGTGAGGGAATTTCAGGCGAATTAAAATTAAGTACAGGGACATCTTGATTTATTTCATCTAAGGTTGAGTTGGTGGAGAAAATATCCACAAGAAGGTTAGCTTTACCTCGTGGGTCACTTACAAGATTGCCAGTCGGAGATTTTAATGGTGGAATGGATGAAGCAGTAGTGAAGTTGGATTTGAATGAGTTAAGAGTAGACCAAAATATTTTGTTATCATTTGGATTATTTAGAAGTTTATTTGCCTGCATGTGGAGAAAGTTTGATTTAGTTAGGTTTAATACAGTTAGTAATACTGTGAGTAATGCTAGTATAATTTCTTAATAGAAAAACTTTGAAAGGTAGGGGTGCCTTGGAAGTCTCAACGTTTTAACTATACCGAAATATAATCCAATAAATATAAATATATTAATTTCTGGGGTGCCAGAAATAATAAGGTTATGCATATATAGATTACTGGTGCACTATTAAAGATGTTAAAACATAAGTGGAGGAGGACATACCACTTTATGATTTTAATACTTATATATAAATTATATACAACAATTAAAGGTCTCTATGTTAAGTGATTGGGTTGCCACAAATAACAAAAATCCTGAAATAAAGTTTATATATTCACAGACAGTATAAGGACTTCGGGTTGCCGTTATCAATAACTATTTCTGAACAGGGTAAAATTAAACTTTCTCCAGAGCGGGGTGCCGATCTCAAGAAAGCTTATTTCTACTTAATTTTCTTCCAACTTCCTTGGCCTAATGTGCACCAATACTGGAGGGTACCCATTCCCTGAGAAAGGATAGTAAGGACTTGTGTCTGCACTGTTTATAAGGACAAGAAGTCCTTCTTGTCCTAGGGGAGATGAATCTTATTAATTTTATCGTATAACATTACTCTGCTATCCTTGAAGAGTCATTACAAAGAGTATAATGGGCATATGGGTATTAAATCAAGGTTTTATTTGTCTGTCTAAATTATCGGCAGAACTCAAAGGGGATGGCTCTACTAGGACTTTAGTGCAGAGTTTTGAGGGGGATTTCTAGGTGATCTCTGAGCATGAGATCTCAAAAGGGGGGAGGGGGTTTAGGACTTGGTGTTGTCTGACCTCGTGAAAGTATTATTTATTTCTATAGGAGTTGTGCACTGGTACTGTTAGCAAAAAATATAGAAGCAGGTCAGCTTCTACTTCTGGAACATTTGTTAATTATTATTTTAACCCCTAATTAGCGGGGCCCGACTTAAGTCCGTATCTAAAAACCTGGACTATGTGGCGGGGACCAACTTAAGTCTGTGTGCAATTTTTGAGCAAGAATGGCTGTGAGAGAGAGACGAGCGACGGGAGGAGCGTAGGTTACCTCATGACGGCTCAGCACGGACCCCGCGTGCCTACTGTCATCTACTCCACACTCCCTACCTCGCCACACAGGGAATTATGTCAGGAAATTACCTTATTTTAGGGATTTTGCACTCGTGTTGGACGATCGTTGCAAGAGAACGCGTGGTCGTAGAAGGATGGTTGTGGTGTCATTGGAAAGCTCAATTTATGCCCTTTCAGGGATACATAATTGTATTACGCTCTGGCTCTTGTTTATGCATGAAAAAGAGCACGGAAACAAGGCCATTTAGGGTTAAAAAAAAAAACACTGGGCGCGTAGTGGAAAAAAACTGACGGGCCCGCTCGTAAGGTGTTAAGGGTAGAACATATATTTTGTATAATATTACTAGCTTGCTAGCAAAAGTGTTAGGTTATAATAATAATAATAATAATAATAATATTTATTCAGTTAGCAATTTACAGAGTTGGTACCACATAGTATGTTACAAATATGACATGTACCAGCCTTGCATAATTCCAACTAAAGATAGCCCAATAAGTGTGGGGATCGGTTTTTACACCTTACCCGAAAGAGGATTTATGGAGCTCCGATCTTACTCTCAACCATCTGAACAATTTAACCAGCACACCTAAACTTCGTTAAATGCGGAAATAGCCTCACGAAAATATCATGCCCTGGTGGGGGCACGAACTCTCGACCCTTGGGTGTGAGGCAGGCACCTTACCAGTTAGACCAATAGAGATATCCCACTTGGCCTGTTCGGCTCAGGGTATTTCCGCATCCGAGGTCTGTTTAGGCTAGCCTATTTTCACTGACTTTACACTACTTCACCTTCCGGGAAGCGAAAGCTCCGAACAGAGAGGAACGAACAGAGAGGAACAAGCTTGAGCCGAATCGACCGAGAGTCCGTCAGAGAGATGAACGGGAATGGTGAGACAACTTCACTGAGCGATGCTACACGCACCTACAAACTGCCCAGTTGGCAACTAGCTTGGGCGGCTGGCAACTCCACAACCCAACCAATCGAGTCTCACAACACTCCCTGCTCTCTCCTATCTCTTGTCCTGTGGGGATCGGTTTTTACACCTTACCCGAAAGAGGATTTATGGAGCTCCGATCTTACTCTCAACCATCTGAACAATTTAACCAGCACACCTAAACTTCGTTAAATGCGGAAATAGCCTCACGAAAATATCATGCCCTGGTGGGGGCACGAACTCTCGACCCTTGGGTGTGAGGCAGGCACCTTACCAGTTAGACCAATAGAGATATCCCACTTGGCCTGTTCGGCTCAGGGTATTTCCGCATCCGAGGTCTGTTTAGGCTAGCCTATTTTCACTGACTTTACATAAGGCCGTTAGGTGTATTTCTATTGGGGTCCTTGTGGGATTAGGTTAGCTGGGGAAAATGGGGAGGATAAAGAAATAGATACTTCAGAGAAAGTATTTCTAGGGGGTTATTTTAAGATACCTTACATCCTATAGTAAATATCGGTAATCCGTAATCAGTAATCATTTCAGTTTGGTTTGTCTATCTCTTATGTCGCATTTAGTAGTAGACATAAGCTTAGTGCTCCCTTCTCGCAGCTGTCCGGTTCAGGTGTTCCTTCAGGCTACGTCTGAAGGAATACAGTGTTCTCTTTTCACGGACTGACTGGGGTAGGTCGTTCCAGTCTTTGATGGCGGTGAAGAAGAATGTTTGCTTACCCTGTCCTTGGATTCTCGGGACCTTAAAATTAAACATCCTGTTTCTTGTATTATGTCCACTCCTCTCATTTGCTTTAACAAAATCATTCTTTAGATATTCTGGAGGTCTGTCATAGAAAATTTTGAAGGCATTAGTGAGCCTGATTTGTTTGGCCCTGTCAGAGACATTGAGCATACCTAGTGACTGAAGTTGTTCCTGGCCAACATGTGATCTGGGTCCTAGGTTCAGCATGAACCTAACCATTTTATTTTGAGTGACCTGAAGTTTGTGCTGTGCTGATTTGGTTGGCAGCCTTGGGGGTCACTGTAGGGTTGCGGGGTCAGCTAGCCTCGCGCTCGTGCTTTTGAATACCTTTTTAAACAAGGTCTGTTGTCTCTAAATATTCTCTTAGGAATAGCTGATTAGGTTAGGTTACCTTGGTGGAGTAAACATTTATAATTTCTAGGCTCTAGTTATATTACCTAGTAGTTTTTCTAAGCGTTGTAGGACTCTCCTGTGTGGAGGTTAGTTGGCAATACTGGGGTCAACTATGTCACACGTTTTCTAGCCTCCTTGGTTGTGGAAGTTGCGAATTTCCCAGCAAGGCCTGCAATGGTTCATATGGGAATTAACAAGCTCGGATCATGCTAGAATTAATTAACAAAAGTACGCCTGATATTTTCTATATGAAAATATATCTCAGAAACAACTTTATAGGTTTAACTGGTGAACTTGGGTTGGCAATTCTGGTGGTCAGTTTGGCTTTATCTAAAAAGGCAAAAGTTTGTTGGCCTAGGACGCTCCAACTTATGAAAGAAGTATACAGTATGTAGTCTGTTTGAAATTAATAGAGAAATGGTAATATTAGAGAGGTCGTGTACATATGTGTTTATTATAAAATAGAAAACAAAAAATCTGTGTGTGGGACATGGTTCTTACATAATTACATACATACATAAATAAAACATCAAAAATGGTAGGTATCATAACCTTCGTAATATTAATATTGTGGGACATGGTTCTTGCATAATTACATACATACATAAATAAAACATAAAAAATGGTAGGTATCATAACCTTCGTTATTGTTCGTGTGAACCAGCCTTTAATTAATTTTATTCTCTAACTTATTAGAGCTGTTACTAGTAGGTCGACATCAAGGGATAATATCAAGACACGAAGGAAGATAATGTGATTTGTTTACTAGAAGGATCGTTTCTTGCTGAGAAGACGAATAAATATGTGTGTTGGAGAAAAATGAATAAAATAGTTAATCTGTGGATAAAGACATCTACATTTCCACATTATAATGGCAAACATATGGGCCGTCTCAATATGATTTAGTCTACCCTACTCCCGACATTCTCTTTTGTTGTCGGGGTGAGCGTCCTTGACATTCCTGTCTTGGGCGTGGTCGTGTTTCCTTGTTAATTTTCGTTTCCGGGGTATTTTACAAATAAACTGAGGAAATCGCAAAAGCAATTAAGCAATTGATACTATCAACAATGAATATATAGATACAATATAATAAATATAAATATTTGAAAATATGAAGAAGGCACAATAGATTTAAACAAAAGTGAAATAACGGAAAAGCACGCTCACCACCACAGCCACCATATACCGAGACCTCCACCTTTACCTTCACCACCGGTCCACCACCACCATCTCCACCAACAATGTTGCCACACCACCACCACAGCCAACATCGCGGAGATCCCCACCCCTACCTCCACCACCACAGCCACCATACTGAGACCTCCACCTTCACCACCACCACCACAGCCATCATACCAAGATCACCACTTATAGCTGCTCACCACCACCACCACCACCTCTACCAATAACAGAAACAGTTACCCAAGCATTCACCACCACAAGCCGTTTTCTCTCTCTACCACACCTCCCGCGCATCAGAGAAAACGTTGACTCAAGGACTCAAGGATAACAATTATATACCTCTGCAGGGCAGACGATAACATGTGATCAGTTCTCGCCGATATTACACTTCTCCTGCAACACCCCAAACCTACAAACTTGCAACCACTGCCCAGCAAACATTTTAAGTACGGGCCAATTCCGGCAAGTAGCGGCAAGTCCGGAATGTTGGTGTTTTTGTATCGGGCCAAAATATGCTGGCCATAATAGGCTATTCTAAAACGGTATTGGTTCAATATATTATTAATAAATGTTTTCCTTTGTCCGTTTTGGAGCAGGATACATGATGCTGGTCCAGCATTAGTGTTATGCCCTGTTTTTCTACAGGATTAACTTGGGTAATGTGAGTTCTAACTGACTGGGTATAGAAGGCTGCATGCACAAAACAAGGTATGAGGAATAGAGAACACAAAATAAACACACGGTAACAAGACACACGATCACGTTTATTGATGTACACACTTCTGTAGTTTTCTTGATAATGATTAATATGAAGCATAAGAAGGTATGAATACTCGTACAAGACAAATGATAGAATTGAACAACTAGCATTAAGTGGATCTGGATGGAGCCTAGTCTCCCACTTCCAACGTTCAGGTATTAATCTTCTGATCACTGGCTTTATTCACAAGTTGATATACTGGAGACCATAAATGTTACTTATAGATTCATATTCACTATTAGATTTATCGCTGGTAGCTCTGATGCACAAGTAGTAGTTCACAGACTAGATTAGACACGCGTATTTTAGAGCACAGGAATTCTAGTAACCTCAGGGGGTTACTGATCTAAGTTTTATATTCTTGTATCAGAAATACATAGAACGCAAATCAGTGGGCGAACATTCAGATATCAGTAGGGTTTCACTTCTATGTAATAATATCTGGATATATGGGTAATTACGAGAGTTAATATCGCCTGGTAATTAATATAAACACTGATACGCTTAGCACTTCCTAATGGAATGGTTATATATGAATTATACTGGGGCAAAGATATAGCCACTTCATAGTAATATTAATAAGTGAGTCTCTAAATAGCACTGTAACACTGTAGCACTGATAGAGTGAATCTTGGGTAGTATTTGATTGGTCTGGTCCTGGTTATCTTGCGTCCGTGATGTTGGGAGCTAACGACTGGTTCCGCGGCCGTCCAGATGGTCCATATGTAGGAAGTTCTCAAGACGGATCTCTTGGCGATCGTTGCTGGTTACACTCTTATATACCCACTGGTTTCTAAACCTGAATCACAGATATTAGGATATTCCTGTCAATCTGGATCGGAATTAACGCCAAGCGCATCTCACGTCGATCGCTCAGCTTCCCGGCCTGTATGAAGGTTATAAGGTGCACGTAGATTTCTTGTACGTGGACAGATCCTTCTATCTAAATCTGCCACGGAGTCTGTCGGCTCTGGAACTCAATTCTCAGCAACAAACAATGAGGGAGCTCGAGGTCAACTCTGGTGACCAACCACTGGTTGGTGTCTATCTTTCAACTCATTTTACTGGGGGCTGGAGCTTGGTTTATAGGTTCGGTTTTGGACCCTGTAGGCAATAGGGATCTCGAGTTTTGATGGACTTATTTGAGCTCTCAATTGATACGGGAACTAGGTAAGGTGGTGATTACTGTTGTTGTTGTTGTTGTTGTTGTTCCCCAGGCTGTCTGGCCGAACAGCCCCAAGGTCTCGAGCAAGGCCAAGGCCATAAACGAGCGCCCCCACAAAATCCTCCCTGCTTACCACTAACAAAGCCCGGGTGACCGAAGCCACTCCAAGGCAGGGAGCTGAGGAAGATGCGGAAATGCCCAGGAAACCAAAGCCCCACCCAAGGCCCTGTGCCCCTCAGCAATTATGAAGGGAAAGTTGAGGGGTAAGGGAAAAATGTGACGCTTTGGCTCCCAATCTGCCAACTTCTAGGTTGGCAGTAGGGAGGTCAATCCACAGAAAAGACGCCGCCACTTGAGATCTAGAAGATATATAAGTAAAAGGAACAGTCAGAGTAAGCTATGGGTATGGCAGAGATCGCTCAGTTCTCACTCGGATAGACCAGCCCATCACCACATGACTAGAACCCAATCCTCTCAGCATCAGCTAGGAAAGGCCCTAGAAAGCCGCCTTTGGCGGGGGGATAGCTCCCCTATTTCAACTCCTTTCGGGGTTTGGCACCCGCCCAAATCTGTTCTTCGACTTGCCAAACACTCTTTCATCAATAATAAATGCACTGAATTATCCAACTCTAGCTCTTCCCAAGCTTTCTGGCATCTAGCCAAAAACCTCTCCAACAATTTCTCTTCCTCGTCTTTCCCTCCCCTTTCCCACTCTGATGGTACAACCATCACTTCTTCCTCTGACAAAGCTAAACTCTTCGCTCAAACTTTTGCTAGATGATTCCGGGATGATTCCGGTGCTATTCCTCCCTCTCCACCCTCCTCTCTCTTACTTATGCCTAATATCATAATCTCTTCTAAAGATGTACTTTCTACCCTCTCTGGGCTTAACACTAATAAGGCGTACGGTATGGTGATTACTGTTGTGGCATATGGCTGTATGGAGCTTTCATAATGTGAGATAACTGAGCCTTAGTAAGAGGTACTATTTTGGCTATACTGGAAGTATTTAGGGGAGAGAGACTGGATCTACTTTGCGAGGAGGTTTGGGACATCTTTGATAGGAGCGTGTCTCTTCGATTGCTCAGTCTTCATTCTATGGTATAGCTGAGGTGCTAATTTGGTTATCGGAGTATGCAAGAAAGGTTAATGGGTTATTGTGGGTTAATAGAGGTTATTAAAGGTGTTAGTCATACATGGTTAGTTCATTGATAGGAAGAATTCCTGTGCTACCTGGCAATGACCCGGAAGTCAAAATAGGGGTCAGGTATACCTCCGCAGGGGTAGGGGTCTCCCTCCTCGGGTGGGTGGGAGGGGTAGGTGCGCGTCCTCTCTCTGTGATGGTCGTCCGGGCGGCTGTGGCGGGGGGCTTGCCATATTACAAGTGTTTGTAATAACCCTCTGTTTATGAGACAGATGTGGGTGTTCGTAATACCAAAACCGAAGGTGCCTTGACCAGCTGGTTTAATTGGTTGGGTTGTTAATTGCATGGTTTGTTGGATGTGGTGGAGACTGGGTTGCTAACTCTGCCACATTTATCTGGAAGTATGGCAATAGAAGTTAGTCACTGGCGAGGCGGCTAGCCTCGCACTGACGATCATTTGGTACAGGGTTGTGAATAGGTTGTGAGGGAATAGATGGCATGCAAAGGGTTAGTAAAGTTCTAATGGTGTTCCTTCCTACTGGGGGAAGGTAGGCTGGATAGGAGTATATATACAAAAGGTTTGAGAATGTTAGTAACGGAAAAGTTAAGGATATTCAGGGGGTATGGTGGAGAGGCTAGGTTAGGAGGGAGTGGAGGAGCGTGGGGGTTAACGAGAGGGAGAGGGTTAAGGGGGGCTACGTGGAAGGTTGACCCTAAGGTCTCTGGGCGTAGGGGTGGCATTAGGCTACAGTTGGTATCTTAGACTGGGGGTTACCGACAGGGAAGGTAGGGTAATCAAACGCTACCGGGGGATGAGCAATAGGTGGTGGTATATGAGTCTGGAAATTATAGAATCATGTGGACTGTGGGGAAGATGAGGTTAGCTGTAGGTGTGTGCTTGACTGTGGATAAAAGTAGAGAAAAACATAGTGTACTATTACTCGTCAATACGAGGGGTTATGGACACTATTAGTCGACACGATTTCTTGCTGATCTAGTTGTCCCTGGGAACTGCGTTTTCTATGAAATATATACCAAAGAAAGCGGCAGTTCGTAGGGGTAGCTTCGTTATTGTTTCGTGGTAGATATGCGTCGAGACAATGGTAAAAAAGAGTTATCTATACAATCTCTGGTTGGGGTAAGAATTAGAGTTACGGCATGGTTGCTAACATCTTCAGTCATTATCTCTGTCTAGGTCTTACAGGAATAATGGTTATATATACAATGGTGTACCCGTGGGTATCATAGTTTCTTATCAATTATGACATGGGATGTCATTATTTATGTCAATTATTACTTCTCGGATGGAAGAACATACATAGATTTATGGGGTCGGTTGGTCTTCAGAAACTTATTCTGGCAAGACAGGGGTTAACATATTACTTCTCGGATGGAAGAACATACATAGATTTATGGGGGCGGTTGGTCTTCAGAAACTTAGTCTGGCAAGACTTAGTCTGGTAGGACACGAGGGGTAGTGGATACGCGAGGTGGGGGAAGGATCAGCGGTTAAAAGCGATAGGCAGGTGTGGTTTGGAGCTGCTTAGCCCTGCGGGCTTCGGCCTGTCTGAACTGGTTGGCTTGGTCACCTGGTCCTTCGGGCTTCTTGTTCTGGGGCATTTTACTTCCCTCTCCTTCGTTGTAGGCTCGTCCTTGAGCCTCAAGGGTGAAGTAAAGAGAAGTATAGTCATGGTGGGTCATTTGGAGGGTGTGTAGAAGGTCCCACCAGGCAAGAGAGCGAGAGTCAGGTTTCTTGTGCAGGTCTATGTAGACCTGTAGGACTGTGTCTTCGGTGTTGTGGAGGGCGGCTGCCCGGGCTTGATGTGGCCGTTGTAGACGGGCTGAGCGTCCTGTGGACGTTTTTAATTTAATATGTCTTATGAACGGTGTGTATTCGTCCTCAGTGGGGGTAGGGACAGGAGCGACGAATGGTGTGGATGTGTTCATGGTGGAGGTCAGGTATTGAGTGAGGGGTGTGGGACTGACAGGAGGCCTCTTCAGTGTGGTGAAGGGGTTAACAACTGAAGGGGAGGGAATAACGCGTGAAGGTGAATAACGGAGCTGGGGGTGAAGGGGAGATATGAGTCTGGGGTTTTTGGGGTTGTCTTGGGTGGTGTTGCAGGCTGGGAAAATATATGGAGGCAATGTGCAATATTGGTTTAGGTAAGGTGCGTGATGGAGGTGTGTGAGAAAGAGGGGGTGTGTGTGTTGTGTGGCTTGGGCTTTTAGTGGAAGAAAGGGGTTTTGTTTTTACATAACTGTCTTCAAATCTGATGGGTCTGATGATGATTCTACCTTTGGAGGTTCTGGTGGGAAGGTAGATTTTTGTAGTGGGACTTGAGTCGCTCGACGATGTTTTATATTGAGGGGAAGAACGCTTTACAGGTGGAGGGCATTTAGTGGGGGTGATGTAGGGGGTTATTCGAGAGGTAGATGCGTGTGGAGGTTTTTGTCGAGTGAGGGTGGTAGGAGGAATGGGAGAGGATTGGGTGGGGGTATTGATGGGGGTTCTCGGAGGGGCGACTTTGTGGGGGGATTTAAGTGGGGTGTGGAGGTCGGGTACGTTATTTTGGAGGGGCTTTGGTTGGGAGTTACTTGTGTGGTAGACGTGGTGGGTGAGGAGGGGTTGGTCGTTGGCATAGGGTAGTCTTTAGGGGGAGGTTGGTTGGGGGTTTTATGAGATGATGAGGTTGGTTGATGCGTGGGTGGGGTCGCAGGGATAGTGGAGGGGAAAGGGGTGGATGCGGGGGGGCTAGACGAGTGGGTAGTGAGGGGAGGTTTAATTTGGAGGGTTGGGGGTAGGAAAGTGTGTTGGGTGCGTTCTTTGGTGGGGTTGGTGATTTGATGGTGGTGGAAATAGGTGGTTTTGTGGGAGTTTGGTAGGGGGCCAGATCTAGAAGGTCATTCGGGGTGATGAGGTGGGGGTTGAGAGGGGATGAGGATGAAGGGGAAGGTATTTGCTCTCGTGGGAGGGTGGGGGTGGTTATTTTTGGAATATAGTTAGAGGGGTGATGGTGTTTGCTTGTGATTATTCGTCTTCTTTCCCTTTGGGGAGGAGAATTCGATGAAGAAGAAGAGGAGGAGGAGGATAGTGGTCTGGCAGCTCTATGGAACTTTGTTATCAGGGTGTGTTTTCTGGAGGGTTTAAAGGATTTCAGTCGTGGGCGTAAGTTGTAGCGTGAGGTGACTGGGGTAGGTTGTGTGGTGCGGTTGGGTGTGTACTTGGTTTTAGGTGGGGGTGGTGGTTTTCTTACTGTGGCGCCTGGTGTAGGTACTTCAGGGCTAGACGGGAGGGTTTCTGTTGTGGTCGGGGTTGTGGGTGGAGGTTTTCGTACTTTGATATTTTGGGGAGGTACATGACTATCAGAAGTGAAGGAATTGGTCATGGTGGAGGAAGGTGTGATAGTGGGGGCTTGGGGTTTGTAGAGGTTAGTTTGGGGGGTATGTTGAGGAAGGATCGGCAGGTTCTGTGCTGGAGGGTTTAGGCCTTTAGGGGTTTGTAGGGGAACATTCATAGCCTGAGTGGGAGGGGTAGTAGGGGTGTTCAATTCAGGGTCGGACGTGTGGGGTGGGGTAATGTCTTGTGGTTTTAGAGGTTTAAAAGCTCGGACGAATCTATTTCTGAATGTGCGAGTCACGCCGTGATAATCGATCGATATTCTCTCTCTCTCTCTTGCACTCGCTTGCCATCAGTGATGACAACACCCTGCTTGCAACTCGCTAATGTTAGCACGAAAATATACCTCAGAATAAGGGAATAACAGGGAAAATAGGTGATAACTGAAGGAGAGGAGGAGAGTGGGGAAGGAGGGGAGGTAGAGGACTGAGATTTTGCATGGCCCAGGGGCCAAACAAAAATAAAAAAATAAAAAAATAAAAATATTTTGTTTTCGATGTCAAAAGTTGATTTTTTTTTTCACTCACTCATAAGAGTCTCCCCGCAGTCCGCCGGGGGAACTCTTAAAAGTCTCCCGGCAGTTCCCGGGTTAAGAGCAATCATTTTGGTACGTAACTGGTTGTTGATGGTGTGATGGCTGCGTTCGCATATAGCATTTCCTTGAGGCCAGTACGGGGATGAGTGTTTGATCTTAATACCGCATTGTTGGGTGAACTGGTGCCAAACGTGTCCACTAAATTCGGGGGCATTGTCGGATAGAAGAGCAAGGGGAAGGCCGAATATAGGGAACACTTCTGTGGCAAGCAGTGCGGCGACGGTGGTGGCTGTGTGGTCTTTAACTGGGCAGGCTATTAAAAATTTTGAATATACGTCAACAAATGTGACGATATAGTGGTTGCCAGCGTAAGAAGGAAACGGGCCAATGATGTCGAGGGATAGGACTTTGAATGGTTTGTTGGCAGAAATGGTACCAGCTGGGCCTGGGGTGCATGATCTATCCTTCCCCAATAAACAAGGTTTGCAGGATTCTGTCACGCGTTGTGCAATCTTGGAGGGGTTGGGGGTCCAGTACTGATCCGCGAAGATTTTTAACATCTTCTTTTGTCCAAGGTGTATGCCGTTTCCCTCGTGGATGGCAATCATGTAGTCGTGGGCAATGGTGGGGTCTAGGACTATGTGACCGGAGTCTGTGGCAAGTTGATCTCCCCAGCGAGTCAGTTTCTTGAAGATATTTAACGGTATCCAGGGTGGTCTGATCCTTGTTTCCCAAGATTGAATTAGTGAGGGGGCTGGGGGGGAATTATGTTGGTTGATGGGGGTATGTAAGAGCTCAGTGTTTTGTAAGGCGGCTAGGTTGGTGGGGGGGTCTTTCGGTACTGGCAAACGTGACAGGGCGTCTGCATTGGTGTGAAGTTTACCTGGACGATACTGTATTGTAAAATCGTAGTCCTCTAGTGTCTCTCCAGCATACCAAGATGGCTGAGTTGGTTTCGCACCTACGCAACCATTGCAAAGATTGATGGTCGGTTATTATATCTAGTTTCGCGCCCATAAAATGACCTGAAGTGGTTGAGTGCCCAAATGATCCCTAGGCACTCTCTCTTGGTGGCTGCATAATTCTGTTGGGCTTGGTTGAGTGTGGAGCTGGCATACGCTATCACATGTTCCTCTCCGTCTCTTACTTGAGCTAAAACTGCACCAATGGCGTACAGAGATACGTCGGTATAAAGACGGAAAGGTTTATGGTAATCAGGGAAAGCGACAATAGGGGATTGGATCAGCTTTTGTTTCAAAGTGTTAAAAGCGAGGTCTCTTTCAGGTGTCCAGGTGAATGGGGTGTCCTTGTGGGTGAGTTGGTGGAGGGGTCTGGCTATTGCGGCAAAGTGTGGGACGAAACGTCTGTAGTATGTGGCTAAACCTAGAAAAGAATGTACTCCTTTAACGGTGGTGGGTGGGGGTTGGTTTTGTATGGCTTGAAGTTTCTTGGGGTCTGGTGCAATGCCATGTTCAGATATTACGTGGCCGAGGAAATCTACCTTATTTCGTGCAATCTCGCATTTTGAGGGTTTCAATTTCAGCCCGGCGGCTCGGATTCTTTGAAGAACTTGTTTCAACCTGAGGAGGTGTTCTTCCCATGTTTGTGAGTATACAATAATATCGTCTAGATACGCTAGGCAGGTTTCCCAGGTAAGGCCATGTAATACCGCTTCCATCAAACGGGAGAAAGTGGCGGGTCCGTTATAGGGCCAAAAGGTAGGACGTTAAATTCGTAGTGGTGGCCACCACTAGTGGAGAATGCTGTTTTTTCTTGGTCCTCTGCCTTGATGGGCACTTGCCAATACCCTGCTTGCAAGTCGAGGGTAGTGAACCATCTGGATCTGTATAGGGAGTCAAGGGAATCGTCTATCCTGGGTAATGGCGTAGCGTCCTTAATGGTTACGTCATTCAATCTCCTGTAATCTACGCAAAAACGGGTCGACCCATCTTTCTTTTTTACTAGGACAACAGGGGAAGACCAGGGGCTGATGGACGGGGTAGCAATTCCGGCCTCTAACATCTCTTGGACTTGGCGTTCCTCTTCCTGGCGTTGTATGGGATTTTTTCTACGGGATGGTTGTCTTATGGGGGGCCTGTGGTGTTAATGATTGTGTTGTTCAACATTGGTCTGTCCTATTTCAGTGGGTTGTTGGGCAAATACGTCACTGAACTCTAGCAATAGTTCGTACATGCTGTGTTTTTGGTGGTCGGATAATGTGTCAGGGAGAGGGGGTAATTTGAGACTGGTAGGGGTTTCATTGGAATCTATGGGGAGGTCATCAAATGTTTCGAGGTCTCCTATGATGAGGCCTTTGGTAATGTCAGGGATTCTTCAGAGATATTGGCCACTAGAATGTGGTTTATGCGAGCGGAAATGATGGCGGGTTGTAGGAGGCAACTATTGGGGTCGGTGGACGTGGTAGTGGGGGAAAATATCATGTGAGTTTGGGGTATGGGTCGAAGGTTAACCCATTTTTGATGGCGGGGGGGAATTTGACATTTATCTTGAACTACAGCTGGGCTAATGATGGTGGGGGACCGACTGGTGAGCAGGTGCTCGGTACGCATGAGGGGGGGGAAATCACTTTGGTGGGGGTCACGCGTGAGGGGGGGAGTAACGGCGCGTGTGGGAGGATCAGAGGGGTGAGGTGTGAGTGATTTAGAAAACGGAATTTGTTGGTGGGACTGTGGAGGATTGGTGGGGGAAGAGTTAGGCATAGAACATGGGTTATTGGTGGAGGACTGATGTACTGATTTGTGGTTGTTAAAAGGACGAATTTGGGGAGTTTTGTCGGTGGCAGTGACGGTTTGTTTAGAGGTTATATGGGATTGGTGGGTTTGTCTGTCATGAGGGGGTGAGTCAAGTGTGGGGTTTTGAAGTTTTTAGGGGTGTGAATTGTGTGGGGGTGGAAGGGAGCTGCTGACGGAAAGCTGTCACAAGGGAAATTTTGTTGGTGGGGGAATAGCTGAGCATGTCTGGGGGCATGGGGAAAACATTGTTGCATGAGGGGGGGGGGAATCACTTTGGTGGGGGTCACGCGTGAGGGGGGGATTAACGGCACGTGTGGGAGGATCAGAGTGGTGAGGTGTGAGCGATTTAGAAAACGGAATTTGTTGGTGGGACTGTGGAGGATTGGTGGGGGAAGAGTTAGGCATAGAACATGGGTTATTGGTGGAGGACTGATGTACTGATTTGTGGTTGTTAAAAGGACGAATTTGGGGAGTTTTGTCGGTGGCAGTGACGGTTTGTTTAGAGGTTGTATGGGATTGGTGGGTTTGTCTGTCATGAGGGGGTGAGTCAAGTGTGGGGTTTTGAAGTTTTTTAGGGGTGTGAATTGTGTGGGGGTGGAAGGGAGCTACTGACGGAAAGCTGTCACAAGGGAGATTTTGTTGGTGGGGGAATAGCTGAGCATTTCTGGGGGCATGGGGAAAACATTGTTGGGTACATAGGTCGGCATTTTCCCTGGAAACATGTGTACATAAATATTTGGTAGAATGGTTTTATATACATAAGAGTCTGTCCTGGAAACATGGGAGGATTGATCCTGGACAGAGTTAGGAGAAATGGGGGGGGGAGTTTACATAATTGAGTTGCTTGGACTTGTCTTCTTTCGTTTGCTGAGGCATTTTTTTAACGGAATGAGTGATATTTTGAGAGAACTCGGGGCAAGGGGGGGGGGGGGTATAGGAGTTACCTTAGTGCTAAAACTTGGTAATCTTGACTCAGAGTTTGTTGAGGGTGGAGGTGTTTTTTCTTATATGTGAACTGGTTTCTGCGTGATGGGTTTGTCAGAGGCTTTGGGTTGGATTTTTTTTTTGAATGAGATCAGCCTCTGGCCGCAGTCAACCTGGGCCTGGAGTTTTTGAAGGAGGTCAAGTCCAAGGAAACCATCGTAATGTTTACAGTGGGAGGAAAATACTGTGAACGGGTGATAACAACGGGCATGGGGGGCAGGAGTAGTTACTGACAGGGGCAAAGTGTCTCCTAGGAGATTTAAGTAGGTATCAGCAGCTGAGATTAGTTCTGCTTTGGTAGGTAACAAGGGGCCAAATAGTCGGTGGTGTTGATCAGAATAAGACTTGAACAAACACGACTTAGCAGCTCCCGTGTCGATTAACAAGCGGACAGGAATGTCCTTGATTTTGGCCATGTACTAAATGGGGGCAGTGCGATCAGTTATGGCGTCCCCCGCCGAGGCCATCGTGGGCGGGGGATACTTGAAAAATCATGGGGGTCGGGATCTACCTCCTCCAGGGTTTCCTCAGTATCGTCTGAGGTCATGATATGGGGGGCTATGTCTTCGGTGTGCATTGCCTCCATTTCTTCCTCTTGTCCCCACTCCTCTTCATTTACAGAAATGCGAGGAGTAAAGGGGCGAGGTTTGGCAGAGTCACGAATTTGATGGAGGGCACACTTAGCACTGCAGGCAGGGAAATCATAGGGGTTGATAATCACTAATGTAGGGTACTTACTTTGGTAGGGGTTGTAGGTTTTGTTCCGGTTGAAGATTCTGCGTGGCTGGGTAGGTTGGAACCGGGGCCTACTGGGTTGGGGCTTGCCGGAAGGGTAGGTAGGTTTGTTGTGGAAGGATGAGGATGGGTAGGCATTCTTGGAGTTGAAGGTTTGAGCCTTGGGGTTTTGGTTGTCGAGGTGCTGCAGGTGTGTGGGGAACCTCTTGATTACAGCGATTTGGGTGGGTGTTTCTGTGTGCACGGCCAAAATACGTCGGATCGTGATGAGATCTTTTTGATATCCGACGAAATCGTGCACACGGAAATGATCGTTTACTGCTGAGGGCAATATTGATACAAGGTTGACCAGAATCTGCTGTTCTTGCTGGATTCTGGTCAATGTGGGGAAAGACACTTTGATATGTTGGGCGATCTTATTCACTGTGGCATCTAGATCGCCTTCGAATTTAGTGTCTTGGAGACGGGTGTGGGCCACGAAAACGCCCAACGAAGGCTTAATGGCCTCTATCACTATTGGGCGAAATTCGTCCCATGTGAGAGCAGGGTGCACTTGGTAGGCAACCAGGGAAACGGCTTTTCCCAGGTGCGTTAATGTCACGGCTATCTTTTCTGCGTCCGTGGTATAAACTAGGTCAAGTACGGGTTTCACTATGTTCATGAACGTTTCGATCTCGTAAGTCTCCCCATCATAATGTGGGATGGGGATGTGAGAATGGTGCGCCATGATGTTATCGTGTTCTGGCTGTTCCAAACTTGCAATGTAATGCAACCTTTTATCCGAATCAAGAACCACCGCTGCCGCCAATGTTATGCCCTGTTTTTCTACAGGATTAACTTGGGTAATGTGAGTTCTAACTGACTGGGTATAGAAGGCTGCATGCACAAAACAAGGTATGAGGAATAGAGAACACAAAATAAACACACGGTAACAAGACACACGATCACGTTTATTGATGTACACACTTCTGTAGTTTTCTTGATAATGATTAATATGAAGCATAAGAAGGTATGAATACTCGTACAAGACAAATGATAGAATTGAACAACTAGCATTAAGTGGATCTGGATGGAGCCTAGTCTCCCACTTCCAACGTTCAGGTATTAATCTTCTGATCACTGGCTTTATTCACAAGTTGATATACTGGAGACCATAAATGTTACTTATAGATTCATATTCACTATTAGATTTATCGCTGGTAGCTCTGATGCACAAGTAGTAGTTCACAGACTAGATTAGACACGCATATTTTAGAGCACAGGAATTCTAGTAACCTCAGGGGGGTACTGATCTAAGTTTTATATTCTTGTATCAGAAATACATAGAACGCAAATCAGTGGGCGAACATTCAGATATCACTAGGGTTTCACTTCTATGTATTAATATCTGGATATATGGGTAATTACGAGAGTTAATATCGCCTGTTAATTAATAAACACTGATACGCTTAGCACTTCCTAATGGAATGGTTATATATGAATTATACTGGGGCAAAGATATAGCCACTTCATAGTAATATTAATAAGTGAGTCTCTAAATAGCACTGTAACACTGTAGCACTGATAGAGTGAATCTTGGGTAGTATTTGATTGGTCTGGTCCTGGTTATCTTGCGTCCGTGATGTTGGGGGCTAACGACTGGTTCCGCGGCCGTCCAGATGGTCCATATGTAGGAAGTTCTCAAGACGGATCTCTTGGCGATCGTTGCTGGTTACACTCTTATATACCCACTGGTTTCTAGACCTGAATCACAGATATTAGGATATTCCTGTCAATCTGGATCGGAATTAACGCCAAGCGCATCTCACGTCGATCGCTCAGCTTCCCGGCCTGTATGAAGGTTATAAGGTGCACGTAGATTTCTTGTACGTGGACAGATCCTTCTATCTAAATCTGCCACGGAGTCTGTCGGCTCTGGAACTCAATTCTCAGCAACAAACAATGAGGGAGCTCGAGGTCAACTCTGGTGACCAACCACTGGTTGGTGTCTATCTTTCAACTCATTTTACTGGGGGCTGGAGCTTGGTTTATAGGTTCGGTTTTGGACCCTGTAGGCAATAGGGATCTCGAGTTTTGATGGACTTATTAGAGCTCTCAATTGATACGGGAACTAGGTAAGGTGGTGATTACTGTTGTGGCACATGGCTGTATGGAGCCTTCATAATGTGAGATAACTGAGCCTTAGTAAGAGGTACTATTTTGGCTATACTGGAAGTATTTAGGGGAGAGAGACTGGATCTACTTTGCGAGGAGGTTTGGGACATCTTTGATAGGAGCGTCTCTCTTAGATTGCTCAGTCTTCATTCTATGGTATAGCTGAGGTGCTAATTTGGTTATCGGAGTATGCAAGAAAGGTTAATGGGTTATTGTGGGTTAATAGAGGTTAGTAAAGGTGTTAGTCATACATGGTTAGTTCATTGATAGGAAGAATTCCTGTGCTACCTGGCAATGACCCGGAAGTCAAAACAGGGGTCAGGTATACCTCCGCAGGGGTAGGGTGAGTGAGAGGGGTAGGTGCGCGTCCTCTCTCTGTGATGGTCATCCGGGCGGCTGTGGCTGGGGGCTTGCCATATTACAAGTGTTTGTAATAACCCTCTGTTTATGAGACAGATGTGGGTGTTCGTAATACCAAAACCGAAGGTGCCTTGACCAGCTGGTTTAATTGGTGGGGTTGTTAATTGCATGGTTTGTTGGATGTGGTGGAGACTGGGTTGCTATACAATAATAATAATAATAATAATAATAGTTCTTAAAGCTAGCGCATGCTAAGCTAGCTAAGGATAGCTCAATAAGGCCGATTAGGCGTATTTCCATTGGGGTCCTGTACTACTACCCCATCCCTTTGCTCATGAGGGATGGTAACGACTCAGTGCTTGTGAAAAATCTTTAATGCGCCGAGCGTGGGCGCGAACCCGGGCCTTCTGGGTGGAAGTCCGAGACGCTAGTCACTACACCAAGCGAGCCGCTAACTCTGCCACATTTATCTGGAAGTATGGCAATAGAAGTTAGTCACTGGCGAGGCGGCTAGCCTCGCACTGACGATCATTTGGTACAGGGTTGTGAATGGGTTGTGAGGGAATAGATGGCATGCAAAGGGTTAGTAAAGTTCTAATGGTGTTCCTTCCTACTGGGGGAAGGTAGGCTGGATAGGAGTATATATACAAAAGGTTTCAGAATGTTAGTAATGGAAAAGTTAAGGATATTCAGGGGGTATGGTGGAGAGGCTAGACTAGGAGGGAGTGGAGGAGCGTGGGGGTTAACGAGAGGGAGAGGGTTAAGGGGGGCTACGTGGAAGTTTGACCCTAAGGTCTCTGGGCGTAGGGGTGGCATTAGGCTACAGTTGGTATCTTAGACTGGGGGTTACCGACAGGGAAGGTAGGGTAATAAAACGCTACCGGGGGATGAGCAATAGGTGGTGGTATATGAGTCTGGAAATTATAGAATCATGTGGACTGTGGGGAAGATGAGGTTAGCTGTAGGTGTGTGCTTGACTGTGGATAAAAGTAGAGAAAAACATAGTGTACTATTACTCGTCAATACGAGGGGTTATGGACACTATTAGTCGACACGATTTCTTGCTGATCTAGTTGTCCCTGGGAACTGCGTTTTCTATGAAATATATACCAAAGAAAGCGGCAGTTCGTAGGGGTAGCTTCGTTATTGTTTCGTGGTAGATATGCGTCGAGACAATGGTAAAAAAGGGTTATCTATACAATCTCTGGTTGGGGTAAGAATTAGAGTTACGGCATGGTTGCTAACATCTTCAGTCATTATCTCTGTCTAGGTCTTACAGGAATAATGGTTATATATACAATGGTGTACCCGTGGGTATTATAGTTTCTTATCAATTATGACATGGGGGTTAACATATTACTTCTCGGATGGAAGAACATACATAGATTTATGGGGGCGGTTGGTCTTCAGAAACTTAGTCTGGCAAGACAGGGGTTAACATATTACTTCTCGGATGGAAGAACATACATAGATTTATGGGGGCGGTTGGTCTTCAGAAACTTAGTCTGGCAAGACAAGGTGTAGGACACGAGGGGTAGTGGATACGCGAGGTGGGGGAAGGGTCAGCGGTTAAAAGCGATAGGCAGGTGTGGTATGGAGCTGCTTAGCCCTGTGGGCTTCGGCCTGTCTGAACTGGTTGGCTTGGTCACCGGGTCCTTCGGGCTTCTTATTCTGGGGCATTTTAATTAGCAAATTATGGCATTAAGTATAACTTATTTTGTTTACTGGGCCAATATTTATCGGCCTGATTAAGGCATAAAGATATCGGTCCATTGTAGAAATAATAATGGGTTTCCATAGTTGATTCAGAAGAGGATGCACAATGTTGGGCCGATACAGTATAATTATACATTCAAGAAATGGATAACTGTCTTTAATTAAAAGGGCCAATATATTGTGGCCGTAAATTGGTAGAACATTGTTGGTCCTACATTATATTTTAAATGGATTGCCAATCTCCGCCATCATTATGGAATATTTATGTTGGGCCAGTAGGCCCTATTGGCATATCGCCTTTACCAAATAATGTCATCTATAGCTGCATTGGGCCTATATGTGTGGCCAAAATATATTGGCCCCCTGTTGATCTTATTAATGATTTCCATAATAGATAGGTTGTTGGATGATAGAAATTGGGCCAATAATGGCAACTATATGAAGGTAAAATATGTTGTTTTTTTATATCGGGCCAAAATATGTTGGCCATAATATCTAAAACGGTGTTGGTTCAATATATTATTCATAAATATTTTCCTTTGTCCGTTTTGGGGCAGGATACATGATGCTGGTCCAGCATTAGCAAATGATGTTATTAAGTATAGCTTATTTCGTTTATTGGGCCAATATTTATCGGCCTGATTAACCCGGCAAGTGCAAGGAAGACTCTTAAGAGTTTCCCCGGGCGACTGCGGGAAGACTCTTAAGATCCTGGGCCTAAAAATATCCATTTAACCCGGGAACTGCCGGGAGACTCTTAAGAGTTCCCCCGGTGGACTGCGGGAAGACTCTTATGAGTCAGGGGAAAAAAAACTCCATTTAAAACACCCAAAAAAAAAAAAAAATAATAATATTTTGCCCCTGGGCCATGCCAAATATCACTCCTCCACCTCCCCTCCTTCCCCACTTTCCTCCCCTCCTTCAGTTATCACCTATTTTCCCTGTTATTCCCTTATTCTGTGGTCTATTTTCGTGCTAACATTAGCGAGTTGGTAGCAGGGCGTTGTCATCACTGTTACCAAGCGTGGGAAAGAGCGAGAGAGAGATTATTGCGTAACAGTGTCTCTCCAGACAAGGGGAGGGGAGGAGGGCAGGGAGGTTGCCTCAGCCATACATTATGTAACTCCCGGCCTGTATCGCCGATTTTGACCATCCAAACACTGTTTCCACTTGTTTTATTGTTGTAACAGGTTAATACCTTTATAATCAACCTATAATAGGCGCATATGGATAAGTATTAATGCTATTTATGGTAAAATAACGATGTTAGTGATGGGAACAGCTCAAATACGTGCGCACAGGAGTGTGGTGTCTCATACCCCCCATGCGCACGTCTTAAGGGGAGGTATTTAGTTTGTTCCTAGACCTCCATCAAGCTTAAATATATACCCCCTTGAGTCCCTTTCAAGATAAATTTGTACATTTTTCGGTAGAAAAATTTCCCGGCCAAAGGCCGGTTCCTCTTAAATTACAGGCTCGCTATCGCTTGCCAGGAAAAAATCGACACCTGAATGGTGCGAAAAGTCTTAATATGGGGTGAAAGTTCTTAAAATCGCTAAACTAATGGGGCGAACGTTTTATAATATCAAAAGCAATGGGGCTAAACATGAGGGAGAAAGGGGTCAAGAAAAAAATCCCTCAAGTGGAGATCTCCCCTTAAGTTAAAACACCCCAAAAAAACTTGAACTTTTTGTTTTTTTTTTTTTTTTGCCCCTGGGCCATGCCAAATATCACTCCTCCACATCCCCTCCTTCCCCACTCCCCCCCCCCCCCACCCCTCCTTCAATTATTACCTATTTTCCCTGTTATTCCCTTATTCTGTGGTCTATTTTCGTGCTAACATTAGCGAGTTGCTATCAGGGCGTTGTCATCAGTGTTACCAAGTGTGGGAATTAGGGGAGAAGTCAGGAAGAGACTTGAGAGGTACTTCCAGTGTCTCTCAAAGCTTCGTGAGTGGAAGGTTGGCTCACACTCTCACTTTCATTTCGCGATTTTGACCAGCCAAACACTGTTTCCATTTGTTTTATTGTTGTAACTGGTTAATATCTTCATATTAATGCTAAAATAGGCGCATATGAATAAGTATTAACGATATTTATGGTAAAATAACGATGTTAGTGATGGGAACAGCTCAAATACGTGCGCACAGGCGTGTGGTGTCTCATACCCCCTGTGGTAAACTATCAATGGAAGTTAAATATTACTAAGCTATAATGAATAAAATAAATCAATCTAAATGAAAACTACTCCATATCTATTGAATTCAATCTGAAACAAGCTAATTTATATCCAAAGGTCTCACATAATAAATTTATATATAGGGTAAGGTTATAAGGGTTAATATTAGCCAGGAATTAACTCACCAATAGATCCACGTGGCAATGAGGCAAGGGAGAACGTTTTACCCAATATGGCGGTGGACAATGGGGAATGAGACTTCGGTCCCGAGACACGAGTCAAGTTAAAGAAAGAATAAATTATTACATGGGAATGGACATGATTATTATGCTTATCTGTCAGTCAGTAATGGCGTCGATGAGAGCGTCGTGATGGTGTAGCTGTGTGTATTGCTGTATGTGTATTGTGATTAGAGGCACAAAAGCACGATCAACTGAGGGCGGAAAATTAGATGTTAACTGGTTGGTGTTCGTGAAGACTCTGGTGTTCCTCGAAGGAACACCTTGCTGCCTTGGCAAAACGCCAGGAGCCCAAATTATCGTACCGCATCTAGGTTGCTCTATACGATAAATTATATTAATATATACGATAAATTCATATATACTACATAAGACCATGGCAATATTGCTTAATAGCATATTAGGCCTTTTATAACTTAATTTATTTACAATCTTATAATATACGATCTACTCGTCCTACGTCGTGCTGTAGGAGCGATCGTGACGTCACAGAGACATATGAGATCACAAAAGAGTCATAGCCTATCGTAGTTACGATACACTCCCCCCACAAAAAAAGACCTGAACCCCACCTTAAACCTAAAGTTGCCCAGTGGCTATCTTCTGACGCCACAAGTCGACGGCGCCAGCAGCAGCGCGTCTGGGACGCGTCCTGGTCCGAGAATGATCACCATCAGTAAGAGGTGAGTCGTTCCTTTGAGAATCCTCGGACCCAGCAATAACAGGTGGAGCATCAGATTGCAATGCGGAATCGAGCTCCAAAGCGTACAAACGAGCGATAGGACGAACAGTAGTTCTAGTGGCTGTCTTCAATAGTGCCATCCGCTCTACAGAGTCTGCCCCCTTGTATACCTCCAACACGAGGCCCAATTTCCAGTATAAACGAGGCCCAACTTCTTTAATTAACACCTTATTAGCGGGCTAGCGGTTTATTTATATGTACCGCCCAGCGGGGTGCTTTTAGCCAAAATAGGGCTGTTTACATGATAATTTTCATGCCTAAATAAGACCCAGAGCGTAAAACAAGTATCTATCCCTGAAAGGGCATAAACAGAGCTTTCCAATGACACCATAACGATCCTTTTATGACGGCTAGTTTTCTTGCAACAACCGCGCAACGCGAGTGCAAAAAGCATGTAATTCGGTACTTTCCCCATACAATTCAGTATGTAGCGAGTGAGAGAGGGAGGGAGGAGGTGGGATTCGTGTCAGTAGGTTCGCCGCGGTGGTCTGGAACAGTCATACGCTCGCTACTCTCCTGCCACCACTTGTCTCTCTCTCTCAGCAACATTACGTGCTGAAATTGCCACACGACCTATGTCGCGCGCCGCCAGATAGTCCAGATTTATTATACTCGACTTATGTTGCGCGCCGACACATAGGGGTTAAAACAACTTCATCAACTGTAGGTGCCGTTGGTCTACAAGATCGAGTAACACTCCTTTCCCTCAATGCTAGCAGATATTCACTAATCGACCGTTTCCTAAAATCCTCTATTATCCTGGATATATACTGGTATCTCTTAGACACCGCTACCTCAGAGTACAACGAGGGATCCTCTAACTCTACTATGGATTGGAAATCAGTTGGAAACGCAGTCAATGGTTTTTCATATAGCAAGTGAGCAGGCGTTAATGGTAGTGGTTCATGCAGGTCGGTGTACACATAATTATGTAAGCGGGCGATCATTCACGACTGCCTCTATCTCTGTGAGGACTGTCGTCAACTCACTCTTCCTTAATAGAGCACGTCCTACAACCGGTCTGAGTCCTGACTTTACTATGCCGACACATCGTTCCCACATTCCACCAAACCAAGGTGCCTTAACTGGAATGAACCTCCATTCGCACTTCTTCTCTCCCAAAAAAGTGATGATAGTAGGATCACTACTCATATCCTTTAGATATTTTGATGCTTGGACATAAGTGGGAGCATTGTCGCTAAGAATGAGTTAAGGGAATGAACGACGGGCACAAAACCGTCTGAACGCCAGCATAAATTCTTCGCTAGACATATTATCACATAGTTCTAGGTGTACCGCTCGAGATGTTGCACAGGTAAACAATAATATATAAACCTTCTCACTCTCCCTCGTCTTCAATGCCCCTGTGTAATCTAATCCTACCGCTTGGAAAGGTTCTACGTGCTATACACGGCATTCAGGTAGAGGTGGAGCTGGACCCGGTGGCTCATTGGGTTGGGCTGTAACTGCCACTGTTTCCAGTGGCAGAAGTCCCTCACCAACAGCATGCCAAATCGTCCATTCACTTTCATGGAGCAGCCACTTTGGACCATGCCACCGCAATTCGGACTTCACTAGCTGGCTAGCCGTTATACCCCTAGTTATGAGATCACTAGGGTTTTCCTTTGTATTTACATAATGATAAGCAACGTCTGGCAAAAGGGCTCTAATCTCATCTACCCTATTTCGCACATAAACTGGCAGAGACTTCTTGCTATGTACCCAGTTGAGTGCGACCTGACTATCGCACCAAACGTGAACGATTTCAATATTTAATTCGCTCTCGTATGCTGCACGTACATGTTGCACCAGACGTGCTAATAGCAGCATGGCAGTCAATTCCATTTTAGGGATAGTTACCTTTTTAACCGGGGCTACCTTGGCCCGGGCTGTAACTAAATGTGCCCCAAATGAAGTAACAACATATATGGCTACCCCGTATGCCGTGGCGCTAGCATCGCAAAACGTGTGTAATGTAACGTCACCGAACGCCGCCACTTTACGAGGTATAGGTTTAGTACATAGGATGGCCGGCGGGTGGGGTTGAAATAGGGGAGCTATCCCCCCGCCAAAGGCGGCTTTCTAGGGCCTTTCCTAGCTGATGCTGAGAGGATTGGGTTCTAGTCATGTGGTGATGGGCTGGTCTATCAGAGCGAGAGCTGAGCAATCTCTGCCCTACCCATAGCTTACTCTGACTGTTCCTTTAACTTATATATTTTCTAGATCTCAAGTAACGGCGTCTCTTCCGTGGATTGACCTCCCAATCTACCAAGATTGGAAGCCAAAGCGTCACATTTTTTCCCTTGCCCCTCAACTTTCTCTTCATAATTGCTGAGGGGCACAGGGCCCTGGGTGGGGCTTTGGTTTCCCGGGCGTTTCCGCACCCTCCTCAGCTCTCCGCCATGGAGTGGCTTCGGTCACCCAAGCTTTATTGTGGTCGGCGGGGAGGGTTCTGTGGGGGCACTCGGTTATGGCCTTGGAATTGCTCGGGGCCTTGGGGCTGTTCGGCCAGGCAGCTTGGGGAACAACAACAACAACAACAACAACAACATAGGATGGCATATTCATTCAACAACAATGTCCCTTGGTCATTCAGGTCCTCGGGCAAACTGTCATCCCATCCTATTTTACGTCTCCAACCTTCCTGCATTAGAATCCTAGCTCTTATGGTAACGGGTAATGCTAGACCCAAAGGATAAAAAAATTGCGCAACTTTGCTCAACAGACTTCTTTTTGTGTGCGCTCCTGTCTGCTGAGCAAAAGACCTTGTTTGAAAAGTTAGTATGTCATGTTTAGGTTGCCAGAACATCCCCAAATTTCTGGTCTTTTTCTGGTCAAGAGATGCCGTACCGTCCACCTGTATCAAACTCTGAAGATCTTCACTATTAGTAACCCACTCGCGGAGAAATAGATGTGCATCCGCAAATAATCTGCGTGCTTGCCAGTATGTATATAACAAATCATCCTGACTATCGCTAGAACCCTGCAAATTGTCAATATATAATCCGCGAGATAGTTTACTTGTGTCCTCATGAGTGTCAGCTAGATGTTTTCTGATTGTGGCATTTAACAAAAACTGTGAGCACATGGCCCCAAAGAGTACAACCCGAAAACGGTATATTATGATTGGACTTTCAGAGTCGCTAATGTCGCTGAACCAAAGAAAGCGGGTAACATCTCTATCTTCCTCCTTTAGCTTGACCATCAAGAATGCTTTCTCGATGTCACTGGTATAGGCGTACTTCCCCAGCCTAAACCACAATAGATGTTGGGACAGGTCCGACACCATGGACGGACCTGTCAACAGGCAGTCATTTAGACTGGGTTGTTGACCTTGGTGGGCAGAACAGTCATACACCACCCATATTGGTGTGGTGACGCTGTCTTTCCTTACCCCATGATGGGCCAGATAGTGAAGCCTACCCTTCTTAAACGGTTCCTTGACATCGACTCTCTCAATAAAGCCCCTATCTTCATAACTCCGAAATACATCGTCATACGCCTGGCGCGTGCTCGGTTCGTTGGACAATTTACGCTGTAATGCGCGCAAGCGACCTAATGCCAAACCATAGTTGGTAGGCAGGCTTATCTCACTGTTCTTCCAGGGTAAACTAACTTTATATTGCTTGTCTGAGGCACAGTAGCACACAGACTCGTCACACCTTTGTAGCGCAACTTCCGAGTCATAATCAGTCTCCATAGGATTAATGCCTATGTGATCCAATCTCCACAGTCGTTCCAGGTCGAACTCGGCAGCCATCTTAGGGTCACTAGGTTGGGAATCCTCCCATCCCAACTCCTCTTCCGCGGTTACATTGACTCTATATATCGAGACTGTGTCGACCAGGACCTTTGTCTATGTAGTATGCACCTTTCCGCTCATGCAATATCCAAATTTAGTGGGGATTAACCCTTAATTAGCGGCGAGCAACATAAGTCGAGTTAAATAAAGCTGGACTATGTGGCGGCGCTCGACATAGGTCGAGTGGCAATTTCAGCACGTAATGTTGCTGAGAGAGAGAGACAAGTGGTGGCAGGAGAGTAGCGAGCGTATGACTGCTCCAGACCACCGCGGCGAACATACTGATACAAATCCCAGCTCCCTCCTCCCTCTCTCACTCGCTATATAAGGAATTGTATCGGGAAAGTGGCTAATTACATGCTTTTTGCACTCGCGTTGCACGGTTATTGCAAGAAAACTAGCCATCATAAAAGGATCGTTATGGTGTCATTCGAAAGCTCTGTTTATGCCCTTTCAGGGATAGATACTTGTTTTACGTTCTGGGTCTTATTTAGGCATGAAAATGATCACGTAAACAGCCCTATTTTGGCTAAAAACACCCCGCTGGGCGGTACATATAAATAAACCGCATAGGCCGCTCTTAAGGTGTTAAAATTACACCACACATCTTTTTAAATCCAGGGTATACTACATCATAATAATGATCCACACCAAGTAGAACATGCACCTCACTCTGATTTCCCATGGGATCTGACAAGTTAACCCCTTTGCTACGTAATGCGTGTTCCACCTTCTTCACACCTACAGATACATATTCTGGTAGGGTGTCTACTACGATACAAGTCATAAAGTACCGGTTTTTACGGTAGAAATATGAAATCTCCGCTATCTCATAGTCTTGCTTATCAGTAACCCCTGTAAAGCCCTGTAATCGAAGAGTCTCAGCCCCTACGATTCGGTGCTTCAGTTCCACTAGTACGGACCTCTTTATAAAGGAACGTTGAGACCCTTTATCTAGAAGTACCCGACAAACTTTGTTACTGTCATTACCTTCCATGGGAATCTGTATTGTGGGCAATATAGTGGTGTCTTGCATGCTACCTAGTGCCACAGTTGTAGTACCCTCTGTTTTGACGTCTTTGACTTTATCTGCAGTAGGACACAACTTATCAAAGTGATGTCCTTTGCAGTGGCGACAGGGCCATAAGTATGTAGCAGTACATTGTCCCTGCTTACCATGTTCCTTACTTAGACAACCTACACATAGCTTCAATCTTTTCGCCTGTGCTAGTTTTGTCTCATTTGTTGGGTATTTTACGCAGAAACTCCAATTATGTTTGTTGTTACATAGCTTACATAGAATCTGAGCAGGTTTCTTATACGCACCCTCTTTCTTTTCTTTAGTCCCCACTGTCATGCTTACTGTTCCCCTCTTCTCCACATTCTCACTCCCTCCCGACACATACATTCTCCATTTGTTCAACTGTAGATTATTGATTTCCTTACTGAACTGAGTTTTGAACTCCCCCAGCTCAAATGATCTTACCTTATCAAGTATTGCCATAGGAAGCTTCTGACGCAAGATAATGACTATCATTTCCTGCGTGGTAAGCCCTAGGGTGTCTAGCGATCGAGTATGGCACTCCATATTTGCCCTGAAGTTTGTCAACTCATCAACCTTATACTGTGGTTCTGCGAGCCTTAACAAGGCAACGACATGGGCCATCTTCAACTGCTCTTTATCCCCGTATGTGGACTCTAATAAGTGTACCGCTTCAAGATAACTACCACCCACTACTGCAAAACCCTCTATTAAATGTAAGGCCTCTCCTTCCATTTGTCCCTTCAGATAGTGAAACTTGCGGACATTATCCAAAGAGGATTCATGAACCGTAGACCAAAATACGTCCTAAAAAGCTAACCACTCAGTTAACTTGCCCCAAAATGTAGGAAGATTGAGCTTTGGGAGGTGTACAGTATGTTTTGGGTCAGCCCTTCTATGGGCCTCATTATCGCCTCCCTTCTTACTCGCGACAGCACGCTGTAATAGGTACTTCGCTCTAAAGACAGGTTCGTCATAGAGGGCGCGATTATCACACTCTGTAACTATCTCTTCCTCCTCTGTCATGTCAGCCACTATCACCTCACTCAGAGCCGTAATACGACCGTGGGTAGCCTGGACGTTTTCTAATCTAGCCTCCAATTCCTCTAGTTCAGCAGTAGTGATGAAAGTGTTGACGTCCACAATTAGCCTATTTAATACTCCCCGAAGTCCCGCCCTTTGATTTTTAGGGGCTTTGATCAGCACCCCACTAGACGGTGTCTCTTTATTGTCTTTATTAATTTCGCATGTGAGCCTATAGGCTATGTATCTAAATGTTACGTTACAAAGACAACGGCCAAATAATAGTCTAATTAAGAGACGCCGACCGGCGGACTTCTGTTATGGAGAAAAAATAGTACACTAAATAGCAATACCTACTAATGGATCATATTGAACAAGATTTTTGTTTAGGTCAGGTCATAATTATGTCACAGGAAGTCTGAAATGGAAAAGAAAATTATTGGGGAAAGATGATGGGTGGGATGCAGGACTTAGGCAGGCGCAATGATACAACCCCGGCGTCCCTCTCTAACCAACGCTTCGTTAGCCCTACAATCTTATCATACAGGACTTGATTGGTGTCTAAATTGAGGTGGACACTGTTACGTCCTGGGATATATAAACACTGGGCTCTTTCTATTGGACTAGGTATGCGGCAACAAGCAACAACAGAAAACGCTAGATCCAACCCTTATCTATAAACCCAGGCAACAACCCACCCTAAACCGTCAAGAGTCCTGCCTGGACAACAAGGTATCCTATGACTCGGTTACAGGGTGCACGCACTATAGCCTGCTGATAGTCAAGCAGGCTATATAAAAGATCACCCAATTAAGTTGACTTAAAGCTTCAAGGAAAAGATAGATAACGGAATTAAATTGCAGAAACAATTTAATAACAAACTAGAAGAAAGTACATTTAACGTTACGTTAATTAATACAACTAATCACCCCTGCGTGAAAGAAGGTGAAAGCAAACAGTCCTCAAAACATCGTACCGGTAGACAAGATGCGGGTTTCTAAACTGCATGCGGCTACTGTAGGATCTGATGCTTAGCAAAGAAAGTACGTTACGGATTTAGAGAACTCTTAACTCATAAGCAGGAATAAATACTAGTGATAGGCCATACAGTGTATAATGGCATAGGTATAATTAAATAAAGGCAGCAACTCGCAACATAACCCCATACAGGTGTGCTTCTCACTCTTAGTCAGGCAAGCCTGCTCGGACAGAGTCTCTAAGCCACACCCTGACTCACAATGCTCACAAAAACGGTAAACTGTGGCACAATAACAAGCATACAGAGATAATAAACCCCTAGCTGTTAATCTGCCAGGTGGCAGAGGTCTAGCCGGAAGGATATAGGCTTCGGATACCCGGGCTGAGCCACCTGCTCTAGCCTAGGGACGTTCCCAAGTCTGTGCGCCAAATTACTCTAATTGAAAGGGTGCTCTCTTGAGAGACTCAGATCCCAAGTATCTGACTCTCTCCTGGCGACCCTAAAACAAAAGCAAGACGTACTAGCAAAGTGCTGAGTGGACTAGGCAAGGGCCCTCACACAACACAACACTAGACACACAGGGACACAGACAAGAAAATGCCCCCAGACTCCCACGGGTATCCTAGTAAAGTCGTGCGGGTCCACGGGACTCGCACCAGCAGACTTTACTTAAAGGATCGCAAAAAGCCTCCCCTCCGGTCTAGCCCCTGCTAACCTGACACAAGAACACACTAGCAAGCATGAAACCACCAAATATGAAACAACAAAAAAGCTTCCTAGGTCTCATTAACAATTACGTCTCTGCATAAGGCCCAAAATCCTATCTAGTTATCTGAGAGCTCGTCGTTAATACAATAATAGATATAAGGTGTATCAAGGGGATGGGATAATTAAATAGATTGGTGAAGTAGTGGAAGGAAGGTATACAAAGTAAGAGAGAAAGTTTCTAAGTGGGGTTGAGAGGGATAGATATCAAGGGGGTCCGAAGGGTACGACAGTGAGGTGAGCTCTGAGTCTTGAATCTGTCTGGACCCCACCCTAGGCATGCAAAATACATCCCAGGCTTGGCAACACTCAACACTGTTGCCTGGTCAAAATCCTCTACCCCGTGCGTAGGTCGAAACTAAGCCTAACGTTGCAATCAAATGCATATGGCAACGCTTCAGGCTCGTCCCAAGCTGGCAAGCGAAGCAACGTCCCAAGCCGGTCTCTCTCTCCCGCTCGTCTCCTCCCGCCCTCACTAGACTTACATCTTATATATTATAATGAAACAATCAACTATCGAGAATAAAATATACTAAGATGCGTTGGTTAAGAATAAGGGCAACTACAAGCTGTGAAACAACATAAGAATATCCCAGACATTAGTTACGTTGTCGTAGGATATATACTAAGGAAAAGCCTGCCGGCCGGCTGCCGCCAGCCGGTTTCTAAACGGCTGGGCAGCCGACGCGCGCGCATGCCCGCACGTGGCTACTATGCAGAAGCGTCACAACACCATCCTGGTCGAGGTCCCGGATGCTGAGAGTGAGCGATACAAAGCGGTGCCTCGTCTCTACTAACCGACACCTCAGGGCGCAGTTAACAGAGTTTTTAATGGCTTGGTACTCCGCCGCTGACAACCCTCGGACTCTCGTCCGGCTCTCAATTGCCACAATCCTACAGCTCCCCCCGGACTCACGCTCCAGATCCAGCGCCACCTCTTTGATAGCGTCAGCTAACTCGCGGGGTACTGTACCGGGGCGTATATCATTGCCGCCCAAAAACAAAAAGATCATATGCGGCCTAAACCGAACCACCTGCCCCCACTGTGGGAAGGCTCTCAGGGTGTCAACGGTTGCTCCCGGTACCCCGAAGTAGGACAGCTTGAATGTCCTATCCCCCTCCGACGCCCGATACGACTCAGTTCCTCCGTCGGCTGCCCTTAGCCTAGTGGCATATGAATGCCCTACTATGGCTATTCGCTGAGGTACCGGCGCCCGAGGTACAGGAAGATAGCCAAGCCCCACCCCTCCGGGGTCCTTGCTCCTGCATGCCTGGGCTAATCCCTTGCTCATTGCCTAAGAAAATCCCCTACTGGTAGCTAAATCCCGAGGTCTGGGCACCAATGTGGTAAACTATCAATGGAAGTTAAATATTACTAAGCTATAATGAATCAAATAAATAAATCTAAATTAAAACTACTCCATATCTAAATTGAATTCAATCTGAAACAAGCTAATTTATATCCAAAGGTCTCACATAATAAATTTATATATACGGTAAGGTTTATAAAGGTTAATATTAGCCAGGAATTAACTCACCAATAGTTCCACGTGGCAATGAGGCAAGGGAGAACGTTTGACCCAATATGGCGGTGGACAATGGGGAATGAGACTTCGGTCCCGAGACACGAGTCAAGTTAAAGAAAGAATAAATGATTAGCCTACATGGGCATGGACATGATTATTATGCTTATCTGTCAGTCAGTCATGGCGTCGATGAGAGCGTCGTGATGGTGTAGCTGTGTGTATTGCTGTATGTGTATTGTGATTAGAGGCACAAAAGCACGATCAACTGAGGGCGGAAAATTAGATGCTAACTGGTTGGTGTTCGTGAAGGCTCTGGTGTTCCTCGAAGGCACACCTTGCTACCTTGGCAAAATGCCAGGAGCCCAAATAGAGGGCGCGATTATCACACTCTGTAACTATCTCTTCCTCCTCTGTCATGCCTGCCACAATCACCTCACTCAGATCCATAATACGACCGATGGTAGCCTGGACGTTGTCTAATCTAGCTTCCAATTCCTCGAGGTCAGCAGTAGTGATGAAAGTGTTGACGTCCACAATTAGCCTATTTAATACTCCCCGAAGTCCCGCCCTTTGATTTGTAGGGGCCTTGATCAGCACCCCACTAGACGGTGTCTCTTCCTGTTTACTCATTTTGCATGTAAGCCTGTAGGCTATTTATCTAAATGTTACAAAAACAACGGCAAAAAAGTAGTCTAGTTAAGAGACGCCGACCGGCAGACTTCTTTGTTATGGAGAAAAAATAGTACACAAAATAGCAATACCTACTAAAGGGTCATATTGAACAAGAAAAAATGTTAGGTCAGGTCATATGTCACAGGAAGTCCGAAATGTAAAAGAAAATTATTGGGGAAAGATGATGGGTGGGATGCAGGACTTAGGCAGGCGCAACGATGTGACCCTGCATTCCGGCTCTAACCATCGCTTGGCTAGCCTTGCCAGTTTATCATAGAGTTGTTTCTGCATCCTGTTATATGTCCCCTTGTTCATTGCCTTAAAATCCCTTACTGGTAGCTAATTCCCGGGTCTGGGCACCAATGTGGTAAACTATCAATGGAAGTTAAATATTACTAAGCTATAATGAATCAAATAAAATCAATCTAAATTAAAACTACTCCATATCTAAATTGAATTCAATCTGAAACAAGCTAATTTATATCCAAAGGTCTCACATAATAAATTTATATATAGGGTAAAGTTTTAAGGGTTAATATTAACCAGGAATTAACTCACCAATAGTTCCACGTGGCAATGAGGCAAGGGAGAACGTTTACCCAATATGGCGGACAACGGGGAACGAGACTTCGGTCCCGAGACTCGAGTCAAGTGAAAGAAAGAATAAATGATTACATGGGAATGGACATGAATATTATGCTTATCTGTCAGTCAGTCATGGCGTCGATGAGAGCTTCGTGATGGTGTAGCTGTTTGTATTGCTGTCAGTGTATTGTGATTAGAGGCACAAAAGCACGATCAACTGAGGGGGGAAAATAGATGTTAACTGGTCGGTGTTCGTGAAGGCTCTGGTCTCTCTTCCTCAGAGGCACACCTTGCTGCCTTGGCAAACGCCAGGAGCCCAAATTATCGTACCGCATCTAGGTTGCTCTATACGATAAATTATATTAATATATACGATAAATTCATATATACTACATAAGACCATGGCAATATTGCTTAATAGCATATTAGGCCTTTTATAACTTAACTTATTTACAATCTTATAATATACGATCTACTCGTCCTACGTCGTGCTGTAGGAGCGATCGTGACGTCACAGAGACATACGAGATCACAAAAGAGTCATAGCCTATCGTATTTACGATACCCCCCATGCGCAGCCGAGACATTAAGGCATAATGATATCGGTCCATTGTAGAAATAATAATGGGTTTCCATAGTTGATTCAGAAGAGGATGCACAATGTTGGGCCGATACAGTATATACATTCAAGAAATGGATAACTGTCTTTAATTAAAAGGGCCAATATATTGTGGCTGTAAATTGGTAGAACATTGTTGGTCCTACATTATATTTTAAATGGCTTGCCAATCTCCGCCATCATTATGGAATATTTATTTTGGGCCAGTACTGGCATATCGCCTTTACCAAATAATGTCATCTACCTGCATTGGGCCTATTTGTATCGGCCATAATGTCGCCAAAATATATTGGCCCCCTGTGGTAAACTATCAATGGAAGTTAAATATTACTAAGCTATAATGAATAAAATAAAATCAATCTAAATTAAAACTACTCCATATCTAAATTGAATTCAATCTGAAACAAGCTAATTTATATCCAAAGGTCTCATATAGTAAATTTATATATAGGGTAAAGTTATAAGGGTTAATATTAGCCAGGAATTAACTCACCAATAGTTCCACGTGGCAATGAGGCAAGGGAGAACGTTTACCCAATATGGCGGACAACGGGGAACGAGACTTCGGTCCCGAGACTCGAGTCAAGTGAAAGAAAGAATAAATGATTACATGGGAATGGACATGAATATTATGCTTATCTGTCAGTCAGTCATGGCGTCGATGAGAGCGTCGTGATGGTGTAGCTGTTTGTATTGCTGTCAGTGTATTGTGATTAGAGGCACAAAAGCGCGATCAACTGAGGGCGGAAAATAGATGTTACCTGGTCGGTGTTCGTGAAGGCTCTGCTCTCTCTTCCTCAGAGGCACACCTTGCTGCCTTTGCAAACGCCAGGAGCCCAAATTATCGTACCGCATCTAGGTTGCTGTATACGATAAATTATATTAATATATACGATAAATTCATAATTATATACTACATAAGACCATGGCAATATTGCTTAATAGCTTAATAGCGGCTCGCTTGCTGTAGTGACTAGCGTCTTGGACTTCCACCCAGAAGGCCCGGGTTCGCGCCCACGCTCGGCGCATTAAAGATTTTTCACAAGCACTGAGTCGTTACCATTCCTCATGAGCAAAGGGATGGGGTAGTAGTACAGGACCCCAATGGAAATACGCCTAATCGGCCTTATTGAGCTATCCTTAGCTAGCTTAGCATGCGCTAGCTTTAAGAACTATTATTATTATTAGGCCTTTTATAACTTAACTTATTTACAATCTTATAATATACGATCTACTCGTTGTACGTCATGCTGCAGGAGCGACCGTGACGTCATAGAGACATACGGGATCACAAAAGAGTCATAGCCTATCAATATATTTACGATACACTCCCCCCACAAAAAAATACCTGAACCCCACCTTAAACTTAAAGTTGCCCAGAGGCTATCTTCTGACGCCACATGTCGACGGCGCCAGCAGCAGCGCGTCTGGGACGCGTTCCGGTCCGAGAATGATAACCATCAGTAAAAGGTGAGTCGTTCCTTCGAGAATCCTCGGACCCAGCAATAACAGGTGGAGCATCAGATTGCAATGCGGAATCGAGCTCCAAAGCGTACAAACGTGCGATAGGACGAACAGTAGTTCCAGTGGCTGTCTTCAATAGCGCCACCCGCTCTACAGAGTCTGCCTCCCAATTTCCAGTATAAACGAGGACTATCTTCTTTAATTAAAACAACTTCACCAACTGTAGGTGCCGTTGGTCTACCAAAGGGAGTAACACTCCTTTCCCTCAATGCTAGCAGATATTCACTAATCCACCGTTTCCTAAAATCCTAGATTATCCTTGATATATACTGGTATCTCTTAGACACCGCTACCTCAGAGTACAACGAGGGATCCTCTAACTCTACTATGGATTGGAAATCAGATGGAAACGCAGTCAATGGTTTTCCATATAGCAAGTGAGCAGGCGTTAATGGTAGTGGTTCTTGCAGGTCGGTGTACACATATGTAAGCGGACGATCGTTCACGACTGCTTCTATCTCTGTGAGGACTGTTGTCAACTCACTCTTCCTTAATAGAGCACGTCCTACTACCACTCTGAGTCCTGACTTTACTAAGCCGACACACCGTTCCCACATTCCACCAAACCAAGGTGCCTTAACTGGAATGAACCTCCATTCGCACTTCTTCTCTCCCAAAAAAGTGATGATAGTAGGATCACTATTAATATCCTTTAGATATTTTGATGCTTGGACATAAGTGGGAGCATTGTCGCTAAGAATGAGTTGAGGGAATGAACAACGGGCACAAAACCGTCTAAACGCCAGCATAAATTCTTCGCTAGACATATTATCACATAATACTAGGTGTACCGCTCGAGATGTTGCACAGGTAAACAATAATATATAAACCTTCTCATGCTCTCTCGTCTTCAATGCCCCTGTGTAATCTAATCCTACAACTTGGAAAGGTTCTACGTGCTTTACACAGCATTCAGGTAGAGGTGGAGCTGGTCCAGTTGCATATGGTTTACCTTTTAGTCTCTGGCATATTACACACTTTCTTACTACGCGTCGAGCTACTTGTCGAACTCTGGGTATCCACCATGTGAGACGTAAATATGATATAATATGACATACCCCGTAGTGTTTTACTTCCCTAAGGAGCTGTCGTGGTCTAACGGGCTAAGGCTCTAGCGCTATGTTGGTGACGACTAGCCGCGTGGGTTCGAATCTCGGCTATGCTACGACAGTTTCCAGTGCTATATAGCCTTCGTCGCTTAGTGCTGTAGAATTAATTACAGTTGGGGATATCCCCCAGATGAAATTAATTCATAAGGTTATTCAACCTTTACTTCCCTAAGTGCACGTATGATCAATAGATCAGTAACGTGATGTCTTGTTGGCATAGGTATAGGGCGGTTTGTGCCGTCTGTTACACCCAACCACTTCAGGCGACCCTCACACCTGATGAGGCCATTGTCTAGGTGCAACCTTAGTTAACGCACTATATTAGGCATTAATGTCTTATTCGAGCTTTGCAAGGATTCTAATTCATTGGAAAAGGTTTCTACTTGAACCAATTTGATCAAAGTTACTTCAGCTGCTTTAAATTCACGAGCATCAATGTTGTGACCCCTGTTGCAGAGTTGGCCCGTTACTTTAAGCTTGATATTGGATACATATTGCAATACCCAAGCGACAACTCTGACTAGTTTATTATAGTCACCGAATCTTGCCCACTCTATGATTGGACCCGGTGGCTCATTTGGTTGGGCTGTAACTGCCACTGCTTCCAGTGGCAGAAGTCCCTCACCTACAGCATGCCAAATCGTCCATTCACTTTCATGGAGCAGCGACTTTGGACCATGCCACCACAATTCGGACTTCACTAACTGGCTAGCCGTTATACCCCTAGTTATGAGATCACTAGGGCTTTCTTTTGTATTTACATAATGATAAGCAACGTCTGGCAAAAGGGCTCTAATCTCATCTACCCTATTCCGCACATAAACTGGCAGAGACTTCTTGCTATGTATCGAGTTGAGTGCGACCTGACTATCGCACCAAACGTGAACTATTTCAATATTTAATTCGCTCTCGTATGCTGCGCGTACATGTTGCACCAGACGTGCTAATAGCAGCATGGCAGTCAATTCCATTTTAGGGATAGTTACCTTTTTAACCGGGGCTACCTTGGCCCGGGCTGTAACTAAATGTGCCCCAAATGAAGTAATGACATATATGGCTACCCCGTATGCCGTGGCGCTAGCATCGCAAAACGTGTGTAATGTAACGTCACCGAACGCCGCCACTTTACGAGGTATAGGTTTAGTACATAGGATGGCATACTCATTCAACAACAATGTCCCTTGGTCATTCAGGTCCTCGGGCAAACTGTCATCCCATCCTATTTTACGTCTCCAAACTTCCTGCATTAGAATCCTAGCTCTTATGGTAACGGGTAATGCTAGACCCAAAGGATAAAAAAATTGCGCAACTTTGCTCAACAGACTTCTTTTTGTGTGCGCTCCTGTCTGATGAGCAAAAGACCTTGTTTGAAAAGTTAGTATGTCATGTTTAGGTTGCCAGATCATCCCCAAATTCCTGGGCTTTTCCTGGTTATGAGATGCCGTACCGTCCACCTGTATCAAACTCTGAAGATCTTCACTATTAGTAACCCACTCGCGGAGAAATAAATGTGCATCCGCAAACAATCTGTGTGCTTGCCAGTATGTATATAACAAATCATCCTGACTATCGCTAGAACCCTGCAAATTGTCTATATATAATCCGCGAGATAGTTTACTTGTGTCCTCATGAGTATTAGCTAGATGTTTTTTTATTGTGGCATTTACAAAACTGTGAACACGTGGCCCCAAAGAGTACAACCCGAAAACGGTATATATTATGACCGGACTTTTAGAGTCGCTAATGTCGCTGAACCAAAGAAAGCGGGTAACATCTCTATCTTCCTCCTTTAGCTTGACCATCAAGAATGCTTTCTCGATGTCACTGGTATAGGCGTACTTCCCCAGCCTAAACCGCAATAGATGTTGGGACAGGTCCGACACCATGGACGGACCTGTCAACAGGCAGTCATTTAGACTGGGTTGTTGACCTTGATGGGCAGAGCAGTCATACACCACCCGTATTGGTGTGGTGACGCTGTCTTTTCTTACCCCATGATGGGCCAGATAGTGAACCCTACCATTCTTAATCGGTTCCTTGACATCGACTCTCTCAATAAAGCCCCTATCTTCATAATTCCGAAATACATCGTCATACGCCTGGCGCGTGCTCAGTTCGTTAGACAATTTCCGCTGCAATGCGCGCAAGCGACCTAATGCCAAACCATAGTTGGTAGGCAGGCTTATCTCACTGTTCTTCCAGGGTAAACTAACTTTATATTGCTTGTCTGAGGCACAGTAGCTCACAGACTCGTCAAACCTTTGTAGCGCAACTTCCGAGTCATAATCAGTCTCCATAATATTAAAGCCTATGTGATCCAATCTCCACAGTCGTTCCAGGTCGAACTCGGCAGCCATCTTAGGGTCACTAGGTTGGGAATCCTCCCTTCCCAACTCCTCTGCCGCGGTTACATTGACTCTATATATCGAGACCGTGTCGACCAGGACCTTTGACTGTGTAGTATGCACCTTTCTGCTCATGCAATATCCAAATTTAGTGGGGATTAAAAATTACACCACACATCTTTTTAAATCCAGGGTATACTACATCATAATAATGATCCACACCAAGTAGAACATGCACCTCACTCTGATCTCTCATGGGATCTGACAAGTAAACCCCTTTGCTACGTAATGCGTGTTCCACCTTCTTCACACCTACAGATACATATTCTGGTAGGGTGTCTACTACGATACATGTCATAAAGTACCGGTTTTTACGGTAGAAATATGAAATCTCCGCTATCTCGTAGCCATGTTTGTCAGTAACCCCTGTGAAGCCCTGCAATCGAAGAGTCTCAGCCCCTACGATTCGGTGCTTCAGTCCCACTAAGACGGACCTCTTCATAAAGGAACGTTGAGACCCTTCATCTAGAAGTACCCGACAAACTTTGTTACTGTCATTACCTTCCATGGGAATCTGTATTGTGGGCAATATAGTGGTGTCTTGCGTGCTACCTAGTGTCACAGTTGTAGTACCCTCTGGTTTGACGTCTTTGACTTTATCTGCTGTAGGACACAACTTATCAAAGTGATGTCCTTTGCAGTGGCGACAGGGCCATAAGTATGTAGCAGTACATTGTCCCTGCTTACCATGTTCCTTACTTAGACAACCTACACATAGCTTCAATCTTTTCGCCTGTGCTAGTTTTGTCTCATTTGTTGGGTATTTTACACAGAAACTCCATTTATGTTTGTTGTTACATAGCTTACATAGAATCTGAGCAGGTTTCTTATACGTACCCTCCTTCTTTTCTTTAGTCCCCACTGTCATGCTTACAGTTCCCCTCATCTCTACATTCTCACTCCCTCCTGACACATACATTCTCCCTTTATTCAACTGTAGATTGCTAATTTCCTTACTGAACTGAGTTTTGAACTCCCCCAGATCAAATGATCTAACCTTGTCAAGTATTGCCATAGGAAGCTTCTGACATAAGATAATGACTATCATTTCCTGTGTGGTGAGCCCTAGGGTGTCTAGCGATCGAGTATGGCACTCCATATTTGCCCTAAAATTTGCTAACTCCTCAACCTTATACTGTGGTTCTGCGAGCTTTAACAAGGCAACAACATGGGCCATCTTCAACTGCTCTTGATCTCCGTATGTGGACTTTAATAATTGTACTGCCTCAAGATAACTATCACCCACTACCGCAAAACCCTCTATCAAATGTAAGGCCTCTCCTTCCATTTGTCCCTTCAGGTAGTGAAACTTGCGGACATTATCCAAAGAGGATTCATGAACTGTAGACCGAAATACGTCCCAAAAAGCTAACCACTCAGTCAATTTGCCCCCAAATGTAGGAAGATTGAGCTTTGGGAGGTGTACAGTGTGTTTTGGGTCAGCCCTTCTATGGGCCTCATTCTCGCCTCCCTTCTTACTTGCGACAGCACGCTGTAATATGTGCTTCGCTCTAAAGACAGGTTCATCATAGAGGGCGCGATTATCACACTCTGTAACTATCTCTTCCTCCTCTGTCATGACTGCCACAATCACCTCACTCAGATCCATAATACGACCGAGGGTAGCCTGGACGTTGTCTAATCTAGCTTCCAATTCCTCGAGGTCAGCAGTAGTGATGAAAGTGTTGACGTCCACAATTAGCATATTTAATACTCCCCGAAGTCCCGCCCTTTTATTTGTAGGGGCCTTGATCAGCACCCCACTAGACGGTGTCTCTTCCTGATTACTCATTTTGCATGTAAGCCTGTAGGCTATTTATCTAAATGTTACAAAAACAACGGCAAAAAAGTAGTCTAGTTAAGAGACGCCGACCGGCAGACTTCTTTGTTATGGAGAAAAAATAGTACACAAAATAGCAATACCTACTAAAGGGTCATATTGAACAAGAAAAAATGTTAGGTCAGGTCATATGTCACAGGAAGTCCGAAATGTAAAAGAAAATTATTGGGGAAAGATGATGGGTGGGATGCAGGACTTAGGCAGGCGCAACGATGTGACCCTGCATTCCGGCTCTAACCATCGCTTGGCTAGTAAGCCTTGCCAGTTTATCATAGAGTTGTTTCTGCATCCTGTTATATGTCCCCTTGTTCATTGCCTTAAAATCCCTTACTGTTAGCTAATTCCCGGGTCTGGGCACCAATGTGGTAAACTATCAATGGAAGTTAAATATTACTAAGCTATAATGAATCAAATAAAATCAATCTAAATTAAAACTACTCCATATCTAAATTGAATTCAATCTGAAACAAGCTAATTTATATCCAAAGGTCTCACATAATAAATTTATATATAGGGTAAAGTTTTAAGGGTTAATATTAACCAGGAATTAACTCACCAATAGTTCCACGTGGCAATGAGGCAAGGGAGAACGTTTACCCAATATGGCGGACAACGGGGAACGAGACTTCGGTCCCGAGACTCGAGTCAAGTGAAAGAAAGAATAAATTATTACATGGGAATGGACATGAATATTATGCTTATCTGTCAGTCAGTCATGGCGTCGATGAGAGCTTCGTGATGGTGTAGCTGTTTGAATTGCTGTCAGTGTATTGTGATTAGAGGCACAAAAGCGCGATCAACTGAGGGGGGAAAATAGATGTTAACTGGTCGGTGTTCGTGAAGGCTCTGGTCTCTCTTCCTCAGAGGCACACCTTGCTGCCTTGGCAAACACCAGGAGCCCAAATTATCGTACCGCATCTAGGTTGCTCTATACGATAAATTATATTAATATATACGATAAATTCATATATACTACATAAGACCATGGCAATATTGCTTAATAGCATATTAGGCCTTTTATAACTTAACTTATTTACAATCTTATAATATACAATCCACTCGTCCTACGTCATGCTGCAGGAGCGACCGTGACGTCACAGAGACATAGGGATCACAAAAGAGTCATAGCCTATCGTATTTACGATACCTCCTGTTGATCTTATTAATGATTTCCATAATAGATAGGTTGTTGGATGTTATCTTTAAACTTTACTTATCATTAGTGAGACCTCATATGGATTATGTCCAATTTTGTTATCCTTATTACAGAATGGCCATAGATTCGTTGGAGAGTACAGCGAAGAATGACACAAATTATTAATATTAGAAATCTACCATATGAAGAAAAGTTGAAAAAATTAGGCTTACATTCGTTAGAAAGACGCAGAGTTAGAGGTGATATGATAGAAGTGTTCAAGTGGGTTAGTAGGATTAATAAAGGGGACATGACAATTGTACTGAAGCTCAGTGATAGCGAAAGAACTCAAACAAATGGTTTCAAATTAGACAAATTTCGTTTCAGAAAAGATATAGGCAAATATTGGTTTGGTAACAGATTTGTAGACATGTGGAATAGGCTACCGAGTGATATGGTATGATCAAGAACGATAGGGAGCTTTAAGATAAAATTTGATAGGCATATGGACGAGAAAGGTTGGGTATGAGGGGGGATCTGCCGGGTGTGGGCCAATCGGCGCTCTGCAGACCCCTGTAATCCTGCTTTGATCTCTGACCGTTTTGGTGAGGTCAGTCCTCAAGGTATTAATGAGTTGGGTCTGTAATTAGGCCTTGTATTTAGGGTTGGGTGTGACAGGGACCTGCCTTGTGTGAGCCGATCAACTTCCTGCAGACTCCCATTTTCTTATGTTCTTATATTGGGCCAATAATGGCAACTACATGAATGTAAAATATGTTCACTTTTGTATATGGGTCAAAACATGTTGGCCATAATATTCTAAAGCGGTATTGGTTCAATATATTATTTATAAATGTTTTCCTTTGTCCATTTTGTGGCAGGATGCATGATGTTATTAAGTATAACTTATTTTGTTTACTGGGCCAATATTTATCAGCCTGATTAACCCTTGTCTAGCAGGGTGTTTTGGATTATTTTGGGCATATTTAGGCCCTCCTGAATGATCAATCAAGTATCTGCATGAAAAGAAATGTATTTAGCAAAAAACTAGGCGCTAAAAGCTTCAAAATGAGACCAGAACGAGCTACGTAGCACTCGTGGTTCTCATGCAGTGGTGCCACCAACATGGGGAGTTTAGCGTATAGCGGTATATTTTTCCCAGCTATGCTCACTACTGGCTACACTGCCGGCCTCTCGAGAACACAGGGAGCGTGAGTCAGTGGGTGGCGGTAAGCCCTGGGTGTCGGACGTGTGGCCTGCTGCGCTCCCGGCCATTTGCACTCGATTTTAACCCTTTAAAAGCCTTAATAATGCTCCTAACTTGCTGCAAATTGGTGCACGACTTAAGTCGAGCGCCGCTCTTTAACCCGGGAGCTGCGGGAAGACTCTTAAGAGTTCCCCCTGCGGACTGCAGGAAGACTCTTAAGAGCAGAGCTTTTGAACGCGTACCAAAACCGCGCGTTTATAGTCAGGCAGCTAAAAATTGGTGTGGGTATAGTACTACATGTCAACTCTCGACACCATCCCGCCACACGCTCGCCCCGCACTCGTGCAAGCACCACCGCGCCAGTAACCAAGCACTAGTCATGGAGCCCACACGTCCCTCACGCTCGCTCCCTGATGACACAACCAGCCCTCCTTCTGGTGGTGTCAGCCGCCGTGGAAGGCAGAGGGTGGCTGCTAAAGACCCTAGCTACCAGTACGACACGCCCTACAGCTCGGAGGACGAAACACCAGCACCCAAAGCACGGAAAACACGTGCAAGCACGGCAAAGGTACAGAGGTCATTGGTGTTTCAGGACACTGCCACCACGACCCAGGCCACTGCAACAACCACTACCACCACCACTGCCACCACTGCCACCCCTGCCACCAGTACCAGCGATGCAGGAGGCCGCCCTAGGGCTGCAGAACCTGCGGGAGCAGGCAAAATCAAAGGCACGGGCGTAGGGAAGAGAACCCGTACGCTTGCCACAGTGACCCTACCACCACCACCACCACCAGCCGCCCCTGGCCCGGCTGCCCCTGCTGCCCCTGCCACCCCTGCTGCCTCTGCCCAAGGAAAAGGGAAGGGGAAGGGGAAGGGGAAAGGGAGAGGGAAAGCAACCGCTGGCCCTGCCGGCCCTGCTGTCCCTGCCGGCCCTGCTGCCCCTGCCGCCCCTGCCCAAGGAACAGGGAAAGAGAAAGGGAAAAGGGCGACAGGCACCACCATCATCTTGCCTGCCTCCAGGGCCACAAGACCACGCACCACTGCCGCCCCTGCCGGCCCTTCTGTCCCTGTCCATAAGACTCCCGTATGTGCTACACTGACCCGAAAAACTCTGACACCATCCAAATATGCCGCCCTGCTGTTTGATGGTGATTCGCAGGGCATTGGCAGCCCGGGTTTCGACGACGACGCCCTAGCACGGGACCAAGGAGGGGGGGATTTGGGAGTGGACAGTGGCAGTGAGTCCGACGTCGGTGACGAGAATGAGGAAGGGCGTCTGTCAAGTGAAGAGGAGGGTGATGATGATGCTGTGTTGTATCGCGACCATGGAAGCGATATTTCAGACGCAGAAGCAGACGCAGACGACATTCCGATCCCTGGCATGCCTTCGTTCGAGTGGTCTGACGGGGTCAATTTTGTACCTGACGTGCCCCAGTTCAATCCTGGGACGTCAGGTACAACTGACGACTGGCCCTGTGACGAGCACGCGAACGAAAGCGACTTCTTCCTCGCTTTTTTCGATTTTAAGGTAATGACTTACATCGTTGCCCAAACAAACGCCTACTACAGGTGGGTGTTTGGCAGATTGGACGTCATTTCTCCAAAAGCGAGAATACGAGGCTGGGTGGATACGACTGTGGAAGAATTCATGACGTTCTTTGCCTTGTTGTTCCTCATGCCTCTTTGCAAGAGGCATGTGTTGCAACACTACTGGAAGCAGGACCCTCTCATCGCCACCCAAACTTTCAATAAGTTCATGACTCGTGACAGATTTTTGTTGCTGCTAAGATTTATGCACTTTGCAGACAACGAAAATCCTAACAGGATTGACAGGATATGGAAAGTTCGGGATGTGTTCACCATGTTGTTGGAGAGGTATAGGAAATACTTTTACCCCTTCCTCAATTTGGTGATTGATGAGTCGCTCGTGCTCTTCAAAGGACGTCTTGTTTTCAAGCAGTATATCCCCTTGAAAAGGCATAGGTTCGGAATCAAGCTCTTCGTTTTGTGTGACTGTGAAACTGGAATAGTGCTTGACATGATCGTGTATACAGGCACTGACATTGACATACCGAAAGCCGCTGCCGGTGACCCCATGGGCATGTCAGGTGCCATTGTCAGGAAAATGTTGGCACCTTACCTGGGCAAAGGCCACATCATCTACACTGACAACTGGTATACTTCTCCTGCTCTCTGCCAGTTTCTTCATGACAACCAAACGGGGTCATGTGGGACTGTCAGAAAGACAAGAAAGTTTATGCCTAAGTTCACCGGTAATGTCATTCCTCTTACAGATGCCTTCTCCAGTGACACACCTTCTGAAGACGACCTGGCCCAGGAACACCGCGAGAGGCATGTCCGAAGAAGGCGACGAAAGGGGCAGAAATACAAGCAGCTAGAAAAGTGTGGGAAAGTGATAGCCCTGAAGTGGAAGGACAAACGAGACGTCCACCTGCTTTCCACCGTCCACACAGGTGCCCAGATGGACTCTGGCAAAATCCACTACCCAACCAGGAAGACCATCTACAAGCCCGACATGGTAGTGGACTATACCAAGAACATGCGCATGGTGGACAAGTCTGACTGTCAGCTGTCAGGCGTTGAGTGTCTGAGGAAGACTGTGAAGTGGTATCACAAGCTCTTCCTCCACCTAGTTGACATCACGATGCTCAACGCCTACAACTTGTGGTTGGTGAAGAGGGAGATGTCCCCAAACCAGAAGCTGAAATTCCGGGAGTTCATGTATAACGTGGCATACCAACTCCTGGAGAAGTATGGCACCACCACTCACAGACGGACGGCATGGCGTGGGGATCACGTTCCTGACAGAATCCAGCTGGGTGTCGAAAGACACTACCCAACCAACACCGAGCTGATTGGCACTCGTCACAGGCAGGTGCAGTGCCACGTCTGCAGCTCCAGTGTGAGAAACCCCACGTCACCAAAAGAGTCACCTCAATGTGCGCAGAGTGCAAAGTTGCACTCTGCTTGGGTGACTGCTTCAGGGACTACCACACCTTCAAGAACTACTGAGTGTCGCCCCCTGCCCTGCCCTGCCCTGGACTCGCCCCCTGCCCTGCCCTGCCCTGGACTCGCGCCCTACCTTACCTGACCTGACCTAATTGATCACGCTACCTCATAATGTAACATATATATTATATAATGTATAATTTCCAAAGATGTCCCTGTGATATAGCTTTTACATTATATAATTGTATGTTTCATTATTTAGATTATAAGTTTCAAAGATTTACATGTAATATGCCTTCTTTTTTTAGTATATCAATATATATGTTTGTTATAGCCTAAGTAATGTGTAAATATTTTCTTACCTCAAATGAATTGTACAAAAATAAATGTTTCAATAAATCCTGTCAAACCTACTAAGATAATAAAATAAAACAATAAAAAAAAAAGGTCATGTCATTGTATTCTTACAATATGATATATTCTATGAATATTTCATATTGTTTGAATACAATGGCATGATCTTGTAAAAAAAAAAATTATCAAATTTTTTCTAAACAGTATAAAACCTTCCCCATAACCCCCTCCTGGATTCGATCCCATTACCCTACGACACTTTGAGTTTTCCAGTCCACGACCTTACCAACCATGCCACAGGAGCTCATACCAAATATCACTCAAAACTTTGTGTCTACAATCGAAATAACAATATACAAAACAAAATTAATTATCCCACCAATTTACGTTTGTAAATTGATGGGATTATCAATTATATCATGCAAAGGTTTATAAAAGTTTGTCTCTGTCAAAAATTAGTAATTATATAACTTTATTCTGTCAAAAATTGCCCAAACACTCAGCAAAATTGCCCCTCTCAGTGTGACTCCACTCATTATCACACGGTCAAGCGGTCACGGGGTGACCCTTGCCGCTCCTTGCTGCTCCAGCCACAGCAGCTCTGTCTGGGAACAAAATTTGTATAAATACAATAATGCATAAAATACTCTTCACAAATACATTTGTATTGTATAATATTGTAAATATAAATTAATAATATCTGTGTGGGTGTCGAAAATTGTTCAACCATCTTTCTTATGTCTCGCCTACGCGCGTATATTGGATTATACATAGTCATGACTGTCATACAAATACTTGCAGTAGGTCTCGAATATACATTTAGATTGCATATTACTTGGAAATAAATAAATATAAGTTTCTCTGGTGGCAATCTACCCTTTCGCAAGTGTAATTAGGAGACACCAGTCTATATTTAGCTCTCTATCAAAAAAGGCAATCTGCCTATGTTTACTGACCACCGTCGTTGCTGGTCTATAATATAGTACTTTATTTACAGTCAATGGCCTACATGTTTCTGTGGTACTTCACATGTGTCTAAAATGCAATGTCTGCTTGCATAAAAATGAAATTCTGAAGTCCATTTATACGTACGACATACGCATGTCTCACTTTCTCTCTCTCTCCATTCCTGACTCATGTTATTGTACACCTCTTGGTGGCAACGAACACCAGACACCTGCTAGACATAAGGTTCAAAATACCAAGACATCCATACGCCTCGGGCGCCTCCACAATTATCACAAAGCTGTGTATCTATCTAGAGATCTCCCTGCCTGCCTTCCCTCTCTCCACGACTCACTCACTCCCTGCATGCATCCCTCCCACCCTCCCACCCCCACCCACCCTTTCAGGCTTCCGTCTGCTAGAAACTCATTGATAATGTGCGTAAATATCGCATGAATTGGTCTATATGCGGTATATATATTGATATATGGCACGTATACATACGTACCAGTCTGTATTATAGCATGACAGTGCTCTAAGTACGAGATATAAGTGATATTTATGGCATAACACACCCTCTCCCTCTTTCATTCCCAGCACAACTCAATCACACCTTGGTTCACGCATAGAAACTCATTGATAATGTGCGTAAATATCGCATGAATTGGTCTATATGCGGTATATATATTGATATATGGCACGTATACACGTACAAGTCTGTATTATAGCATGACAGTGCTCTAAGTACGAGATATACGTAATATTATAGCGCAAACCACACTCTCATCTCATAAATTTCCGCCAAACCTCCAACCCACCTAACCCGCCTAAAAATTCTTTGATAATTCCCTTATGGTGTAATTATTATGGTGGTGTAATGGTTAAGGTGGCAAAAATATGTGTGTGATAACCCGGGTTCGAATCCCGGTGGATCATATATACTTTAATTAATTTCATTGGGGGTGTGGTGATGAGATTAATAAAAATAATATTATTAGTAGGTTTAGGGATATTTCTTCGAGAGGCCGGTCTATATGATCTGTGCCCCATGAATATTCTTTCCTCTCACTTAAACTAAAATGCCCCAGAACGAGAAGCCCACCACAGAAGCCATGAACGAACACCACACAGAAACACCAAAGGAAAGGTCCACAGAACGAAAGGACCAGCTGACCGAGCCAGCCATTTCAGACAGCCCAAGCCCGCAGGGCTAAACAGCTCCAGGACACACCCATTTACCTTTTCTAAAACTGACCATTTTCCACACCTCACGTACACTAACCCCCTCGTGTCCTACACTTCTAACTACAAAGATGATGAACAGGAATATACATTCATATTAAAAACACCCATGCCTGTCCCGACGTTGAGCCAATGCCAACACATCAGACAGCCATAATTATATCTATGTATGTTCTTGCATCCGAGAAGTAGATGTTATATATCTTAGAAGTTAAAACACCCACGCTGTCCCTAGACCTCGTATATCATTTTCCATGACGAGTATAGATATATGTAACCCGTGCCCAGTCGCCCCTTGCACTGTTCCTCTAGTAACTAAGTATTAATATTAACATTCCCTAACATCTTGTCTTGCCAGACTAAGCTTCTGAAGACCCATCGCCCCATAAATCTATGTATGCAATCCTTAGGTTAAGTATTTTTATCCGCCATTGTGTTCACCTTTTTCCATTTACTTTCCACAATTGTCATACGTCTTCCCCTTGCCTCCTTCGTATCCACAGCCCACACTACGCCAATTTATTTCGTGTCTTACACCTCTTACCCCAACCAGAGATTGTATAAGATAACCTGGTTACCAGTATCTGTCATAAGTACCCCGAAACAATAACTAAGTACCCCTACGAACTGCCGCTGTGGGTGGTATTTTATATTTAATAGAAAAAGCAGTTCCCAGGGCCAACTAATAGTATCCATAACCCTCTGACTGATCACATAACTCTATCTTTTCCAGACTCATATACCACCCCATAGTTGCATTCCCCGGTAGCATTTGGCTAACGTATTCTACTGCCTTTTCAAACTTCCATATCAATTGTAGCCTAATGCCACCCCCACGCCCAGGGACCTTAGGGGCAAAATTTCCCTGTAGCCCTTGAACTCCCCCCCCCCCCCCTCTCATTAAGACACCCGCGCTTCTCGACTCTTGTCCGACCTAGCCTCTCTCTCATACCTCTTGAAGATCCTTGAATTGTCCGTTACTAACGCTCTCCAACCTTTTATATATACTCCTATCCAGCCTACCTTCACTTAGTAGGCCAGAACAACATTAGAACTTTACTAGCCCCTTGCATGCCATCTATTCTCTTACAACACATTCACAACCCTGCACCCAATGGTCGTCGGTGCGAGGCTAGCCGCCCCGCCAGTAACTAACTTCTATTGTCATACTTCCAGATAAATGTGGCAGAGTTAGCAACCCAGTCTCCACCATATCCAGCAAACCCTACAATTAACAACCAGCCGAGTAAAACCAGCTAGCTAAGGCACCTTCGGTTTTGGTATTAAAGACACTCACATCTGTCTCATACACAGAGGGTTATTACAAACACTGGTGATATGGCAAGCCCCTAGCCACAGCCGCCGGACGAATATATCAGAGAGAGGGCGCCCAGCTCCCCCTTTTTGCCCACCCGAGGAGGGAGACCCCCACCCCCGCGGAGGTATACCTGGCCCCTGTTTTGACTTTCGAGTCATTGCCAGGTAGCACAGGAATTCTTCCTATCGATGAACTAACCATAAATGACTAACACCTTTACTAACCTCTATTAACTCACAATAAACCATTTACCTTTCTTGCATGCTCTGATCACTAAATTAGCACCTCAGCTATACCATAGAATGAAGATTGAACAATCTAGAGAGACGCTCCTATCACAGCTGTCCCCATCCTCCTCGCAAAGTAGATCCAGTCTCTCTCCCCTAAATACGTCCAGTATAGCCAAAATAGTACCTCTTACTAAGGCTCAGTTATATGAAAATATAAAGGCTTCCTATCGCCCTGTGCCACAACTGTAAATATCATCTTACCTAGTCCCCATATCCATTGAGAGCTCAATTAAGTCCATAAGACTCGAGATCCCTACTGTCTACAGGGTCCAGAACCGAGCCTATAAATCTAACTCCCGCCCCCAGTCAAATCAGTTGAAAGCTAGACACCAACCAGGGGTCACTACCCTGCAGTTAATTTCTAGCTCTGCCCTTGTGTTGTTCCGGAGTGAGATCCCAGAACCGGCAGACTCCGTGGCAGATTTGGATAGAAGGACCTGCCCACGTATTGAAGAACTTCACACATATGGCCCCCCTGGACGGCCGCGGAACCAGTCGTTAGCCCCCAACATCATGGACGCAAGATAACCAGGACCAGACCCATCAGATACTACCCAAGATTCCCTTTAGCAGTACTACATATTACTGTGCTGTTTTAGATTCACTAATTAATATTTCTACGAAGTGGCTAAGACCTTGCCCAGTGTAATTCATACTTAACCATTCCATTTGGGACGTACTAAGCGATCAGTGCTCTTTAATTAACAGGCGACCTTGACTCTCGTAATTACCTTATTCAGATATTAAAACTCTAGTGATATCTAACGTTCGCACACTGATTTGCGTTCTATGTATTTCTGAGACAAGGATATAAAACTTAGATCAGTACCCCCTGAGGTAACTAGAATTCCCGTGCTCTAAAAATACGTGTGTCTAATCTAGTCTGTGAACTACTACTTGTGCACCAGAGCTACCAGTAATAAATCTAACAGTGAATATGAATCTATAAGTAACATTGATGGTCTTCGGTATATAAACCTGTGAAATCAAAGCCAGTGATCAGAAGATTAATACCTGAACGTTGGAAGTGGGAGACTAGGCTCCATCCAGATCCACTTATGCTAGTGTTGTTCAATTCTATTATATTGTCTTACACAAGTATTCTGCAGTGGTATATCAATAAACGTGATCATGTAACTTGCTACCATGTGTTTCTTTGTGTTCTCTATTCCTCATATCTTGTATTGTGCATGCAGCCTTATATACCCAGTCAATTTAGAACTCACATTACCCAAGTTAAACCTGTAGAAAAACAGGGCATAACATAAACAGTAGGCTACCATAGTGCGGTTGGGAATATGAACATGATTAGATTAATATCCAGTATTCGAGAATGGATAATAAGTGGTAGGCGTGTGCATAAACCTTTAACCGTCCTGGTGGTGTAATGGTTAAGGTGGCAAAAATATGTGTGTGATAACCCGGGTTCGAATCCCGGTGGATCATATATACTTTAATTAATTTCATTGGGGGTGTGGTGATGAGATTAATAAAAATAATATTATTAGTAGGTTTAGGGATATTTCTTCGAGAGGCCGGTCTATATGATCTGTGCCCCATGAATATTCTTTCCTCTCACTTAAACAGTAGGCTACCATAGTGCGGTTGGGAATATGAACATGATTAGATTAATATCCAGTATTCGAGAATGGATAATAAGTCGTAGGCGTGTGCATAAACCTTTAACCGTCCTGGTGGTGTAATGGTTAAGGTGGCAAAAATATGTGTGTGATAACCCGGGTTCGAATCCCGGTGGATCATATATACTTTAATTAATTTCATTGGGGGTGTGGTGAGATTAATAAAAATAATATTATTAGTAGGTTTAGGGATATTTCTTCGAGAGGCCGGTCTATATGATCTGTGCCCCATGAATATTCTTTCCTCTCACTTAAACAGTAGGCTACCATAGTGCGGTTGGGAATATGAACATGATTAGATTAATATCCAGTATTCGAGAATGGATAATAAGTCTTAGGCGTGTGCATAAACCTTTAACCGTCCTGGTGGTGTAATGGTTAAGGTGGCAAAAATATGTGTGTGATAACCCGGGTTCGAATCCCGGTGGATCATATATACTTTAATTAATTTCATTGGGGGTGTGGTGATGAGATTAATAAAAATAATATTGCAATTTTTGGTCACTATGAGGCATATTCATTGTTATATGGGTGGCCTACACACGTATACGTACTCTACATAGCCTAAAAGGGATAAAAAAAGGAGATATACGTGATAATACGAGGTAACCCACCCCCTCCTCCCTCTGGTTCTATCCCCTGGGCGCGTGAAAATTCGGCAGGTAAATCTAGCCGCTCGATGACAATCTAGCCGCGCGGTGCCATTCGCTCCACATTTTTCAACTACGGACCATTCCCCCACCCCCCCCAGACATTTGGGGGGGGGTCAAATATATATGGGCCGATGCACGCAAACATTCCCTACATGCTGATGTACTTTTTATCGAAATTGGCAATGGGTCCCAAAATCATCATACATTACAAATACAAAATATCATATTATATTACATACAAAATCATCATACACACTCGAACAAGTGTGTAACACTGACAATCCCAATGGGATCTTCAACCTAGCTAGGCGAGTTAAAAATGACAGTAGGGATATTATAGGTGAACAGTGTGTTAGAGATGATAATGGGAAGATTGTGTATGCAGAAAATGAAATCAGAGAAGCATGGAAGGTACACTATGAACGATTGCTAAATGTAGAGTTTGAATGGGATAAGGAACAGCTTAGTATCGAAAAACCAATATCTGGGCCCCCTCCTTTGATAGCACCAGCTGTAGTGAGCGACGCAATCAATAAAATGAAGGACGGTAAAGCTCCAGGTTGCTCCGACATTGTCGCTGAGATGATAAAAGCCTCAGGGGAGATTGGTGTAAACTTAGTCACTGAGTTGATAAACACCATTATTAAAGATGAGAAAATCCCAGAGGATTGGCTCAAAAGTGTAATAGTAAATATATACAAAGGAAAAGGGGATGCGCTAGATAGAGGAAATTATAGGGGCCTGAAAATGCTTGACCAAATCATGAAGGTCTGTGAGAGAGTCCTTGAGGGTTTGATCAGGCAAAGCATCTCTATTGATGATATGCAGTTTGGTTTTATGCCAGGACGTGGTACAACCGATGCTATCTTCATAGTCAGGCAGATACAGGAAAGATACCTACTAAAAGGCAGGGATCTTTACTTTGTGTTTGTGGACCTGGAGAAGGCCTTTGATAGGGTACCTAGAGATGTTGTACAGTGGGCTATGAGGAAACTTGGTGTGGAAGAGTGGCTGGTGCGTGTGATAATGAAGATGTATGAGGATTCGCGAAGTTCGGTGAGGGTGAAAGGTGTACTGAGTGATGAATTCGCAGTCCGTGTTGGAGTCCATCAGGGTTCAGTGTTAAGCCCCCTCCTCTTTATTATGGTCTTGGAGGCGCTGTCTAGAGTTTTTAGAGGCGGACTCCCGTTGGAACTGTTTTATGCGGACGATTTAGTCCTAATAGCTGACAGTATGCAGGATGCTGAGGCCAAATTCAGAAAGTGGAGAGAGGGCATGGCGAGCAAGGGTTTAAGAGTCAATATTAACAAAACCAAGGTTATGCATTGTAGTTTGAGACGAGGCAATGTGGAAAAGAGCGGTGCATACCCATGTGCAGTGTGTGGAAAGGGAGTGGGCGTTAACTCAATTCAATGTAGCATCTGTCGATGTTGGGTACACCATGGGAGTAAGCGCTGTAGTAGAATAAAGGGGCCCCTGCCGAAGGATAAGTCAGAAATAGAGAAATTTGAGTGCGTAGTGTGCAAAGGCGAGCTTGTGTTAAGTGATGATCCTGTGGCTGTGAATTTTGGAAATGAGTCTTTGGAGCTGGTGAACAAGTTTTGTTACCTAGGAGATACCATCTCTGCCGGTGGTGGGGCCGAGGCTGCCACTGTTGCTAGAATTAGGTGTGGCTGGGGGAAGTTCAGAGAATTGATGCCAATCCTGACCATGAAAAGAATGCCTCTCCCCCTGAAGGGAAAGGTGTATGCCTCATGTGTTAGAAGTGCAATGACGTATGCCTCAGAAACATGGGCCGTTAAAGTAGAGGATGTCAACAGAATGGAGCGTAATGAGATGAGAATGGTGAGATGGATGTGTGGGGCCAGGCTACAGGATAGAATAACAAATGTTGAGCTGAGGAGACGTTTAGGTATAAAGAGTATTAGCGAGGTGATGCGTACAAGTAGACTGGGATGGTATGGACATGTGGAGAGAATGGATGAACAAAATTGGGTGACAAAATGCAGGTCTGTGATTGTGGAGGGAGCTGCACCAAGGGGTGGACCGAGGAAGACCTGGGATCGGACTATACGCGCCGATCTCAAATCCAAGAACTTGACAAGTGAAGCAGCCCTTAACCCGGGAGCTGCGGGGAGACTCTTAAGAGTTCCCCCGGCGCACTGCGGGAAGACTCTTAAGAGTCAGAGAAAATAAAAATCAACTTTTGACATCGAAAAAAAAATATTTTTTTATATTTTTTTTTTTTATTTTTTTTTTTTTTTTGGCCCCTGGGCCATGCAAAATCTCAGTCCTCTACCTCCCCTCCTTCCCCACTTTCCTCCTCTCCTTCAGTTATCACCTATTTTCCCTGTTATTCCCTTATTCTGAGGTATATTTTCGTGCTAACATTAGAAATCCGATTGGAGGGTGTGGTCATCACTGATAGCAAGCGAGTGCAAGAGAGAGAGAGAGTATCGATCGACTGTGTCTCAGTGGCCTTGGGGGAAATTGGCGGGAAAGCAGATTGCCTCACCCATACATTATACAACTCGCGGGCTATATCTCCGATTTTGACCATCCAAACGCTGTTTTCACTCGTTTTATTGTTGTTTCAGGTTAATACCTTTATAATCAACCCATAATAGGCGCATATGGATAAATATTAATGCTATTAATGGCACAATGAATATTTTAGTGACGGAAACACCTCAAATACGTCAGCACAGGGGGACGTTTCCAATTACCCCCATGCGCACTTCAGAGGTTAACAGGGTTGCCTGGAACGCCGCCATTAGGACAAGAGACTGAAACTGCACTTATGTGTGGAACACTCAGTCTTAAAATTTTATGTATGTATGTATGTATACATGCGCACAGTATGACCCTGTAAAAAAAAAACTGTGCGCCACGGAGAGGTTAAGGGGGCATAATGATATTGGTCCATTGTAGAAATAATAATGGGTTTCCATAGTTGATTCAGAAGAGGATGCACAATGTTAGGCCGATACAGTATATACATTCAAGAAATGGATAACTAACTTTAATTAAAAGGGCCAATATATTTTAGCCGTAAATTGGTAGAACATTGTTGGTCCTATATCTTAAATGGCTTGCCAATCTACGCCATCATTATGGAATATTTATGTTGGGCCAGTAGGCTACTGGCATAATTCGCCTTTACCAAATAATGTCATCTACCTGCATTGGGCCTATTTGTATCGGCCATAATGTGGCCAAAATATATTGGCCCCCTGTTGATCTTAATTAATGATTTCCATAATAGATAGGTTGTTGGATGATAGATATTGGGTCAATGATAGCAACTACATGAAGGTAAAATATGTTGGCTTTTTTGTATCCGGCCAACATATGTTGGCCATAATCTTCTAAAGCGGTGTTGGTTCAATATATTATTTATAAATGTTTTCCTTTGTCCGTTTTGGGGCAGAATACATTGCATTAGCAAATGATGTTATTAAGTATAACTTATTTTGTTTGTTGGGCCAATATTTATCGGCCTGATTAAGGCATAATGATATCGGTTCATTGTAGAAATAATAATGGGTTTCCATAGTTGATTCAGAAGAGGATGCACAATGTTGGGCTGATACAGTAGCCTATATACATTCAAGAAATGGATAACTATTTTTAATAAAAGGGCCAATATATTCACAGCAAACATTGGAAGTACGGGCCAATATATTGTGGCCGTAAATTGGTAGAACACTGTTGGTCCTACATTATATTTGAAATGGCTTGCCAATCAACGCCATCATTATGAAATATTTATTTTGGCCTACTGGCATATCGCCTTTACCAAATAATGTCATCTACCTGCATTGGGCTTATATGTATCGGCCATAATGTGGCCAAAATATATTGGCCCCCTGTTGATCTTATTAATGATTTCCATAATAGAAAGGTTGTTGGATGTTATCTTAAAACTTTACTTATCATTAGTGAGACTTCATATGGATTATGTTGTCCAATTTTGGTGTCCTTATTACAGAATGGACATAGATTCGTTGGAGAAATTACAGCAAAGAATGACAAAAATTATTAATTATTATGTTCTATCCAACAACCAACTCTACTCCTAAAATCGATTAATGAAATATTACAAACGCATGTGGCAGTCCGTGGATTCGAACCCAGGACGCTCACACCGAATATCAACACCTTATGCATTGCGCCACGAAGGCAGTTAAAGAATGGTGGACACTGTCTACGATTTATTATGCAACTTCGAATCCTGCATATCAATCTAAGCATGTACACACATCCCAACTGCAACTCACGTAGGCTATGCATATGTGAATGGAAAGAGCAATTAATGGGGCCTTAACCACTAGGGAAGGCCTCTCGATAAATTACTCCTGAACCAATATCAATTATTAGAAGTCTACCATATGAAGAACAGTTGAAAAAAATTAGGCTTACATTCGTTAGAAAGACGCAGAGTTGGAGGGGATATAATAGAAGTGTTCAAGTGGGTTAGTGGGATTAATAAAGGGGACATGACAAATGTACTGAAGCTTAGTGATAGCGAAAGAAATCAAACAAATGGTTTCAAATTAGACAAATTTTGTTTCAGAAAAGATATAGGCAAATATTGGTTTGGAAACAGATTTGTAAACATGTGGAATAGGCTACCGAATGATATGGTATGATCAACAATGATAGGGAGCTTTAAGATAAAATTAGATAGGCATATGGACAAAAAGGGTTGGGTATGAGGGGGGATCTGCCGGGTGTGGGCCAATCGGCGCTCTACAGACCCCTGTAATCCTGTGTTGATCTCTGACCATTTTGGTGAGGTCAGTCCTCAAGGTATTAATGAGTTGAGTCTGTAATTAGGCCTTGTAATTGGGGTTGGGTGTGACAGGGACCTGGACCCGGATTCACTAACGGTCGTAGCGTGCGATGTCGTACAGCAACCTACGATCGTTCCTAAGGGAGTGCGGAAGGTGTATTCACGAACGCATCGTTGAGCTCCCTTACGGCTCCCTTTCGGTTATTTTCACCGAGGCTTCTATTGACCAATCAGGCGCTTGGCCTTTGTAAATAAACAATATGTCCCCCACATGACTGAAGCGCCAAGAAAAACCTAATATAATTTAATTTATGAGCTTTTCATTGTTTAGCATGGCTAATTCGATCCACCACAGCCAACAGGAAGAAGAATAGAATATCTTGTGAATTGATGATAAGAAATTAGCCTAGCTAGGCTACAGGGAAGCCTGTTAGTGGCCCAAGTTAAAGTATTTCCGCTGTCCTCCTTGTTTAGATGAAGTTGCAGGCTCGGTTATGTTTGCGTCTAATTTGACTGCATTTAATTACAAAATTATCCCACGGCCAGCTGTTATTTGCCCCCCTGCTGGAAATATATATGGTGATGACAATAAGTCATGGGGGATGAGGGGGGTAAAGCCCCCCTCAACCTATTGCCCAACAGATGGCCATGGGATATAATGATAGGTTGAGGGGGGCTTTGTCCCCCTCACCTCCCATGACTTATTGCCATCATCAAATATATTACCATCATGGGACTAATAACAGCTAGGCTAGTTAACAAGGATGATGGTAGGCTACGCCTGCAAACACCATCTTTACCTTCTAGGCTTCTACTTTACTATGCTTAGGCTACACCAAGCTAGGCATTGCTAGCCTAACCAAAATACCATACCGTACGTAGGCCTAACTTTTCTAGCCTAAATAGCCCTAACTTTGGTATAATCCTGTGTAGCGGGAGGACCTGTACATATATCTCAATATTTTGGTAATATTACAATATATGCTTACATTTTACATTCATAAATAGTCCACTAATATACTAGGTTAGTAAAATACCACCAAAAGGAATATCCCCCACCAACCTCCCGACCCACAACCCAGTAACAATTCCGAAAGAATCAGAACGGAAGCCGGCAGGGACGAAAGGACCCAACAGCCGGAAAGAAGAATACACACCCACAGGATCAAAGGAAGCCGACACGGCCGGAAAACAAGAGATCCCAAAGACACTTCGACCAAAGGTGTTATACTCACAACCTTTCGAATATGTTAGGTTCAAACAAAGGAAACAAAGGATCGACCCCAACACGGCAGGAAAACAAGAGATCACAAAGACACTTCGACCAAAGGTGTTATACTCACAACCTTTCGAATATGTTAGGTTCAAACGACGGGACCAAAGGATCGACCCCAACACGGCCGGAAAACAAAAGGTCCAAAGGCACGTCGACCAGAAGTAGTAGGTTCCCACATCCAAGACTTTTTTTATTAAGGTGACAGTTACAAAGTGGTGTACAATCTATCTTATTCTAGTTACATTGTAGTTTGTCTTATTGTACCAGTACCTCCCTACAATCAACCTAGTTGTTCCCCAATTCGTCCCTCCGCCACGACCATTTCAAAGTCCAAGTCTCTCACTCTTGTCCTCTGTAGCGGGGAGGACCTTGTCCCACATCCAAGACACCCACACAACACACCAACTTCGTTTTCTTCCTTTCACATAACCACACATGTATACGTCTCCTCAATCACAGCCTTCTAAAATACAAACCACATTACTTTAACAATGAACATTCTTGATGTACCGACTAAGTATGTATTTAATGAAGGTACCAATCATGCATGCAAATTATATAATTACTCATTGATTTGGAAAGCCCCCAGACCATCCCCAATTTCGTATGCGGGTCTGTGCTTAGGAAATTATCGTGCCGGACAATATCGGCGTATTCATTTCGCGTGAGTTTGGCTACGGGTCAAACTCGGTACAACCGCCTCAAAATTGTTACCTCATGAAAACCCGTGTTCTATGTATGCCCCCGATCCACGGAAAACTAACCTAACCCTGTGCTTGTACTAATCCATATCTGTTGATTTATATAATTAATAATATCCAATTTGCATACGATCATCTCCAGAGAAGTGCAGGAAAACTACCTAGTCTCTCTCTCTCCATTATGAGATAGATCGATGTCACTCATGCATGTACCCATTCCTAAGTTAAAGAAAAAGTTTTATTCACACTACTCTGCTTAGTGACCGCGTGCCCAGTGGTAAACTTTTGAGCCACCCTGTCCTTTTGTCCTCTCCCCGTAGGCCTACCAACCCAACTTCACAAACCTTCCCCTCGCATGACGCCCATCAGGATGTTTTTATATTCCGTGCCGAGTCAGTTCCAACTCGAACCCCAGTATACCGAGAGTGCAAACCTATTCTAGTATATCATTCACGATCCTCTACCCTAAGTAAACCACACTCCCCACCTGAACCGTAGGGGTAGAACGCGCGAGGCTATGCCCCCTCCCACCCCCTTGAAAGAGGGTATAGGCCATAAAAATGTCACATCCACCAACCCCAAGCTCAGCTGTTTCGTTATAGTGCCTAGGATATTATATGAACCAGAAATTGCCCGATCGATATGATCTGACACAGAGGCACTGCCCATGTCGAATCATATTCCGTGCATTTCAACCAGGGTTCATTCGCTTTATATTAACGACTAATACTGTCATTTTATACCCGCATTTCGTTTTCGTAAGTTAAGTATTTCTTTTTCCTTCGTCCTTGTGTTCCTCCTTTTCCTTCTCTTTCCACACCTATTATACATGTAATCAGTCATCCCTTCTAGTCCACAGTCCACACTACTCTGTTTTTCGTATCTCTGTTGTTTTATATAAGATTAATTAACAAATCTAAATACGATCCTCTCAGAGAGCTCTAGGGAAACCTCCTAGTTGTTCTCTCCATTTAAGATAAACGTATATTACCCCATGCTCCGGGATTCGTTCTAGCACATAAGTAGTTATACAATTGAACTTGAGTTATTCAACCAGGTCCTATACTTTTATATTAACGACGGCAAGAATGCCGTCCAATTCCTGCATGTCATGTTTTTTCCTAAGTTAACTCTCATTAATCCACCAATACTTTGCGTAGTAACAAGGATGCTTAGGTAACCCTTTTATCCACCCTGTCGTTTTCCATACCAACCCGAGCTTAATAGATATGGAGGATATAAAAAGGATGCCATCAGGATGTTAAATTGTGCCGAGCAAGTCATTTTCTAAAGCTTCCGTAAGCAGAGAGTACAAACCTATTTGGTACCTCCTTTAACTATCCCCTAATATAACTAACCACCCCTACAACCTGGGGCAGTGAATTAATGCGCGCGAGGCTAACCCCCTCTTTCCTCCCCTCAAAGAGGCCCAGCATCTCCCCCTCGCGTAGGACTGCCGACATCCTTATGCCCGCCAAAATTCTTGCTAGAAACTCCAGGTAATTACAACCCATACCAACCTCCAAGTTTTCGATTCCAGCCTAAATCCTATTCCTGTCCCGTTCCTATCTAACCCCCAAGTCCCCCTTAAACCATCTTAGACTCCTAATAGCATTTCAGCTAACTCAGAGGAGGATCCTAGAGTTAATATTAACGTAGGCTGCCTTACCGCTTGAGTCCAAAGGCGCGGGATAAACTAGTTTTTGTTTCCCCAATCATCCTCCCCTCAACTCCTATTAATAATTTGTCTTAGAGTAAATGTCAGAAAAAGGTCATTCCTATTGCGGCCTACATGCTAACTTTATAATAGACCTTTAATGCTACCCTCTTCAACCAAGGGATTAAATTAACTTGTATTCCCTTCCGACATCCAAGTTAGACAAAGGAACCCCCTCTGCCCCCCCCTCCATATCTATAGTCCCGCGCCAAAAACAAACCAGTTAGAGAGAATATAAGCTACGTCACGGAAGTGCCGCAAGTCGTGGATATATTACCCAGCTCCACCCTCAGGATATACAGTGATTTTGCGGTGTTCGCGATCCAAGTGCCTCTGTGAGGGAATGAATCAATCCTTGACCAATATATTGTTGTAACTGAGAAACCAGGGGCAAGATTATATCTTTCAACAACCGATTCGTAAATTCTTATTGATTGTCTCATAAACGTATTGTCAGCCGGTTCGCCACTACTTTGGGTTTAAGAGCAATCATAACTCATAACCGGTCCCAGGTAGAAAGATCGGGTTATGTTAGAAGGGATTACGCGAGTTTAGGAGAAGACTCGACGAGAAGATTCCTGGGCAAACAATTGTCTGTTTGACCGAAAGGCGAAAAGCCGTTTGCACGTCTGAACCTCCTCATAAGGCCAGAATTAGTAAGAAAAGTCGTTCTCCCGATTGTCTTACGTTATTTCGATCCACTGTTTCTCTGGCTGCGCCGATGACAGAGGCATTTAAGGCTTTCAGTAAGAGTCCCATAACGACGTGTCATCAACGGCTAGACAAATTAGCCCAACTGTAACCCTTCTCTACACTCCCGGACAACTTGGACGGCCACGGAGTCGCTGTTAACCCCCGACACACCAGCTCAAGATAACTAAGGATTTCCATAGCCTACGTATCGTTGAGGACAGGTGATCAGAAGAATTATTCCTGAACGTTGGAAGTAGGAGGCGAACGAACTCTATCCAAATCCGCGAACAGTGCTAAGAGATTGTAAAAGTCCAGAAGTACACACGGACTTATCCAATTTGCCATTGTTTCGAATTCACATATAACCAATATTCTACCAGTGATTTTTCGGAGAATAAAGCTGCATTACAAACCATTTACTCAGCTATTATTTATGCCCTCTATTGTTTTCATTTGTGTCCTGTACATGAAGCCCCATAGCCCAGTCCTGCCGAACCTACCTACACTCAGTTAAACCTGTAGAAATCAGGGCATAACATTGGCGGCTAGCGGTGGTTCTCGATTCGGCTAAAAAAAAAAAGGATTTCACTGCACTTCATTTGTTGGAAGCAATAGAAGCATAATAGTAAGAGAAATGGCAGCCCGTTCTCACATTCCCATCCCGAAATACGATGGGGAGACCTACGAAATAGAAACATACATGGCCATTGTGAAGCCCGTGCTAGATTTGGCATATACTACAGATCGAGAGAACATTTCCGTATTACTTACGCACTTGGGAAAAGCCGTTTCCTTAGTCGCATCACAGGTAACCCCTGACCTCTCGTGGGATGACTTCAGGCCCATTGTTATTGAAGCCATCAAACCCTCATTGGGCATCTTCGTCGCCCACACCCGTATTCAGGATACAAAGTACGAAGGTGATTTGGATGCAACGTTGAGCACCATTTCACAACATATCAAATCTTCATTCCCAACCCTACCTAAGGTCCAACAGGATCAGCAGACTTTAGTTAACTTAGTCTCAGTGTTGCCCTCAGCAGTTAAAGAATATTTCGCAGTGCACGACCCCGTTGGGTTCCAGAAAGATCTAGTCACCATCCGGCGAATTTTGGCAGTGCAATCCGCGAAGACGCCAAAAATGCCGCCATAAAAAGGTATACCACCCACCCACAAAACGCTACGAACCTTAGAGACGCCAACCTCTATCGCAACCCTCAAACCGCCACCTCCAAACCAGCCTACAACTCCGGAAAACCTCAGCCTAACAGACCACGATTCCAGCCCAACTCCTTATGGCGGATTTATAACCGCAACAAAGCCTACAGCGGCAGCCAAAGTAAGAACCCCACTCTTGTCATTATAAACCCCTATGATTTCCCTGCGTGTAGCTCAAGGTGTGCCCTGCATGAAATTCGCGACTCCGCAAAATCCCGACCAAACCAACCTCGCATTTCTGTAAATGAGGAGGAGTTTGTTGAGGAAGGAGATGTCGATAATTTTGAACAGGAGGATGCTGTTTACCCCATGAGCCCTGAAGCTACGGACGACATACTGGAAGAGTCAGAAATTGACCACCAGGATTTTTGAATTCTGCCCCGCCCACAATGGCCTCGGCGGGGGACCCCCGCAATGAAAAGACTGCCCCTGTTTATCATCGTGTCTATGTTCAGGACGTACTTGTCCATTTCTTGGTCGACACTGGCGCCGCTAGATCATGCCTATTCAATTCTTTCTTTGACCAACATCACCGCAGGTTTGGGGCGCTGTTGCCCACTAAATCCAAGTTAATCAGTGCCGGAGACACTACCTTGCAACTCCGGGGGGAAACACAACCTCTCAGCGTGACTACTCCTGCTCCCCATGCCAATTGCTACCATCCTTTCATAGTTTTTGCTTCCGATTGTCAACATTACGACGGATATTTAGAACTTGACCTCCTCCAAAAGCTCCATGCCCAAATAGATTGCAGCCAACGACTCATCTCATTCAAGAAAAAAAACACTCCAAATAAAAAACAAAACCCCTCCCCCGAGTTCATTCGAGAGTCCTGTTGCCCTCTGAACCACAAGACTGTGGATCAGCCAATCACCCCCAAAGTAAGAACAAAGTAACCTCCACAACTTAACTCCCTCAAACCTCATCCGGAAATAAGGAAACTCTCCACCCCAAATTCACAAAGTACCCCCTAAGAATACAAGACGTAAACGAAAGAATGCCCCCCACTCAGTCCCTATCCCCCTCCCAACCTCAAGAGACAAACCCACATATTTGTATAATGCTCGTTCCCCTAACCCATATTCTGCCACCATTCTTCCAGAAAGCATCAAGCACCCTACTTCACATGTTTTGCTGAATACTCCCCATACCAATTACCATCCTGTACAATATCCCATGCCTCCATCTTTTCAGATCACCCCTGATACAATGTCACGTCCTATACATACCCTATCTGAGGATCAAATGCATGTGCAGGTACCATCCAACACCCTTCAGTCCCCCTCGGAAGTTCCGTTTTCTATGCTTCCCACTCTTCCGGCTCAAGCCGAAATGTCACAGACCCCCCTCCCCTCCGCGTTTTCTATGACTAACCAAATGCAGACTACACACATACCCACACACACTAACACTAACTACGGCCCAGGATCTCCCCTCCCATACAATTCTATTGTAGTCAGCCCCGCCTTCATCCAGGATAAATGCAACATTCCCCCTAACCACCAGAAGTGGGTTAACCTCCGCCCCATTCCTCAGGACTTCATGATATTGACACCCACTCACTTGTCAAACAATCAAGGCCGCTGCCTAATCCAACCATCTATCATCTCCTCTCAAACAAATACCATACTAATCGCCAATATCTCAGAGGAGGTACTCACTTTGCCAAGAGGTCTCATTATCGGGGACCTAGAGACTTTTGATGACCTATGCCCCCCTCCCACCCCGGCCCCCAGTGGTTTGAAATTACCCTCCATTCCCGAATCCCTTTCAGACCAACAAAAGCACCAAATGCATTCCCTCTTAGTAGAATTTAGCGACGTTTTTGCCCAGACGGCCACCGAAATAGGGAAGACCAACCTAGAACAACACGCCATAAACACCACAGGCCCACCCTTGCGTCAACCCTCCCGCCGGAAGAACCCCCTTCAGCGACAAGAAGAGGAACAACAAGTACAAGACATGTTGGATGCAGGCATTGCTACCCCATCCATTAGCCCTTGGTCCTCTCCCGTCGTGCTAGTAAAAAAGAAGAACATAAGAACATAAGAAAATGGGAGTCTGCAGAAAGCCGATTGGCCTAAGCAAGGCAGATCCCTGTCCCAAACAACCCCAATTCAATTACAAAGCCCAATTATAGGCTTCACACTCTAATACCCTGAGGATCATCTTACCAAAACGGTTAGAGATTAACGCAGGATTATGGGGGTCTGCAGAGCGCTGATTGGCCCAACCCGGCTGATCCCCCTTCACACCCAACCCTTCTCGTCCATATGCTTATCCAATTTTATCTTAAAGCTCCCTACAGTTTTAGATCCCACTATAGCACTTGGAAGTCCATTCCACCCATCTACAACTCTGTTACCAAACCAATACTTGCCTATATCTTTTCTGAAACGAAATTTATCTAATTTGAAACCATTGGTACAAGTTCTTACGCTATCACTGAGCTTTAGTACATTTGTCATGTCCCCTTTGTTAATCCCACTAACCCACTTGAACACCTCTATCATAATAATTATCCCCTCTAACTCTGCGTCTCTCTAACGAATGTAAACCTAATTTCTTCAACCTTTCTTCATACGAAAGATTTCTAATATTATGGATCATTTTTGTCATTCTACGCTGTACTCTCTCCAATGAATCTATGTCCATTCTGTAATAAGGACACCAAAATTGGACAGCATAATCCATATGGGGTCTCACTAATGACAAGTAAAGTTTTAAGATAACATCAGCAGTTCTGTTACTCACACTCCTAGAGATGAACCCGAGAATCCTGTTTGCCTTATTACGAACGCTTATACACTGTTTTCTAGGCTTCAAATCATTGCTAACAAACACACCTAGATCTTTCTCGCAGTCTGAATTTTCTAATTCTAAATTAGCTAGTTTATATTTAACATTTGTTTGCATCTTCCCTATCTTTAATACCTTGCATTTGTCAATGTTAAACTTCATCTGCCAATTTACTGACCATTCATGTAAGGTATCTAGATCCCTTTGGAGGCACTCTATATCGCTATCTGAATCAATTGATCTCCCTATTTTAGTATCGTCTGCGAATTTACTTATCCTACTAGTTATACCTAAATCTAGGTCATTTATGTATATAAGAAACAACAGGGGACCTAATACCGATCCCTGGGGGACACCACTTTTGACTGCTCCCCATTCTGACTTGGTACCATTTATGCTGACTCTCTGCTTCCTACCAATTAGCCATGACCTAATCCATCCTAACAACGCCCCACCTATTCCATGTGCCTCAACCTTTCTCATCAATCTCTCATGAGGGACTCTGTCGAAAGCTTTACTGAAATCTAAATATATAATATCATATGACTTGTCATTATCTACTGCTTCATATACCTCTGAGAAAAAACTAAGCAAATTAGTAAGGCAAGACCGTCCCTGAGTGAATCCATGCTGAGAAGAATTGATTAAGTTAAATGTTTCTAAGTGGTTTCTCATTTTCCTAGCAATAATTGACTCTAGTAGCTTTCCTATGATTGAAGTGAGACTAATGGGACGGTAATTGGATGCTATTGATTTATCACCTTTTTTGAAGATCGGAACTACATTTGCAAGCTTCCAAGCTTCTGGAACTATACCTGTTTCTAATGACTTGTTAAATAGAAATGTTAATGGGTAACTTAACTCATCTCTGCATTCTTTTAATACTCTAGCATATACCTCATCAGGACCAGGCGATTTATGAGGTTTCAGTCTGTCAATTTCCTTAAGCACATCATTTCTACTTATAGTAACCGTACTTAACCTATTATCTATACTATCGCTGTATACCTTACGGACTTCTGGAAACGGTGCCAAATTTTCATTAGTGAAAACGGAAAGAAATTGACTATTTAATGTACTGCACATTTCTAAATCATTTTCTGTCATTTCTCCTATCGAAGTTTTAAGGGGACCAATTACATCTCTAACCTTGGATTTATTTAGTTGGTAAAAAGCTTTAGGATTATTTTTTGAGTCATTGGCAACCTTAATTTCATAATTTCTTTTTTCTTTACTAATATCCATTTTTACCTGTCGTGATAGATTCTGATAGTAAGCAAGTAGGTGAATTTCGCCTTTTTTTAATTTTTCTATGTAGGCTATTCCTCTCTTTTTTCCTAGAAGATCTAATAGTCTATTATTCATCCATTTGGGTTGGTTCTGTGTTGATCTAAATTTTCTTTTGGGGATATATTTATTTTGCGCATTGAATACTGACTTGATAAAATTATCGTATGTATCTACCAAGTTTGACGTCTCTTCCTGACTTAAGATGACAGGTGCCTGAGAAAGGATACACTCATTTGGACACCTGGATCGACTTAATTTTTTGACCATAGGGTCCGCTAACAGGGCTTCTCTTAACCCACCATAATTGGCTTTTCTGAAGTCAGGTATTAATGTTGTATTCTCTCTGATATTACTTTTCCATTGAATATTAAAATACACAGAATTGTGATCACTATTTCCTAGGTGGTCCCCGATTTCTACACTATTTATCATATATTCATTGTTACTGAAAACTAAATCGAGAATATTATCACCTCTAGTCGGCGTATCTATGAATTGAGATAAAAAACTATCTTGTACTACCTCAATAAACTCCTTTGAATCAGAGTCGCCTATTTGTTGCTGCCAATCTATATTAGGGAAATTAAAATCCCCCATAATGCACACGTTGCTAAGCCTTGATGCTATTTTAATTTCCTCCCATAATGATGTTCCGTCTTTTCTACTCATATTTGGCGGTCTATACATAACTCCAATAACTAAAGTCTCACTACCTTCGTTAACTTCTACCCAAACACTTTCATTTTCATTATTTACTCTAATACCTGATTTAGTACAGCTTTTTAATGAACTCCTGACAAACACTGCTATACCGCCGCCCCTCCTACTTGTTCGGTCATATTTAAACAAACTATATCCCGGTATATCAAACTCTGCTAAAAAATGCCTGGTTTCTGTATTAATCCATGTTTCAGTTAGCGCTATTATGTCTATATTTTCTTTGCTAACCAGTGCTCTAAGTTCGTTCATTTTGTTACATAAACTCCTGCAATTTGTATAATAAACCCTCAAACTATTACTTGTATTTGCAACTATTTTTCTATTGTTTTTAACTAATTTGTTTTTACCTGTTGAACTACTGGACCTAGACGGAAAAGCTACGCTATCAGAATGTTCGTTATTACTATCAATTTCATGTGGCTGGGATTCTATTTTACTTACACACCTATGGTTTATTAACAAAACCCCGCAGCAAACTTGTCGAGTGAGCTGGCTAAGGTCGAAACTCCTAGTCGAGAGAGATGTACTCCATCCTGGGCATACAGTTCATCCTTACCGTAGAAGAGGGTCCAGTTATCCAGGAATGGAATAGTATTTGCCTTGCAATACTTCTCCAGCCGGCTATTTACACCAATAGCCCTGGAGGACCATTCCTTCCTACCCCTGGATGGGTCCACTCGCTTCTGCGTGGACTATCGCCGATTGAACGATTACCACCATCAAAGACGCCACCCCTCTTCCCCGGATCGACGACTCCCTTGACTCTCTCCACGGCTCCAGATGGTTCACCACGTTGGATCTTCAAGCCGGATATTGGCAAGTGCCGATAAAATCAGAAGATCAACAGAAAACGGCATTCTCCACCAGCGGCGGCCACTTGTACGAATTTAATGTTCTACCATTTGGCCTCTGCAATGGCCCTGCCACCTTCTCCCGACTGATGGAGTCAGTCCTCAAAGGGTTGACTTGGGAAACCTGTCTCGCCTACTTGGATGATGTAATAGTCTACTCTGATACCTGGGAGGAACACCTGCGTCGGTTAGAACAAGTACTACAGAGAATAAGAGAGGCCGGACTCAAACTCAAACCCTCCAAGTGCGAAATGGCAAAGAACAAGGTCGATTTCTTAGGTCACGTAATATCTGACCAAGGAATAGCCCCTGACCCCAAGAAACTATCTGCCATCCATAACCAACAACCCCCCACTACTGTGAAAGGAGTTCGCTCGTTTCTGGGATTAGCCACCTACTACAGACGTTTCGTCCCACACTTCGCCGAAATAGCCCGCCCACTGCATCAACTCACCCATAAGGACACAGTTTTTTCTTGGACACCTGACAGAAACGCAGCCTTCGAAGAGTTGAAAGAAAAACTAGTACAAGCACCTACCATGTCATTTCCCGACTACCAGCAACCTTTTCGTCTCTACACGGACGTATCGTTATACAAACCCGCTGTGTCACTGCTCCAATCCTGGGAAAGGAGAATAAAAAAAAAAAAACTATTTGGATGCCCAAGCATGTATTCTCAACTTTAACACGTTGGGAAGATCAACTCGCCACGGAATCTGGTCACATAGCCCTCGACCCAACAATCTCACAAGAATACATGATTGCCATTCATGAAGGGAACGGAATTCATCTCGGTCAAAAGAAAATGCTCAAAATCTTCCAGGACCAATATTGGACACACAACCCATCCGGAATTGCCAAGCGCGTGACCGAAGCATGCAAACCCTGTGCACTGGGTAAAGACAGATGCCGCACAGCAGGACCCGCTGGCACCATTTCCGCTCAGAAACCCTTCCAGATACTTTCCCTGGATGTAATGGGCCCTTTCCCTGCTCGAGCCGGCCACCGTTATGTCGTCACCTTTATTGACATTTACTCAAAATTTCTGGCCGCAAGGAAACGCCGTCTGCGAGCGCAGTCACCGTACGATTAACAACCAATTACGTACCCGGATGATTGCTCTCAACACCACCGACTGGCCCTCTTAGTTAAAAATGATCCAGTGGGGTATGAACACCTGCCCCAAAGAAGACGGAATTTCACCCCATGAACGTGTGTATGGCGTAGCACCCCTCCTACTACCCTTTCATCACCAAGCACACCCCTCCACTACATCCCTCCAAATTGACCCTTTGCAGCAACTTCAAAACACCCTACACACCGCCCAAAACTGCCAAGACACAAAGAATGACAATTCCCTTGACCAGAACCCCTTCGCCATTCACGATACCGTGATGGTGGCCAAGCTTCCGGTCATCAATAAATTAGGCCCAAGATATGTCGGACCTTATATTGTCACCCAAATTCCAAATGTCTTCCAAACCACCATCAATTATCACGGCGAGACTCGCACCTACCGAAATAGATTTGTTAGAATATTCAAACCCCTTACTAACGAGGACAGTATTTCCCCTACCAACCCTGATGACGAAGTTACAACCCCCTGTACCCCACCGCACCTCTTGTGCAAACGACCCCCCACCCCCCCCCGACCAACATCACCACACCACCAAACCCTCCTACTCCACCTATCCCTATTTTTCGCCAGCATTCCCCCCGAACCCCTGCCCCTTCACATTGTCACCCGCGGTAACACCCCCCACTTCGGTACCTATTCCTTCAGCTTCACACAACACATCTCAACAAACAAAAACCATACCTCACCAACGCTCTCAAGCCACCCACCGTTACCAACTACGGCCACGTGTCTTATCCAAAACCTACCCTACCAAACCACGGCCTACCAAACACCTGCGGAAAAGAACTACATTACCACGCTTCCACCAACACAAAACTTCTACTTCCACCCACAAACATCCACCGACCCCCTCATTTCAAAAGAAAGACAGCCCCGCCACTTCCATAGAAACACCTCTAACTTCCTCACCAACCCCTTCTCCCCCATCAACCCCCAGTCCACAACCAGCCTCCTCCAAATCCACATCTCCCAGTTCTCACATCGCCAACCCCCCAAAACCCCCCAACATCTTAGATCACGATTATGCCCTCCAGAATCCAACAACCGGCATAATCGACAATCAACCCAGCTGCTCCGAAATGACCACCAACTTACACCCCTTTTCCCTACCGATTAGACTCGCACCCCCCTTCACTGCACCGTTTCCTTCCACCATAAAGAAACACCACAAAACACCTACCTCATCGACCAATAATACACCCACTAACACTCCCCCCAACTCACCTCCCCGAAACCCCAACCAAACCCTACCCCAATACCGAACCTCATCCAGTGAATCAAGCCCCGAAATCATAAATCGCCCCCCCCCTACGAACTACATCAGGACGCCTAGTAACCCGACCTCTCCGATTTTCTCCTATCCACGAAACTAATACAAACAAAACCGCGACCTCTCAAACAATCCACAAACCTATACTACGACTTGCCCCTATTCAACCCCAACATCAAACCGCACTCTGTCTACCCAGCCTCCCTATACCCATAGAAAACATAACGGTAAACGCTCTTCACCTACTCACCCTGACAACAAAACCCCAAAGGTCAACTACCCCCCCAACAACAAACCCCCTCCCAGTACCCCAGACAGCCTCCAGACGTAAAGGGAAACCCTACGCTAACCGCAAACCTAGCGGTCCGCCCGCCCCTCCCAGCCAGACTGTAAACAAACCAACACAAGTAAAGCCCCACCTCCCACCACCCTCCCCAACTCACCACTCAGCCACCCCAATGAACACGACACCATTCATTAAGAGAGTTAAACTATCCACAGACTCTGGACAATTAGTCCGCCTTCCAGCCCCCCACGAAGCAATCACAGCCTCCATAATAAACACCACTACGTCATTCCTTCAGGTAATCGTCGATCCCCTCAAAACCCCGGATGCCCGCTCCATCCATCGGTGGGAACTCCTACATACACTACCTATGACACACCACCAAGGACTCTCTTTCTTCTTCACCCTTGAGGCTCGGGGACGAACCTACGACGAAGGGGAGGGAAGTAAAATACCACCAAAAGGAATATCCCCCACCAACCTCCCGACCCCCAACCCAGTAACAATTCCGCAAGAATCAGAACGGAAGCCGGCAGGGACGAAAGGACCCAACAGCCGGAAAGAAGAATACACACCCACAGGATCAAAGGAAGCCGACACGGCCGGAAAACAAGAGATCCCAAAGACACTTCGACCAAAGGTGTTATACTCACAACCTTTCGAATATGTTAGGTTCAAACAAAGGAAACAAAGGATCGACCCCAACACGGCAGGAAAACAAGAGATCACAAAGACACTTCGACCAAAGGTGTTATACTCACAACCTTTCAAATATGTTAGGTTCAAACGACGGGACCAAAGGATCGACCCCAACACGGCCGGAAAACAAAAGGTCCAAAGGCACGTCGACCACAAGTAGTAGGTTCCCACATCCAAGACACCCACACAACACACCAACTTCGTTTTCTTCCTTTCACATAACCACACATGTATACGTCTCCTCAATCACAGCCTTCTAAAATACAAACCACATTACTTTAACAATGAACATCCTTGATGTACCGACTATGTATGTATTTAATGAAGGTACCAACCATGCATGCAAATTATATAATTACTCATTGATTTGGAAAGCCCCCAGACCATCCCCAATTTCGTATGCGGGTCTGTGCTTAGGAAATTGTCGTGCCGGACAATATCGGCGTATTAATTTCGCGTGAGTTTGGCTACGGGTCAAACTCGGTACAACCGCCTCAAAATTGTTACCCCATGAAACCCTGTGTTCTATGTATGCCCCCGATCCACGGAAAACTAACCTAACCCTGTGCTTGTACTAATCCATATCTGTTGATTTATATAATTAATAATATCCAATTTGCATACGATCATCTCCAGAGAAGTGCAGGAAAACTACCTAGTCTCTCTCTCTCCATTATGAGATAGATCGATGTCACTCATGCATGTACCCATTCCTAAGTTAAAGAAAAAGTTTTATTCACACTACTGTGCTTAGTGACCGCATGCCCAAGTGGTAAACTTTTGAGCCACCCTGTCATTTTGTCTTCTCCCCGTAGGCCTACCAACCCAACTTCACAAACCTTCCCCTCGCATGACGCCCATCAGGATGTTTTTATATTCCGTGCCGAGTCAGTTCCAACTCGAACCCCAGTATACCGAGAGTGCAAACCTATTCTAGTATATCATTCACGATCCTCTACCCTAAGTAAACCACACTCCCCACCTGAACCGTAGGGATAGAACGCGCGAGGCTATGCCCCCCTCCCACCCCCTTGAAAGAGGGTATAGGCCATAAAAATGTCACATCCACCGACCCCAAGCTCAGCTGTTTCGTTTTAGTGCCTAGGATATTATATGAACCAGAAATTGCCCGATCGATATGATCTGACACAGAGGCACTGCCCATGTCGAATCATATTCCGTGCATTTCAACCAGGGTTCATTCGCTTTATATTAACGACTAATACCGTCATTTTATACCCGCATTTCGTTTTCGTAAGTTAAGTATTTCTTTTTCCTTCGTCCTTGTGTTCCTCCTTTTCCGTCTCTTTCCACACCTATTATACATCTAATCAGCCATCCCTTCTAGTCCACAGTCCACACTACTCTGTTTTTCGTATCTCTGTTGTTTTATATAAGATTAATTAACAAATCTAAATACGATCCTCTCAGAGAGCTCTAGGGAAACCACCTAGTTTTTCTCTCCATTTAAGATAAACGTATATTACCCCATGCTCCGGGATTCGTTCTAGCACATAAGTAGTTATACAATTGAACTTGAGTTATTCAACCAGGTCCTATACTTTTATATTAACGACGGCAAGAATGCCGTCCAATTCCTATATGTCATGTTTTTTCCTAAGTTAACTCATTAATCCACCAATACTTTGCTTAGTAACAAGCATGCTTAGGTAACCCTTTTATCCACCCTGTCGTTTTCCATACCAACCCGAGCTTAATAGATATGGAGGATATAAAAAGGATGCCATCAGGATGTTAAATTGTGCCGAGCAAGTCATTTTCTAAAGCTTCCGTAAGCAGAGAGTACAAACCTATTTGGTACCTCCTTTAACTATCCCCTAATATAACTAACCACCCCTACAACCTGGGGCAGTGAATTAATGCACGTGAGGCTAACCCCCCCTTTCCTCCCCTCAAAGAGGCCCAGCATCTCCCCCTCGCGTAGGACTGCCGACATCCTTATGCCCGCCAAAATTCTTGCTAGAAACTCCAGGTAATTACAACCCATACCAACCTCCAAGTTTTCGATTCCAGCCTAAATCCTATTCCTGTCCCGTTCCTATCTAACCCCCAAGTCCCCCTTAAACCATCTTAGACTCCTAATAGCATTTCAGCTAACTCAGAGGAGGATCCTAGAGTTAATATTAACGTAGGCTGCCTTACCGCTTGAGTCCAAAGGCGCGGGATAAACTAGTTTTTGTTTCCCCAATCATCCTCCCCTCAACTCCTATTAATAATTTGTCTTAGAGTAAATGTCAGAAAAAGGTCATTCCTATTGCGGCCTACATGCTAACTTTATAATAGACCTTTAATGCTACCCTCTTCAACCAAGGGATTAAATTAACTTGTATTCCCCTCCGACATCCAAGTTAGACAAAGGAACCCCCTCTGCCCCCCCCCCCTCCATATATATAGTCCCGCGCCAAAAAAAAACAGTTAGAGAGAATATAAGCTACGTCACGGAAGTGCCACAAGTCGTGGATATATTACCCAGCTCCACCCTCAGGATATACAGTGATTTTGCGGTGTTCGCGATCCAAGTGCCTCTGTGAGGGAATGAATCAATCTTTGACCAATATATTGTTGTAACTGAGAAACCAGGGGCAAGATTATATCTTTCAACAACCGATTCGTAAATTCTTATTGATTGTCTCATAAACGTATTGTCAGCCGGTTCGCCACTACTTTGGGTTTAAGAGCAATCATAACTCATAACCGGTCCCAGGTAGAAAGATCGGGTTATGTTAGAAGGGATTACGCGAGTTTAGGAGAAGACTCGACGAGAAGATTCCTGGGCAAACAATTGTCTGTTTGACCGAAAGGCGAAAAGTCGTTTGCACGTCTGAACCTCCTCATAAGGCCAGAATTAGTAAGAAGTCGTTCTCCCGATTGTCTTACGTTATTTCGATCCACTGTTTCTCTGGCTGCGCCGATGACAGAGGCATTTAAGGCTTGCAGTAGGAGTCCCATAACGATGTGTCATCAACGGCTAGACAAATTAGCCCAACTGTAACCCTTCTCTACACTCCCGGACAACTTGGACGGCCACGGAGTCGCTGTTAATCCCCGACACACCAGCTCAAGATAACTAAGGATTTCCATAGCCTACGTATCGTTGAGGACAGGTGATCAGAAGAATTATTCCTGAACGTTGGAAGTGGGAGGCGAACAAACTCTATCCAAATCCGCGAACAGTGCTAAGAGATTGTAAAAGTCCAGAAGTACACACAGACTTATCCAATTTGCCATTGTTTCGAATTCACATATAACCAATATTCTACCAGTGATTTTTCGGAGAATAAAGCTGCATTACAAACCATTTACTCAGCTATTATTTATGCCCTCTATTGTTTTCATTTGTGTCCTGTGCATGAAGCCCCATAGCCCAGTCCTGCCGAACCTACCTACACTCAGTTAAACCTGTAGAAAATCAGGGCATAACAGTTAGGTTAGGTTAGGTTTTGGTTAGGTTAGGTTAAAGATATTGTTCAATGTTTCTTAGTAAATAGGCATCTGAAAAACAGTTCCTCCCGCTACACAGGATCTTACTCTAACTTTTTCAAAATAAACCTAGGTTATAGCCTAGGCTAGGCTAAACAAAAATATTCACACCATATAGGCTAGCCTATTAATATTTTTGGTATATTTCTATAATTGCACCAATACGAGCTAAAAAATATATTATTGTATTTAACAGTGTGACGCCTACCAGCGTTGGCAGAATCGCCTCCCGGTAGCCACTAGCGCTCGCCAGGGCAGTGAAATGGGCTACAGTTATCAGAGAATGTTGTTCTTTCTTTCATAGTGTTCGTGTTGTTACAGACAGTCCCGTGGTGGTCTTTATTTTTGTCTGTGACAACGGGAAGCATTTTATATCATGAGTAGAACATAAGATGCATTGTAGTGAAGTTGAGAGAGAAAGAGCGAGCGAGCGGCGTGGGGGCAGTGAGTGTTGATTTCCTCCTCCCTCCTCCCTCCCGGAGGAGTTGCTCGCCCACGTGGTCTTTCTCTCGGTTTTGATTGGCTGGTGGTTCCTGGCGCCTTCTGGAGGCCTGCTGCCTTGTGACGTATCGGCCTGTGATTGGCCGACCACCATGCCTTTGTGTGATCCTCAGGGTCCCGAGGAGCTACCTTCCTCAGACCTTGCCTGACCAGCATACCATTCACACCTCCCTTGCCACCTGTCCCCGACTTCTACCTATAGAACACTTTCTCTCTCTCTCAACTTCTTGCCTCTCATTCTTCCAATCTATTTAACATCATAACTCCCCTTTGGTTCTGCACGATTTCATATATCGGCCATCGTATTATATGCTGAAGCTCTCAGATATTTCATGCTTAGTTAGACATTTTGGAGGGGTTAACATTTTGTCTGTAGAGGTTCGACACACTCGCGGTGTCTCCCTACCTATTTCTTGGTTGTCTGCTGGGCTATTTAATGCTAGACTGGGGTGAGGCTATTGGTGTTGTGATTTCCGATGTGTACCAGGTTTTGTTGAACTTGTAAAATCGCAACGGATACGTGGGAAGCCTAGGTTGTCTTTCTGACTGTGTACCTTGTGAGTTTAGCACTGTGTTGCGAGTGAGGGCTTTTGCCTCTGCCACCCAACACTGTGCTAATTCGTTTTGCTTTGACTTGAAGAGGGTCGCCAGGAGAGAACCAGATACTAGCATTCTGGATCTCTCAAGAGAGCACCCCGTCATTTAACGTAATTTGGCCGTACAGTCTTAAGGACCTCGCTAGGCTACGAGCAGCTTGCTCAGCCATTGTTTCCTAGCCTACAACATCCCAGCTAGACTTTATTCGCCTAGCAGACACCCGATTAGGATTATAAACTCTTATGTCATGTATGCAGCATTTTTATTCACGTTGATTGTAAGCCTTGGTTGTTGTTGAGTTGCACAACCCGAGCAGGCTTTTGCGTTGCCTGAGGAAGTACTTCTTTTGTTGTTGGAGATAATACTATTGCGCATTTATCGTTATTCCCATGCCAGTTAACACTGTATGTCCCTACACTTGTCATATCTTGTTCCTGCTTTATATAACGGTTCAAAATTCGATTCGATCATCTTAGCAGCATCAGACTTTCTTCAGAAGATTCCCGTTCGATGCTTTAGGACTTTCATTCACTTTCTTTAATATAGGAGTGACAGTTTATTATTGTTTAGAGTAACTTTAATTATACCTTCTTCTTGTTTGCATTAAATCATTCCAGTGATTTAATTAAGCTCTCTATCTTTTTCCTTGTATACATTATTAACGTAATTGTATGTTGTTGTGATCAGGCTGTATCAGAGATCATCAGCCTGTAGTAGTAGTGCATTTATACCGAGTTATAGGATACCCCGCTATCGCAGATTTAACTCTGGAGGGTATAGGTGTTTTTGTGCGCCGGCATTATAAGTTCGAGGGTTGGATCTAGTGTTACCGTTGTGGCTGTGTGCCTTTCTAGTCCAATGATTAAGAGCCCTTGTTTTATACGAGTCCCGGTCGTAACAAATGGCGACCTTGCTTAGGATTTTGTGAACTTAGAGAAATATTGCAGGAGTGTTGTGGTCATTTGTTTTTGGTTTAAAGGAATATAGTGGACACGTGGATTTTTTTTTGGCAAGTAGTATAACACTTAAGAGTCTTCAAGCATTTTTGAGTGAATAGTGCTACATGAGAGTTTAGGTACTCCTTTTTTTTTATAAACGTTGAGAATTTTCGGTGGACACTATGTCGGACGACGGATCAGTGTACAGTGAGGACACAGTACGGGAAGCAGGCTCTGAGGTGCAGCAGCGGGGTTTGTTAGAAGGCATTAGAGTTATAACTAGTGAGGAGGATGCAAAGAAGTTTCTGGAGATGCCTATTACTGTTGACCGGGTGTCGGGGATTGATCGGTATGGTCTCCAGTGTTTGGCCACGGTCATGGGTCATGTGGGCACTAGCAGCATGACGAGAGGTGACCTGGTGGCCTGGGTGCTCGGCGGGGTGCGTGGGGCTTCGGGTGGAGCGGGAGCTGGGGCACCTTTGGCTCAGCCCCCATTCCACTCGACTCCTACCATGGCGCCCCCTCGGGCTCCGGAGCCGGGTACGTTCCCGCAGGCCGATAGTCACTGGCAGCGTGGTTTGCACTTGGGTGAGTCTCCAATTGTTGCATCTCCTCCTCAAGGTTTAACTGCAGATATGCTCTTCCAGCTTGAGATGGCTAAGATGGCTAAGCAGCAGGAATACCAGCTTGAGATGGCTAAGCAACAGATTGAGTTGGCTAAGATTCAGCAGCAGCAGCGGGAGGCTGAGCTTAAGATTCAGGCTGAGGAGAGAAAGGCCACACATGAAGCTGAGCTTCAGGCTGAGTCTACGAAGTACTGTGCAGACATAGATCTTGAGAAGTCTAGGGTGAAGTCGACAGGGCAGCGTCTCGGTTCTGGGAATCGAGGTCTTGATCAGTCTTTATCGCACCTGCTCAAGTTGGTCCATGTATTTGATGAGTCGGGTGTCACCGAATTTTTCATGCGTTTTGAGAAGGAGTGCCGGGAGCACCAATGGCCCGAGGTTAAGTGGGCAGCCTTTGTTTCCTCTAGGTTGGTTGGCAAAGGACTCAAGGCATATGATGCGTTGCCCTTGGAGTCTTGCGTCGATTATGAGGTATTGAAGGAGGCTGTCCTGCGGGCATATGAGTTACAACCAGAGACGTACAGATTGAAGTTCCGGGGTGTAACGAAGGGTCGTGAGTGCACCTTTCTTGAGCATGCCCGGGATCTGTCCGATGCATTTAGAAACTGGCTGCGTTCTGAGAAGGCATCGACGTTTGAGGAGTTGAAACAGCTGATGCTTCTAGAACAATTTTTCAAGTGTACGGGCGGCAATTTGACGTTGAATCTTATAGAAAAAACCCCGAAAACTCTTCAGGAGGCAGCTGAGATGGCTGACCGTAGGCTATCGCTGATTCGTGGGTGCGGGTCTGCACAACGGAACGATGCAGGTAACAAGGGGCGCAACACTCCACCCCCCCGAGTCAGTGATACACCATATAACAATAACTACAAGAGCAATGATATTAATTCTGACCATAAACCTAATACCGTCCTGTTTAAGAAGGGTCAGGGCCCTTCCCAACCTCAAGGGAAGCCCAAGGGGTAGTTAGAGTGTTTTCATTGTCATGAGAAGGGGCATTTTGCAAGAGCCTGTCCAAGCAAGCTACCTAATACAGTTGTGTCTTTGGCTCGCAACATTGGGGTGTCCCCGAAGTCGTCTGAGTTTGCCCGGGGTATAACGTCAGAGGCTGGGACACAGCCAGTGGAGAAGAATCCGGAAGGCTCGAACCCTGTCCGCGATGTCTTTTGCGACCATCGAGGGCGTGGCTGCGTGAAGTGGGCTGGTAAGAAGCATGGAGTTGAGCTGTTGCGAGACACGGGTGCCTCTCAGACTTTGATGAAGAACTTTTCTGGTAGACCAATAAACGCAGCACGGGTGGTTGTGGTGCAAGGTATCAATGCTATCAGGTCATACCCGTTGGTCAGGATGGAACTGGAGGTAGATGGTGTGACACGAGAGTTGGATGTTGGAATTGTGGAGAACTTGCCTGTTGGGGGCGTCGACCTCCTTCTCGGCAACGACTTTGCGGTGCCTACTTCTGAGGTTTCCCCCTTAGTCGTTGCCGAGAAGCCGGCCGACGTGAGTAGGGAGGAACAGGAGTGGGTAGAGAAGTGTCAAGTACAACCTATGTTATGCGTTGTTACAAGATCTCTTGCATCCAAAGTGTCACAGCCTATTCCTCAGTCTCTTGACCAGCGGAGGAACGGTCGGAAGGAGCAAGCTAAAGTTGGGAGTTTTGTGAGTTTTGCTCCAGCGGCTCTCCTTAGCGGCTTAGTACTTGACTCAGAGGTGAGCTCCTGAGTGGCCCCAGAACCTGTCACCCCTAGTGACATGGTTGGGCGTGATGACACTCCGCGACTTAGTAGTTCCCAGTTGGAGGAGAGTTGTGGGAACGGGGCTATCGAACACGAGGACGGGGAAACATGTCATGTGAACCTGTTGGAGGAGTTTGTGAGGCAACCACCTGAGCAGCCTACTGTCCCTGCGTTGGTCTGCAGCGGCCAAGGTGGAGAAGGAGAGGGGGGCAGTAGGGCACAGGTGGAGGAGAGTTGGGATTGTCATGTCTCGGCGGAGCAGTGGGCGGGGGACACGAATCTGGTGGCTGTGGAAGCGCTAGAGCACCTGCCTAAGCAGCAGTGTGCAGCGCTCCAGCACCAGCTCGGTTCATACCCCACTGGTCGTGCCGAGCACCCGAGCCTCACAACTCAGGCGGTGCAAGATGTTCCGCGGGCAGGTCACTTGAATATCGATAGACCGTTAGCCTCGTTGTTTCGGTGGTTCAAGGTGGGCGACGAGGCTTGGATATGGTTGTCAGGTCAGGGTCGACCCATGGCTGCCAAGGGTGGTGGTCAGAAGGAGGACATTGAGCAGATTGGTGAGGTTGGCTGTGGAGTGGATGTGCCCGGTCGTCGCATAGCCTCCCAATGCTGCTCTAGTCGAATGCAACAGCCCTACCATAGACCGACTATATCTGGCCATGTCGCTAAAAGCGGTGATGCTGCGCAGGCAGATGTAGTCGTAAGGAATGCGGGGGTGCGCATGTACGGTATCGGTGGGGAAGCCTTAGCAATAATGAACTATGGGAGTGACTGCACAGGTGGTACTGATTGTCCCTCTCATGACCTGGCTGTTCTAGGGACGAAGGTGGAGAAGGAGGGAGACTACAGCTTAGAAGCTGCGGTCTCGGCTGGGTTGTGGGAGGGCACTAGGCATGTTGTTCTGCAAGATAAGTTGTTTACTGGGCTGTGGCAGTGCATCCGCATGTTTGTTGCTTCTCCAGGCCTGATGTACGGGGTAGAATCCGACATGGAGGCTGGAGACAGTGCAAGGCTCAGTTTAATTCCCTACCGTATAAATCCTGCTCAACAGTCTGTCGTGAAAACAGAGCTAGCCAACATGTGGAAAACGGGTCTGAGGGATAAGGGATATCGTGAGTGGTCGTTGCCAGTGAGTTTGCAACCGGAGTTGAGTGGCAAGATCCGTGTGTATGGTGATTGTAAGAGTGTGAAAGCATTATCCCTGACAGACACCTATCCATTGCCCAAGGGTCTGAGGGATAAGGGATATCGTGAGTGGTCGTTGCCAGTGAGTTTGCAACCTGAGTTGAGTGGCAAGATCCGTGTGTATGGTGATTGTAAGAGTGTGGAAGCATTATCCCTGACAGACGCCTATCCCTTACCTAGAGTTGACGATACCATAGACCGCATCGGGGCTGCATCGCTAATAACGAAGGTAGAACTAGTGAAAGGTTATTGGCAGGCCCCGTTGCCGGAAAGAGCGAAGAGAAGTGCCAGTCTTGTGATGAACTGGGCAGTTTATCAGTGTCAGGTGTTGTTGTGCTGCCGGAACACAAGTTGGATGTGTGGCATGCTAAGGGCACTGATAATGTTTTGGCCGATTGTTTGTCACGGAAGGGTTTGTTTGCAGGAGAACCCTCGCCGTTCAGTCAGTGTGTGTTGAGAGTGGAGAAATATCAGGCATGCCCCTGTAGAGCAGCCGTCAAAAACAACATTAAAATTAAATAAAAAAATCACATAAAAACTCTTTCTTTTGATAGTTAATTGTAAGTTGCCTATGTTATAGCTAAAGTCCTAAGTTGAACCTGTCTTTCACTTAGGAGGCTGGGCTCTGTGAAGCTCGCTCTGGGAGCATAGCAGGCTAAAATTATACTATTATGTTTGGGAGGGGTTATAAGATATATTTATGCTAAAATTTTGTTTTGTTTATGATTGAGCTTTGCATTTCATTTCTGGCGGAGTGGCTTGTTGTGTGACGGGTCTTGTCGGCATTCTGCCTTGTCAGATATCGTGCTCGCGTAATGTTGAGCGTCCTATATCTTGGGCGGGGTGTGACGCCTACCAGCGTTGGCAGAATCGCCTCCCGGTAGCCACTAGCGCTCGCCAGGGCAGTGAAATGGGCTACAGTTATCAGAGAATGTTGTTCTTTCTTTCATAGTGTTCGTGTTGTTACAGACAGTCCCGTGGTGGTCTTTATTTTCGTCTGTGACAACGGGAAGCATTTTATATCATGAGTAGAACATAAGATGCATTGTAGTGAAGTTGAGAGAGAAAGAGCGAGCGAGCGGCGTGGGGGCAGTGAGTGTTGATTTCCTCCTCCCTCCTCCCTCCCGGAGGAGTTGCTCGCCCGCGTGGTCTTTCTCTCGGTTTTGATTGGCTGGTGGTTCCTGGCGCCTTCTGGAGGCCTGCTGCCTTGTGACGTATCGGCCTGTGATTGGCCGACCACCATGCCTTTGTGTGATCCTCAGGGTCCCGAGGAGCTACCTTCCTCAGAGCTTGCCTGACCAGCATACCATTCACACCTCCCTTGCCACCTGTCCCCGACTTCTACCTATAGAACACTTTCTCTCTCTCTCTCAACTTCTTACCTCTCATTCTTCCAATCTATTTAACATCATAACTCCCCTTTGGTTCTGCACGATTTCATATATCGGCCATCGTATTATATGCTGAAGCTCTCAGATATTTCATGCTTAGTTATACATTTTGGAGGGGTTAACATTTTGTCTGTAGAGGTTCGACACACTCGTGGTGTCTCCCTACCTATTTCTTGGTTGTCTGCTGGGCTATTTAATGCTAGACTGGGGTGAGCCTATTGGTGTTGTGATTTCCGATGTGTACCAGGTTTTGTTGAACTTGTACAATCGCAACGGATACGTGGGAAGCCTAGGTTGTCTTCCTGACTGTGTACCTTGTGAGTTTAGCACTGTGTTGCGAGTGAGGGCTTTTGCCTCTGCCACCCAACACTGTGCTAACTCGTTTTGCTTTGACTTGAAGAGAGTCGCCAGGAGAGAACCAGATACTAGCGATCTGGATCTCTCAAGAGAGCACCCCGTCATTTAACGTAATTTGGCTGTACAGTCTTAAGGACCTCGCTAGGCTACGAGCCGCTTGCTCAGCCATTGTTTCCTAGTCTACAACATCCCAGCTAGACTTTATTCGCCTAGCAGACACCCGATTAGGATTATAAACTCTTATGTCATGTATGCAGCATTTTTATTCACGTTGATTGTAAGCCTTGGTTGTTGTTGAGTTGCACAACCCGAGCAGGCTTTTGCGTTGCCTGAGGAAGTACTTCTTTTGTTGTTGGAGATAATACTATTGCGCATTTATCGTTATTCCCATGCCAGTTAACACTGTATGTCCCTACACTTGTCATATCTTGTTCCTGCTGTATATAACAGTTCAAAATCCGATTCGATCATCTTAAGCAGCATCAGACTTTCTTCAGAAGATTCCTGTTCGATGCTTTAAGACTTTCATTCACTTTCTTTAATATAGGAGTGACAGTTTATTATTGTTTAGAGTAACTTTAATTATACCTTCTTCTTGTTTGCATTAAATCATTCCAGTGATTTAATGAAGCTCTCTATCTTTTTCCTTGTATACATTATTAACGTAATTGTATGTTGTTGTGATCAGGCTGTATCAGAGATCATCAGCCTGTAGTAGTAGTGCATTTATACCGAGTTATAGGATACCCCGCTATCGCAGATTTAACTCTGGATGGTATAGGTGTTTTTGTGCGCCGGCATTATAAGTTCGAGGGTTGGATCTAGTGTTACCGTTGTGGCTGTGTGCCTTTCTAGTCCATTGATTAAGAGCCCTTGTTTTATACGAGTCCCAGTCGTAACAACAGGAAGGTACGACGAGGTAAATGATGTGGTATAGGTGGCAATATGCGGAAATTGATAATAAGGGCATTCCGCCCCCTCTGACAAAAGTCTATCAATCTAGATGTGACACGGATTTTACAGTGGTTCAGAGACATTAGCCTAACCTAACAACCTTACCTAACCTATCCTAGTATTATGGGTGGGGGCTGCCGCCCCCACACCCCCGCTGGTTGGGTAAAACGGTAGAAATTCAGTTGGGGTGGAGTGAGTAACCGTAGATTTTCGTAAGGGGGTCAGAGGGGGTGGAATGCCCTTATTATAGGTTTGACTCCTGTAAGGAGATAAAGAAAACCTAATATTTAGTAGTGGCCCCGTAATCATTGACGAACATGCCTATTACATAAGGCATCCTCTTCAAACACTAATCCGCCGTAGTTTGAATCTACCACGCAGAGTATTTAAAATCTGAGGAGCCTTCATCATGAGCGCACGCGACCTCACTCATGGCTTCAGTCATTATGAATTGGGTTCTCACTACGAAAAAACTTCGTAAAAAATAAAAAAGAAAAACAAAATAAGAATAACTATCCAATAAGCTTTCCATCATATCGTGGATGTACTTGTGTGGATCTTTGACCAGACGCTGATTCAGGCGTCATTCTTCCTTCACTGACATATCAAGTAAACCAAAATCCTTAATACATCAACGAATGGGAAGGGGATGGTCGGGAGGGCCCCAGTCGCCAATGATTACGGTGCCACTACTAAATATTAGGTTTTCTTTATCTCCTTACAGGAGTCAAACCTATAATTTATTAGTGCCCCCTCCATCATTGACGAACATGCCTGATTTCTAAGACTGGAGGGGGACATTCGTAATCATATCATAACTCTAGAAAAGCAGATAATCAAACAACCACATAGTATTCTTAATTTTGTAAAAAAGAGATATTCGGGTGCATAAACTTTATACAGCCTAAATCTTCAAAAAGGGGTACAAGCAGGAGCGTGCTTCAAAGAAGCCTGCTTGAAAGAGGGTTAACTCTGAGACTCTGTGCACAAAGCTGCTAGTTAAGAAGGCACCCCACTTAAAGTAAGTGGTGAAAACTAAAAACTTATAAGTTTACATGTGCACATATAAACCCCATTAACTAGTGGATATATTCCTAAAAATATAACCAAACATAAATGAATTCTTGTACATTCGTAGAAGTACTGAACTCGTGTACTTATGCAGAAGTAATTACTTCAAAAGTAAAAGTCGTAGTTGCAACTACCGAGATTTCTCAAAAATCTATTGCTTCACTGCCAAAGCTACTTACAACAAGAATTGTTGTAACACTACTATTGGCCTTTAGCACAATTTCCTGCAGTGAATACTACAGAGAAATTTTATAATATAATGCCTACAACCAGTATCACAGCTCGTATGTTCCGAACACATACTCCGGAGGGGTCTAGGGTGTCCTATGTCACACTGACTGCACCCTTCCCCCCCCCCCCCCTTTTTCTTGAAATTAAACAAAACGTGACTAAAGGGGCCACCTAGACCCTCTGCCATAAAGCTATACATGGCAAGGAAGGTTTGTCCAGAGCTACTGAAAGGTATCGAGGCAAAAACTCCTGATTAGAGGCCCACAGCTGTGTGGACTTAATAACTTCCACCGAAAGATTATTAAGGAAACGTAAAGAGGCTGACCCCTTGCGTAAATCGTGGGTCTTACCCACAACGCCGGGATTCTTCTCTTTAAAGTCCTCGACCAAGAGAGAAGCCAGTGTACGCTCCATCAAGCGTTCACCCGGACTTGCGACCCATAAAGCACACTGGTGATTTAGAGGTGCCACTCTTAAATATTTGGTTAGAGCTTGCACTGGGCAAAAAAGATGGTGCACCTTTCCCCTTTTTAACGCCGGCACCGTGAACTCTGAAAACACGTGTTCACTGTGCTCAATCTTGGCTATGAATCCTGGGGAAGGTGCAATGTGAATACACTCATGAAGCCTATCAAACCTGAGGCAATTAGGTGCGTTGCTCATCGCCGCCAGCTCAGATACTCTGTTCCCGGTAGCCAAAGCCATAAGGAATACTGCCCTTTTGTAAAATCTGCAGGCTTTGGTACATACGGGAACGAGAATAACGACGATGCTTTGTCCAGAGGCCATGTAGGCCTGAGCTGACGGGGAGGTGGGCGGAGTTTAAAACCTGCCCACATAAATCACTTTCAGATAAATGTTTCTGCATGAACAGATAAATAAAATAAAGAACAACCAACGCTACCGAGGGTACAGTTTGTTTTGTTCTAAGAATCTGAGACGGAAAAGCTTGCCAATGCGATTGAAACTGTCGCTTTGTAGACTGGGTATAATGATTCGTGAATATCTTGGTCACGTCGCTACCATATGGTGCTAGCCACTTGGCCTCCTGAATGTCCATAATGAACAAGTCCGCGAGGTTTCTAGGTTGCCAATTGTGGGGGGTGGCAGCCAAGCAGAGGGGACTCCGCCGGCACCAAAAACCTGAAGAGAGAACCAAGAATGGCGTTCTGGAGGGATTTGGTGGGAAGAATAAGTCATGGTTAAAATAACCTGGAATGTCCTTAATATGAACATCCAAAACATTTCCGTAACATTGCTACCCCTGACTCATCCGGCCCATATAAAAGAGGCATAGCTCCTGTTTTTTAACTGGCGCCTTGTCTAAAGGAGGGGGAGATATGTCTGATAAGACTCGCACAGTGGAAGTAGTGAGAGCTGCTGTGCCTGGCACATTGGAAATTGGATCTGACACAAGAGGATGGTTAGGTATTTTAGCTAAAGCAAAGGATGTACCCAGAGGTCGCACACTCGTCGACATCGCGGGATCTCCCGTATCAAAAGGAGTTTCTGGCGTAGGGCCAAAGAACCTATTAAGTGCATTCAATAGTAGTCCATCAATCACTTCCGCCGGTACATACCTAGCCGATGACGAACTCCGTGGAGATTCGACAGTACCCTGAGAGTCGCCTAGAAGGTGACTGGACTCTTCAACCTCCATCTCTGAGACCAGAGATCGTTGTTCTTCATCCGTTAAGTCTGGCCTATCATGGGAAGATCCCGCCGAATCTGGGACCTCCACATGTTGCCATGTTAAAACTGGGATAGAAGATGGTACATCGGCATCCCCGTGGACGTCAGCACTAGTTGAGTCACAAAGGGATGTGTGCTGTCCTGCCAGGACTGTGAGTATCGCCATACACCTTGGCTGTGGCTGTCCCTCGCTTGCGAGCTCGGTATACTCTCTGAATGGGAGCCCTCGTCCGAGTCCCGTAAAGGTTTATGATAACTAAAAGCTCCCATAGCTCATTAACACATTGAAAGCAGAGCTGGTGAGCAAAATCATAAAGTATACTAATTAATTTAATATATATTTAATTGTATTAAAATAAATTACTATAAATAAACACAATATTATCATAATATAATCATAGAAAATATATATGTTTATTATGATTCAGCTATTAAATTATTTCATTAACAAACAAAAATAAGATAGGGATACCTGAGCTTAACGGCGTTGAACATACAGCAATGAGAGGTTCAAGTGCCGACACGACAGAGACTGGGGGAAAACTACCCCGCCCCCGGGAACTACCTGGTCACCTGGTGCAACACCGGTACTCCGCCCTGGAAAGAGAAAGTTCCGGGGATTAATGCTCATAGGGTTACGCCCAAAAAATGGTACAAAATATGTGCCACAAAACTGCCGGTCAACGAACCGTAGCACTCCACCACTACTTTTCGTTTTCCTTTAGTTTCATATTAAAGATATCAGCATATCTTTACCTGTCCAGAAGATTTAAGCAGATCTTCTGAATCCTCATAAAGATGAAGCATATCTTTATTAAAGATGAAGTCTTTCAAGTATCCCTATACACTTGAAACACTAGTAAGATTCCGGCATCTTTTGATCCCATAAAAAGTCTAAGCCTATCTTAATCTCTAAACCGGTTTCTCCCAGAAGCCCTAATAGATCGCCGTCTTGAAGGCCGTGATACCCTATTGTATCAATCAATTGTTTGGCAAATTATCGCGAATTGCAAATCAGTTAATATAACCTAGCTATAAATGCTAACAAATCCTGTGGTTTTGATGGTATATATGCTGAACATTTGAAGTACTCCTCCACTCTCCTCTTGGAGAAACTCAGCAGTTGCTTTACCAGCTTTCTAATCCATGGTTTCCTACCAGAATCTATGATGTCCGTTACCTTGATACCAGTAATTAAAGACAAGGCTGGCAAAATTACATCAAAAGACAACTATAGACCTATTGCCCTTGCCAGTATTGTAAGTAAGATACTAGAGTTAATAATTTTAGACAGAATCTCAGTGTATATCTCAACTAATAGTAATCAATTTGGTTTTAAAAAGAATCATGGTACGGACCAGTGCATCTACACTCTGAAGGAGCTAGTGGATGGGTACATCAAAATGAACAGCTCTATTTTTGCATGCTTTCTTGATGCTAGTAAGGCATTTGACAGAGTCTGCCACAATATCCTGTTTGATAAATTAGCAACAAGGGGAGTGCCATCCTATATACTGAGAATCTTGAAGTACTGGTACGCCAATCAAACATTTAATGTAAGATGGGGTAACATTATTTCGGATTCCTTTACAGTAACCAATGGAGTGAGACAGGGTAGTATTCTCTCACCTTACTTATTCAATGTATATATGGATGAATTAAGTGATAAATTGAATAAAGAGCAGATTGGATGTTATGGTGGGAATAAAATCATCAACCATCTCATGTATGCTGATGATCTGGTCATTATTGCACCGTCTTCTGCGGGTCTGAGCAAACTTCTTGATATATGTGAATCTTTTGGTAGTAAACATTGTGTTAAATTCAACCCACTGAAAAGTGCTGTTCTTATATTTAGATCAAAATTACTGTATAAAAGTAAACTGCCAAATTTCTCACTCAATAATCAAATTATTCAAGAAGTAAACAAAATAAAATACCTGGACACATTATCTCAAACGATTGCTCAGATGATGCAGATATCGGCCGTCAGCGCAGACAGCTATATTTACGTGGTAACACCATCTTGAGAAAATTCCACATGTGTAATTGGGAAACTAAAGTCACTTTGTTCCGGACATATTGTTCCTCTATGTACACGGCCCATTTGTGGTGGAAGTATAAGAGAGCCACCATAAATGGTCTGTGTACATCCTATCATAATATACTCAAGATGTTCATTGGTCTCTCTAAATATGAAAGCACTAGTATGGTGTGCACACTGTTGGATGTGCAGTGCTGTCGGGCTGTCATCAGGAGACTGGTGTACAGCTTTTCGCAGCGACTGCAATCCTCCAGTAACACGCTGATTGTAGCTCTTTGGTCTAGTGATCATATCTATGAATCCCGTATTATATCTCACTGGCAGAAGCTGCTGCACACATAGTATGTACTGTAATGTAATATATAGGTCTAATTGAACTATGAGCAATGATCTGTGCAATAGGTGTTAACCAACATTGAGCAATAGCCTTAGTTAGCCTATCTGTGTTATATTGTGACAAAATGTGATATGTGCTCTATTCTGTAAATAGGCCTACTGTATTTTTTATTTTATTGTGTCTTTATTAATATATCTTTGTGTATAATTATTATCTGTGCTCTGACGAGAAGTGTATGTGATATGGACCATTAGGTCGTACTGTATTTATACTGTATCTATCTTATGTGTCTGGAATAAAGAATTATTATTATTATTATTATTATTATAACCACCTGAAGGTACAACCGCCGGGCTTTATAAGCAATGTCAAACCAATTGTACCTGCCCCAGACCTCTTTGTAAAAAGGTCGCCGGGAGGGAAAGACTAAACAAACAAACAGCATTGTTTCAATGGCTTATTAAAGATTGCAGCATATCTTTTACCTGTCCAAAAGAATTAAGCATAACTTCTGAATCCTCATAAAGATGAAGCATATCTTTATTAAAGATGAAGTCTTTCAAGTATCCCTATACACTTGAAACACTAGTAAGATTCCGGCATCTTTTGATCCCATAAAAAGTCTAAGCCTATCTTAATCTCTAAACCGGTTTCTCCCAGAAGCCCTCATAGATCGCCGTCTTAAAGGCCGTGATACCCTATTGTATCAATCAATTGTTTGGCAAATTATCGCGAATCGCAAATCAGTTAATATAACCACCCGAAGGTACAACCGCCGGGTTTTATATGCAATGTCAAACCAATTATACCTGCCCCAGACCTCTTTGTAAAAAGGTCGCCGGGAGGGAAAGACCAAACAAACAGACAGCATTGTTTCAATGGCTTTGAAAAGCAGAGAAAACCATGTCCAACAGGTGTCAGCATGATCACCTAGATAACTGTGTGGAGCCCCCCTCGACGGGAATAACCCAGGAAGCCTGATCCCAGGCTCGACCATAGAAAACGCAGTTTCTGATGAGCCCTCAAGCGACCAAACTCGTCGGGGTAACTTACCTATTTTAGCAATCCTGACGAAAACTCAGTAAACAAAAACGGTGTTCTCGGAGCAACGAGAAAAACGCCGGAAAGGTAACCCACACCAAACGAGACATTACAGGAGGGCGTAATGCATAAAGCAATGAATAACACAGGAAGCCTGATCCCAGGCTCGACCACAGAAAACGCAGTTTCAGATGAGCCCTCAAGCGACCAAACTCGTCGGGGTAACTTACCTATTTTAGCCATCCTGACTAAAACTCGGTAAACAAAAACGGTGTTCTCGGAGCAACGAGAAAAACGCCGGAAAGGTAACCCACACCAAACGAGACATTTTAACACATTTTATACAAAGGGTGTGCGCAAAAATAGAGATACCTGAACAGGAGGGCGTAATGCATAAAGCAAAAACAGGGGCAAAGGTAGCCATGACAGAGACTGGTGGGAAACTTACCCCAGGTTCTGCATAGACCCGCCGGGACCCAGCTCTGGAAAAAAAGAAAATTTCCAGGACTTAATGCTCATAAGGTTAACCCAAACATGTCCCGTGTCAGTTCTTCCCTTTGCCGGAAGTATTTGCTACAGTGGTGTGTTGGCGGTGGTTCCTGTTGTGATATAATTCAGTGCTTTTTGTTTATATTCCGACATGTTAATGTTATCCATCTGCCTAGGCCTAGCCAGCCTCTCGTAGCTTTACCACATATACAAGTGTTATTGATTTATTTTCTAAATATGTACTACTGTCTCATGTGTGTCCTGGTTTAGTTGTGTATTGGCTAATTCCACGGACTATTTATGTGTCCGGGGTTAGTTGTGTATTGGCTAATTCCACGGACTATGTTGGGCCCGGCGTTAGTTGTGTTTTGGCTACGCCTCGGTCCGATGGTGCGTTCAGATGGTATCAGGACGGGGTGGGTTTTTTCCGGCGGGTTTTTCTCGGTTTCACCTTGATAACCCCGGCTGGTTGCCGAGTTTTGGCCACACGTGGTTTAAAAACAGGCTTGTTTCCCCGGCGAGTGGGTGTCTGTGGCTCCCCAGGACTGCGTCTCTGGGATGCCTGTTTCAGGCTCCTTATGATTCCCGGCGGGTTGGCTGTACCCATCTAACAGTGTTCATACGGACACGTGTTGTTTGTAGTTTTTTCGGTTTTGCAAAGCCAATATAAAACTATGCTGTTGTTGTATTTCCTCCCCGGCGATCTTTTACAAAGCAGTGGGGTTAGGAACAATTGGGGTTAACTTTTAAACTTTAAATCACCCGGCGGGTGCAACCTGGAAGGGTGGGATGCCCGAATTGTGTAAAGGGATACTTGAAAGACTTCATCTTTAATAAAGATATGCTTCATCTTTATGAGGATTAAGAAGTTATGCTTAATTCTTTTGGACAGGTAAAAGATATGCTGAAATCTTTAATAAGCCATTGAAACAATGCCGTTTGTTTGTTTAGTCTTTCCCTCCTGGCGACCTTTTTACAAAGAGGTCTGGGGCAGGTACAATTGGTTTGACATTGCATATAAAACCCGGCGGTTGTACTTTTGGGTGGTTATATTAACTGATTTGCAATTCGCGATATTTGTATTTCCTCCCCGGCGATCTTTTACAAAGAAGTGGGGTTAGGAACAATTGGGGTTAACTTTTAAACTTTAAATCACCCGGCGGGTGCAACCTGGAAGGGTGGGATGCCCGAATTTGCAAAATTCAGTTTAGTTGACCAGATAATTGAGGGATGCATTGTGTATCGCCTCCTTAAACATACGGCGCTGTAGGGCACAATTGGGGTTAACGTTTTTTAAACCAATATTCACACCCTGCGGGTGCTCCTTGGAGGGATGGGAATAACAAATTTACTATTCAGTTAGTTAACCTGACAATTGAGGGATACGTTTTGTATCGCCGCCTTCAACATACGGCGATCTAAAAAGATACTTCGGGAGAGGTTAGATCTCGTATATTTGTCAGGCTTCCCAGTTTTTTATCTACGAGATAATTCGGGGGCCGGCGTCTTTTTTTGTTTTTTTTTTCTCCAAAATTGAATCTTGAAACAAACACCACCGGAAAGACTTAATCAGTTATAAACGCCATGCTCGTCTTTATATATTATGTCAGAGGGTATTCATAAATCTTTTGGACAAATTAAGATAGTCTGAAATCTTTTACTTAGGAAACCCCACCGCGTAGCGAGCTGTAGTCGTTGAGTATTACGTCTCGTTACCTGGCTGGTTATTTAACACTTGTGTGCGAACATGTTTGGGTTAACCTTATGAGCATTAATTCCTGAAAATTTTCTTTTATTCCAGAGCTGGATCCCGGCGGGTCTATGCAGAACCTGGAGTAAGTATCCCACCAGTCTCTGTCATGGCTACCTTTGCCCCGGTTTTTGCTTTATGCATTACGCCCTCCTGTTCAGGTATCCCTATTTTTGCGCACACCCTTTGTATAAATTGTGTTAAAATGTCTCGTTTGGTGTGGGTTACCTTTCCGGCGTTTTTTTCTCGTTGCTCCGAGAACACCGTTTTTGTTTACCGAGTTTTAGTCAGGATGGCTCAAAATAGGTAAGTTACCCCGACGAGTTTGGTCGCTTGAGGGCTCATAAGAAACTGCATTTTCTGTGGTCGAGCCTGGGATCAGGCTTCCTGTGTTATTCATTGCTTTATGCATTACGCCCTCCTGTAATGTATAGTTTAGTGTGGGTTACCTTTCCGGCGTTTTTCTCGTTGCTCCGAGAACACCGTTTTTGTTTACCGAGTTTTAGTCAGGATGGCTAAAATGGGTAAGTTACCCCGACGAGTTTGGTTGCTTGAGGGCTCATCAGAAACTGCGTTTTCTATGGTCGAACCTGGGATCAGGCTTCCTGGGTTATTCCCGTCGAGGGGGGCTCCACACAGTTTTCTAGGTGATCAGGCTGACACCTGTTGGACTTGGTTTTCTCTGCTTTTCAAAGCCATTGAAACAATGCTGTCTGTTTGTTTGGTCTTTACCTCCCGGCGACCTTTTTACAAAGAGGTCTGGGGCAAGTATAATTGGTTTGACATTGCATATAAAACCCGGCGGTTGTACCTTCGGGTGGTTATATTAACGGATTTGCGATTCGAGATACTTTGCCAAACAATTGATTGATACAATAGGGTATCACGGCATTCAAGACGGCGATCTATGAGGGCTTCTGGGAGAAGCCGGATTAGAGATTAAGATAGGCTTAGACTTTTTATGGGATAAAAAGATGCTTGAATCTTACTAGTGTTTCAAGTGTAAAGGGATACTTGAAAGACTTCATCTTTAATAAAGATATGCTTCATCTTTCTGAGGATTAAGAAGTTATGCTTAATTCTTTTGGAAAGGTAAAAGATATGCTGCAATCTTTACTAAGCCATTGAAACAATGCCGTTTGTTTGTTTAGTCTTTCCCTCCCGGCGACCTTTTTACAAAGAGGTCTGGGGCAGGTATAATTGGTTTGACATTGCATATAAAACCCGGCGGTTGTACCTTCGGGTGGTTATATTAACGGATTTGCGATTCGAGATACTTTGCCAAACAATTGATTGATACAATAGGGTATCACGGCATTCAAGACGGCGATCTATGAGGGCTTCTGGGAGAAGCCGGATTAGAGATTAAGATAGGCTTAGACTTTTTATGGGATAAAAAGATGCCGGAATCTTACTAGTGTTTCAAGTGTAAAGGGATACTTGAAAGACTTCATCTTTAATAAAGATATGCTTCATCTTATGAGGATTCAGAAGATATGCTTAAATCTTCTGGACAGGTAAAGATATGCTGAAATCTTTAATATGAAACTAAAGGACAACGAAATGTAGTGGTGGAGTGCTACGGTTCGTTGACCGGCGGTTTTGAGGCACATATTTTGTACCATTTTTTGGGTGTAACCCTATGAGCATTAATCCCCAGAAATTTATCTTTCCAGGGCGGAGTACCGGTGTTGCACCAGGTGACCAGGTAGTTCCCGGGGGCGGGGTAGTTTTCCCCCAGTCTCTGTCGTGTCGGCACTTGAACCTCTCATTGCTGTATGTTCAACGGCGTTAAGCTCAGGTAGCCCTATCTTATTTTTATTTGTTAATGAAATAATTTAATAGCTGAATCATAATAAACATATATATTTTCTATGATTATATTATGATGATATTGTGCCTATTTATAGTAATTTATTTTAATACAATTAAATATAAATTAAATTAATTAGTATACTTTATGATTTTGCTCACCAGCTCTGCTTTCAATGTGTTAATGAGCTATGGGAGCTTTTAATTATCATAAACCTTTATGGGACTCGGACGAGGGCTCCCATTCAGGGAGTATACCGAGCTCGCAAGCGAGGGACAGCCACAGCCAAGGTGTATGGCGATACTCACAGTCGTACCTCACCCGCCGGACGATAACGCCGGCGGGCGGATCTGACGCTCTGATGACGGACGAGAACAGGTTGAGTTCCATTTATCTATTTTCCGCCGCCAGACGCGTCTCTAATGTGCCACGTAGTCAACAAACTACAGGATTAGCGAGGCGTAGTCTCGCTAATCGCGCCCCTGTGGCCGGCGCAGTGTGGTACCAGCATTTGAACACGTGGTGCCCGCACCCAGTGTCACTCCTGGTCGGGTTGTTCCACTTAGAACACAATTGGCAACCTAGAAACCTCGCGGACTTGTTCATTTTGGACATTCAGTAGGCCCAGTGGCTAGCACCATATGGTAGCGACGTGACCAAGATATTCACGAATCAATATACCCAGTCTACAAAGCGACAGTTTCAATCGCATTGGCAAGCTTTTACGTCTCAGATTCTTAGAACAAAGCAAACTGTGCCCTCGGTGGCGTTGGTTGTTTATTATTTAATTTATCTGTTCATGCAGAAACATTTATCTGAGAGTGATTTATGTGGGCAGGTTTTAAACTCCGACCACCTCCCCGTCAGCTCAGGCCTACATGGTCTCTGGACAAAGCATCGTCGTTATTCTCGTTCCCGTATGTACCAAAGACTGCAGATTTTACAAAAGGGCAGTATTCCTTATGGCTTTGGCTACCGGGAACAGAGTATCTGAGCTGGCGGCGATGAGCAACGCACCTAATTGCCTCAGGTTTGATAGGCTTCATGAGTGTATTCACATTGCTCCTTCCCCAGGATTCATAGCCGAGATTGAGCACAGTGAACACGTGTTTTCAGAGTTCACGGTGCCGGCGTTAAACAGGGGAAAGGTGCACCATCTTTTTTGCCCAGTGCAAGCTCTAACCAAATATTTAAGAGTGGCACCTCTAAATCACCAGGGTGCTTTATGGGTCGCAAGTCCGGGTGAACGCTTGATGGAGCGTACACTGGCTTCTCTCTTGGTCGAGGACTTTAAAGAGAAGAATCCCGGCGTTGTGGGTAAGACCCACGATTTACGCAAGGGGACAGCCTCTTTACGTTTCCTTAATAATCTTTCGGTGGAAGTTATTACGTCCACACAGTTGCGGGCCTCTAATCAGGAGTGTTTTCCTCGATACCTTTCAGTAGCTCTGGACAAACTTTCCTTGCCATGTATAGCTTTACGGCAGAGGGTCTAGGTGGCCCTTTTAGTCACGTTTTGTTTATTTTAAGAAAAAGGGGGGGGGAGGGTGCAGTCAGTGTGACATAGGACACCCTAGACCCCTCCGGAGTATGTGCTCGGAACATACGAGCTGTGATACTGGTTGTAGGCATTGTATTATAAAATTTCTCTGTAGTATTCATTGCAGGAAATTGTGCTAAAGGTCAATAGTAGTGTTACAACAATTCTTGTTGTAAGTAGCTTTGGCTGTGAAGCAATAGATTTTTGAGAAATCTCGGTAGTTGCAACTACGACTTTTACTTTTGAAGTAATTACTTCTGCATAAGTACACGAGTTCAGTACTTCTACGAATGTACAAGAATTAATTTATGTTTGGTTATATTTTTAGGAATATATCCACTAGTTAATGGGGTTTATATGTGCACATGTAAACTTATGTTTTTAGTTTTCACCACTTACTTTAAGTGGGGTGCCTTCTTAACCTCTGAAGTGCGCATGGGGGTAATTGGAAACGTCCCCCTGTGCTGACGTATTTGAGGTGTTTCCGTCACTAAAATATTCATTGTGCCATTAATAGCATTAATACTTATCCATATGCGCCTATTATGGGTTGATTATAAAGGTATTAACCTGAAACAACAATAAAACGAGTGAAAACAGCGTTTGGATGGTCAAAATCGGAGATATAGCCCGCGAGTTGTATAATGTATGGGTGAGGCAATCTGCTTTCCCGCCAATTTCCCCCAAGGCCACTGAGACACAGTCGATCGATACTCTCTCTCTCTCTCTTGCACTCGCTTGCTATCAGTGATGACCACACCCTCCAATCGGATTTCTAATGTTAGCACGAAAATATACCTCAGAATAAGGGAATAACAGGGAAAATAGGTGATAACTGAAGGAGAGGAGGAAAGTGGGGAAGGAGGGGAGGTAGAGGACTGAGATTTTGCATGGCCCAGGGGCCAAAAAAAAATAAAAATAAAAAAAAAAAAATATAAATTTTTTTTTTTTTTCGATGTCAAAAGTTGATTTTTGTTTTCTCTGACTCTTAAGAGTCTCCCCGCAGTGCGCCGGGGGAACTCTTAAGAGTCTCCCCGCAGCTCCCGGGTTAACTAGCAGATCTGTGCACAGAGTCTCAGAGTTAACCCTTTTTCAAGCAGGCTTCTTTGAAGCACGCTCCTGCTTGTACCCCTTTTTGAAGATTTAGACTGTATAAAGTTTATGCACCCGAATATCTCTTTTTTTACAAAAGTAAGAATACTATGTGGTTGTTTGATTATCTGCTTTTCTAGAGTTATGATATGATTACGAATATCCCCCTCCAGTCTTAGAAATCAGGCATGTTCGTCAATGATGGAGGGGCCACTAATAAATTATAGGTTTGACTCCTGTAAGGAGATAAAGAAAACCTAATATTTAGTAGTGGCACCGTAATCATTGACGACTGGGGCCCTCCCGACCATCCCCTTCCCATTCGTTGATGTATTAATTTTTTTTTTTCACTTCAGAGGTTAAGGATTTTGGTTTACTTGATATGTCAGTGAAGGAAGAATGACGCCTGAATCAGCGTCTGGCAAAGATCCACACAAGTACATCCACGATATGATGGAAAGCTTATTGGATAGTTATTCTTATTTTTTTTTTTATTTTTTTTTTTTTTACGAAGTTTTTTCGTAGTGAGAACCCAATTCATAATGACTGAAGCCATGAGTGAGGTCGCGTGCGCTCATGATGAAGGCTCCTCAGATTTTAAATGCTCTGCACGGTAGATTCAAACTACGGCGGATTAGTGTTTGAAGAGGATGCCTTATGTAATAGGCATGTTCGTCAATGATTACGGGGCCACTACTAAATATTAGGTTTTCTTTATCTCCTTACAGGAGTCAAACCTATAATATAGGTCTAATTGAACTATGAGCAATGATCTGTGCAATAGGTGTTAACCATCATTGAGCAATAGCCTTAGTTAGCCTATCTGTGTTATATTGTGACAAAATGTGATATGTGCTCTATTCTGTAAATAGGCCTACTGTATATTTTTATTTTATTGTTTCTTTATTAATATATCTTTGTGTATAATTATTATCTGTGCTCTCACGAGAAGTGTATGTGATATGGACCATTAGGTCGTACTGTATTTATACTGTATCTATCTTATGTGTCTGGAATAAAGAATTATTATTATTATTATTATTATTATTATTATTATTATAGCTAGGCACTCCCCTGTTAACTAATTTTTCAAATAAGGTTTTGTGACACACCCTATCAAAAGCCTTACTTGCATCAAGAAAACAAGAGAAAATTGAGCTATTTAGTTTGTTGTATGTATCAATCACTTCTTTCAGCACATATATGCATTGGTCTGTGCCGTGATTTTTCTTAAAGCCAAACTGATTGCTGCTGGTGACAATATATGCAGACATTCTTTCTAGTAATATCATTTCAACTACCTTACTCACCACACTAGCAAGTGCTACTGGGCGGTAGTTGTCTTTAGCTGTAATTTTACCTGATTTATCTTTAATGACAGGAACAAGTATTACGGATATCATAGACTCCGGCAGGACACCATGCGTAAATAGACTGGTGATGCAAGAACTAAGCTTATCTATTAACAACTTATCTGCATATTTAAGATGTTCTGCATATATACCATCCAGCCCACAAGCTTTGTTTAGGTTAAGTTTTCTTATGGCATTCTCAAGATCACTTTCAGTCACTTTAATGTCTTCATAATTACTGTCTTTCACATATTGAATTGCACCATAAGTAGACCTTTGGTTTACACTGTTAAGTAGTTCCTTAAAATGAGTTTTCCATAAGTCAGCAATGTTCTCTTCACCCGTAACCCCCTTAACACTGACAGGTAATGGTGTGTTACAATTTTGCATGGATCTGATGTCCTTCCAAAAACAGTTAGTATCCTTTTCTGCCAGACTCTTTGCAAGGGCTTCCTTCCTTAATTGGTTTTCATTTTGCTTATTAAATCTAATGGCATATTTGGTCCTAGCCTTTGCTCTTTTGTGAAGTTCAAATATAGGCCCCTGTCTGGGCTGACCTACTTCAAGCCAATGAGACCTAGCATCTCTGGAGGCCTGATACAGGTCAGCCACATAGTCTTGCCAACCTGGCTTATTGAATGAGGACTTATATTTATGGCTATTAAAAATACTTTCCCCCGCTTTTGATAAAGAATCTATTATACTATTGTAAAATTTAATAATGTCCTTTCTGTGTTGTGCATCACTACATTTTGGATCCCTGCATTGTGCTACACCATTACCATCATATTGCACCCTATTTAATAAGTCTTTGGTTTTATCACAGTACATTTGGCACTCTTCATTTGAGATTACATTCCATGGAACTTTTGCCTTGATGCTATTGCTAGTTTCTGTTATTTCCGGTGCCTTATTAATTTGGATTGTTAATTCTATAGGTATGTGGTCGTCATCCGTAATGTCGTATCTTATGGCCATTTCTGAGATAGAGTCATGAAAGTCAGAGCTAGAGATTGCATGATCAAGCCACGACCTGGTCTCCCATGCTTCACTAACATATGTATAGCTATTTTCTGGAAGCAGGTTTTTGGAGGACAAAATTAAACCTTGCTCCTCACAAAACCTTAACATATGTTTAGCAAACATGGAACCACCCAACTCGTGAGGGGTAGCATTCCAATCACCTACCACTGAGTAACACGTTATCTCTAATTCAGAAATTAGGCCACCAAGCTCCCCTAACTTTTCCAAACAAAGTTCTTCATTTTCTGCACACTGATACAGTAAGTAAACACAAAATATTGCAAATTTTCTGTGTCCCACTTCCAGCTGTATTCCCGCACACCAGCTTAAATTTGTCTCAATGGTTTTAATTACACTATCTAGGCACGATCTCCACATTATTGCAACTCCCCCTGGGGGGTGACCTGCCACAATACCATCACGTGTGTCCGTAGTGGAGACCCCGTACCCATGGAAATCTTTATCTAATATGTTCAAATTACCTAAGTCCTGTTTTGTGTACCAGGTTTCCTGAAGGCAGACTATGTCACTGGTCCTTAATGTAGATACGATGTCAGGTCGCAACAGGAGATTCCTCTTTGTTTTGGGGAGTCCTCTGCAATTGTATGAAGTTACTTTTATACTTGCTGCTGTTGTTGGTATCTCCTCCATTACTGCGAGTTGGATAGTGGTGTGCGATGCCTCCAAGTCCCAGAAGCCTCTGCACTGTCCTCATTGGGATATTGTCTTGGTTCTCTGTACCAGTTGACATATGCATCTTCTGGCCACAGGTCAGGATTCATAAAAACATCTGGATCTGGACATTCGCTAGTTATACAAAAGGAGGCACAGGTAGTGGACCTGGAGAGGGTGGTCAGCTGTCTTACTTCTATATTTATATGTAGATTATCAGCCAAGTATATCTTGAGATTCTCAGCAGTAACATAAGAACATAAGAACATAAGAAAATGGGAGTCTGCAGAAAGCCGATTGGCCTAAGCAAGGCAGATCCCTGTCCCACACAACCCCAATTACAAAGCCCAATTATAGGCTCAACACTCTAATACCCTGAGGATCATCTTACCAAACCGGTTAGAGATTAACGCAGGATTACGGGGGTCTGCAGAGCGCTGATTGGCCCAACCCGGCTGATCCCCCTTCACACCCAACCCTTCTCGTCCATATGCTTATCCAATTTTTTCTTAAAGCTCCCTATCGTTCTTGATCCCACTATATCACTTGGTAGCCTATTCCACCCATCTACAACTCTGTTACCAAACCAATATTTGCCTATATCTTTTCTGAAACGAAATTTATCTAATTTAAAACCATTGGTACGAGTTCTTTCGCTATCACTGAGCTTTAGTACATTTGTCATGTCCCCTTTGTTAATCCCACTAACCCACTTGAACACCTCTATCATATCCCCTCTAACTCTGCGTCTCTCTAACGAATGTAAACCTAATTTCTTCAACCTTTCTTCATACGGAAAATTTCTAATATTATGGATCATTTTTGTCATTCTACGCTGAATTCTCTCCAATGAATCTATGTCCATTCTGTAATAAGGACACCAAAATTGGACAGCATAATCCATATGGGGTCTCACTAATGACAAGTAAAGTTTTAAGATAACATCAGCAGTTCTGTTACTCACACTCCTAGAGATTAACCCGAGAATCCTGTTTGCCTTATTACGAACGCTTATACACTGTTTTCTAGGCTTCAAATCATTGCTAACAAACACACCTAGATCTTTCTCGCAGTCTGAATTTTCTAATTCTAAATTAGCTAGTTTATATTTAACATTTGTTGCATCTTCCCTATCTTTAATACCTTGCATTTGTCAATGTTAAACTTCATCTGCCAATTTACTGACCATTCATGTAAGGTATCTAGATCCCTTTGGAGGCACTCTATATCACTATCTGAATCAATTGATCTCCCCATTTTAGTATCGTCTGCGAATTTACTTATCCTACTAGTTATACCTAAATCTAGGTCATTTATGTATATAAGAAACAACAGGGGACCTAATACCGATCCCTGGGGACACCACTTTTGACTGCTCTCCACTCTGACTTGGTACCATTTATGCTGACTCTCTGTTTCCTACCAATTAGCCATGACCTAATCCATCCCAACAACGACCCTCCTATTCCATGTGCCTCAACCTTTCTCATCAATCTCTCATGAGGGACTCTGTCGAAAGCTTTACTGAAATCTAAATATATAATATCATATGACTTGTCACTATCTACTGCTTCATATACCTCTGAGAAAAAGCTAAGCAAATTAGTAAGGCAAGAACGTCCCTGAGTGAATCCATGCTGAGAAGAATTTATTAAGTTAAATTTTACTAAGTGGCTTCTAATTTTCCTAGCAATAATAGACTCTAGCAACTTTCCTATGATTGATGTGAGACTAATGGGACGGTAATTGGATGCTATCGATTTATCACCTTTTTTGAAGATCGGAACTACATTTGCAAGCTTCCAAGCTTCTGGAACTAAACCTGTTTCTAATGACTTGTTAAATATAAATGCTAATGGACTACTTAACTCATCTCTGCATTCTTTTAATACTAATATGTTGCTGCTGCTGCACCTGCTGTTGTTGCTGCTGCTCTGCTTTGCTGTGTTTGCTGCTGGCTGTTGCACCTGCTGTTGCTGCTGCTGTGTTGTGTTGTTGCTGCTGTGTTGTGGTTGTTGCTGCTGCTGTTGTTTGCTGTGTTGATGTTGTTGTTGTTGGGTTGCTGTTGTGCTGGGGCTGTTGTTGTGTTTGGAGTTGTTGCAGCTGTTGCTGTTGTAATTCAGCCTGCTGTTGCTGGGGGTGGTTGTTGTTATTGATGCTGTTGTGGTTGTTGCTGCTGCTGTTGATGCTGTTGTTGTATGGGTTGCTGTTGTTGCTGGGGCTGTTGTGTTTGGAGTTGTTGCAGCTGTTGCTGTTGTAATTCAGCCTGCTGTTGCTGGGGGTGGTTGTTGTTGTTGATGCTGTTGTGGTTGTTGCTGCTGCTGTTGATGCTGTTGTTGTATGGGTTGCTGTTGTTGCTGGGGCTGTTGTGTTTGGAGTTGTTGCAGCTGTTGCTGTTGTAATTCAGCCTGCTGTTGCTGGGGGTGGTTGTTGTTGTTGATGCTGTTGTGGTTGTTGCTGCTGCTGTTGTTGCTGTTGATGCTGTTGTTGTATGGGTTGCTGTTGTTGCTGGGGCTGTTGTGTTTGGAGTTGTTGCAGCTGTTGCTGTTGTAATTCAGCCTGCTGTTGCTGGGGGTGGTTGTTGTTGTTGATGCTGTTGTGGTTGTTGCTGCTGCTGTTGTTTGTTTTGGTTGATGCTGTTGTTGCTGTGTTGTTGTCCTTTGTGTTTGGAGTTTGTTGTTAGCTGTTGTTTGTTCAGCCTGCTGTTGCTAGGGGTGGTTGTTGTTGATGCTGTGTTTTGCTGCTGTTGTTGCTGTTGATGCTGTTGTTGTATGGGTTGCTGTGTTGCTGGGGCTGTTGTGTTTGGAGTTGTTGCAGCTGTTGCTGTTGTAATTCAGCCTGCTGTTGCTGGGGGTGGTTGTTGTTGTTGATGCTGTTGCTGGGGGTGGTTGTTGTTGTTGATGCTGTTTAAGTTGTTGTTGATGCTGTTTAAGTTGTTGTTGATGCTGTTGTTCTAGATGCTGCTGCTGTTGTTGTGTCACTTGTGCCTGTGGTTGAGGTGGAGCGTTAGTAGAGTTATTTTCTAACTTATTCACTCTGTCAGCTACATTTGAAACCACACTGCTTATGTCCACTATGGTTTCTGTTTGACCTGTGGTACACTCTCTCAGTAATTTAACTTCCATTTGGGTCTTCTTGATTTCACTAAGTAGCACTGACACATCTATCCTATCAAATTGTATAGGTGGTAGGTCCTTTAGGTCCATGGCCACAAAAGTGGGTAAGCCCACAGCCTTAGGCCCGCAGTACCAAACGTTCCCTTCCCTCGAAGGTATCCTTCCTTTCAAAATTCGTAGTATAGAAACATTCTTTGGGATTTGTTTGGCTGAGCGAATGCTTTCGTAAACGGTCGCCGCGACCGTTTACGTCCAATATTATTGGAATCTGAAGAGGACCTTCGACCCTTCTCTTCGATGGTCGTCGGATCCCTTCGTTTGCTAATTGAATTTTATTATTTGTATTATTGTTTCAATTCGTAAATTAAAGGTTACAGAATACATTCTTTAATGCAAATCAATTGCATAATGTACGAAACTATTAATATATATTAATATGGGTTACAATTAGCACATTTCCAAAGACTTTAGATATATCTTCAATGACGATGTTGAACTTGACAGGAGCCGTTGTACAGGCACCTTCACCTGAGGCCTATGTCGGCCAGCCTTGACAAATTGTAGATCAATTCATCAGATTTTATTCGCCCAATTACTACCCAGGTAAGGAAATTCACGACATTCCATTATACTTGCTTGTATTTTTGGCTTGGAATCCTCATTTGGTGACTATTATTATCTATCTATTTGAGGCATATTTCCTGAAATAAGTCTTGCAATTAACGAGGATGGGTGTGAATGGGATCTGCCGTGTGTGGGCGTGTCAGCTCTGCAGACTCGTTATATATGTTCATTTATGGAAGTATTTAAAGTAGGCCTAGGCCTAGCCCAATCAGGGAGAACATGTTAGTCCCTATTTATAGCCTACTTTAGTAGGGTAGGCTAGGCCTATATTTTGTAATCCAATAGGCCTAGCCTATGTTAAAATAGCCAACAATAGGGTACCTAGGTTAACAAGTCCCAGATATTGAAAGAAAAAGTGGTAAAAATTGAAGAGACCTTGGACAGCCTTTTTAACTAGGCCTAGGCTAGGCCTATAATTGTTTTGTTAGGTTAGGTAAAAAGGCCATCGTTGACTATTTTAACATAGGCTAGGCCTATTGGATTAAAAATATAGGCCTAACCAGCCTACCCTACTAAAGTAGGCAATAAATAGGGACTAACATGTTCTCCCTGATTGGGCTAGGCCTACTTGAAATACTTCCATAAATGAACATAAGATAACGAGTCTGCAGAGCTGACTGGCCCACACACGGCATATCCCATTCACACCCATCCTCGTCAATTGCAAGACTTATTTCAGGAAATAGGCCTATGCCTCAAATAGATAGATAATAATGGTCACCAAATGAGGATTCCAAGCCAAAAATACAAGCAAGTATAATGTAATGTCGTGAATTTTCTTACCTGGTTAGTAGGCTAATTGGGCGAATAAAATCTGATGAAGCGGTCTTAAGGACCTATCCATATGGAAGCATACAACAGTTGTGATTAGATGATACAATATTATATAACGGGTACCTATGTATGTAAGAATTGCAATAAATTATATGAAATATATTGTTCATTCTTTATGCGGTACCTATAATTGTCCAAGCATCATATATTTAGTCATTTATAAAAGTAAACCTGCCTACTAGACTTTCTGTTTTTGGTACTGTATAGTACTGTAGACAGGGCAGGTGTCAATTTGATGCAGAATAAGTATTGAAAATAAATGGTTTTCTATATTAGCCTAGTCAAAGGGGGTGATCACATTACTATTAACTTGAAACCCGAAACTTCATGATATTGCTGCACTGCCACTGAATGGTACTAGATTAAAACCTGGCACTTTTCATGTAGCAGAACTGTACAGTATAAAACTTGGGGCAAATTGGTGCAGCTGTGGTAAAATGTGGTAAGGAGTATCGTTAGGCTACACTACTTCAAGAAACCTATCATAGCCTAGGCCTATTCCAAATTTGTAGGTTAGGTTAACTCAGAAATCGTTTTCCCCATTAGCTAACCTAACCTTGGCTATATTAATTTGCCAACAATTTTGCATTGTTTAAAGAGTAGGCTACATGTTGATTAAATATGCAAGTCCCATGGAGATTAAAAAATACTATTTAGCCATGAAATCTTTTTCTATAATTAGGCTAGGATAGGTGACTATCCCTAGATGTCTAAAGCCGATGAGAACAATTGTGTGATCCAAACACTCCCTGCTAAATTTTTGGAAAAACTCGGAGAGTCGGAGGTTACCTCGCTTGGATAGCTAAAATAGATTAGTTTTATTAGGTTACCATGGTTATTATAAACTAAATAATCCACTAGCCTCTCATGCCTAACCCATCGTCCAAAATCCAACCCTGGTAACCTCTTAAGGTTAGGCTAGGCCTACCCTGTTTTCAGTAGTTTTAATATATCAAGATAACTACTTTAACAATATAGGGTAGGCCTAGGCTAAATTCTCATCAAAATTGCTCATAGCCTATGTCCAATTTAAGCATTTCTTACTATGAAATGGAGGACTCGAAGCTTTACCTTTCCCATTTGGGAAGGGTCAGCCAGGGGATAGATAGCCTATGGCAATTTACAGCCCACTATCCTAGCTCTGGCCCTTTTTGAGTTAGAGATAGGCTAGGTTAGATTTCACAATTTATGGCCATAGGCCTAGATCTACTTGGAACAGGTGAACAGGGCTAGGCTTGAATATAACAGAAAAGTTTGCTTGATATTATAACCAAGCCACTTTTCCAGAGAGCCAAGCACAACCCAATTATTCAGCGAAAATCCATACCACAACCCCATGGCTATTCCTAAACTCAAAAATTGATTGGTGGGTTGAAGGGAAATTAGGCTAAGAGAAATTCAATGGTCCTCTGGGGAATCACTAGGGCCTAGGCTACCTTATTTTCGTCAATTGAGAATGTCCTAAATACAGAATAATAAGATTAATGCAATAAACTGGGTAAATAATACACCAGGGACCATCACTTTATTACGATTCGATTCCGTCTGTACTCCCGTGAGGCTGCCCGAGGCAGTAATTTGTAAACAAAACGTTCCTCAGGTATACCAACCGTAAGAAATGCACCGCGGCGAGTTTGACAGGCTTACCAACCATACGTCCGACGGCATCGCACGAGAGATTCTCACAAGGAAACAACTGGTGGTACCACCTTCACGTGCGAATCCGACGTGCGAATCCTTCGTCGAAGGGATCGCATGATTATCTGGTACTGCGGGCCTTACTCTCTTGTAGCAATTTAATAATGTCTTTAATGTTCTCAGCACCTTTGTTTGCACCAACTTGCTTAATATTTCGATAATTGTTATCTTCACTAGTACCAATAAGATCGAACACTGTTCTTGGCTGCCACAATTTTATCTTCATCATAAAAGGGCACACAAAGCTGCACAATACTGTCTGTAGGTAAATAAACAAATGTCACCCACATGACCGAAGCGCCAAGAAGAACCTAATATACTTTAATTTATGAGCTTTTCATTTTTAGCATGGCTAATTCGATCCACCACAGCCAGCAGGAAGAAGAATAGAGTATCTTGTGAATTGATGATAAGAAATTAGCCTAGCTAGGCTACAGGGAAGCCTGTTAGTGGCCCAAGTTAAAGGATTTTCGACGGATTGATCATTGATAATCATCTGTTAGGCTAGTTGGCAGTGTATTATTTATACCTTAACCACAGTATATTGTTCTACTTTACCATGTCTACACCTAGACAGGGCGAGCCAAACCAAAATGCAAGACTTTACTATGTCTATGCTATGCCTACACAGGCAGACGCAGTTCTAGCCAAGCCAAAATGCCAGACTTAGCCTAGGCCTAATTTTTCAAAATAGGCCTAGGGTAATATTTTTGTATTCACAACACCTCAAGGCCTATGTATACCTTTTCAAAATAGGCCTAGCATAGGCCTCCTCAATCTATTATCCAACAGTTGGCCATGGGATATAATGATAGGTTGAGGGGGGCTTTGTCCCCCTCACCTCCCATGACTTATTGCCATCATCAAAATATATATTACCAGCATGGGACTAATAACAGCTAGTTAACAATGAGGACGGTACGCCTGCAAACACCATCTTTACCTGCTAGGCTTCTACTTTACCATGCTTGGGCTACACCAAGCTAGGCATTGCTAGCCTAACCAAAATACCATACATAGGCCTAACCTTTCTAGCCTAAATAGCCCTAACTTTTTCAAAATAAACCTAGGTTATAGCCTAGGCCTAGGCTAGGCTAAACAAAAATATTCACACCATATAGGCTAGCCTATTTTTTTTTTTTTAGGCTAGGCCTAGGACCCAGCTGAATTTGGTTCCCGGTTCCCTGTTCCTTATTCGGAAAATTTAAACTCTGGGCTATATCTTCTATATTTTTCGAGGGGCGGAAATGAAAAATATCTCAAAAGGAAGCTGATACATTCCTCTTTCGAATGCAACCATTAAATGCATCCAAATAACCTCACAACATGTTCAAAACCGACTCACAACCATAATACCTCTCAGTTCCTTATTCGAAATAGTCAATCAATCGGCTATATTTGCTATACTTTTCGAGGGGCGGAAATTAAACATATATCAAAAGGAAGCTGATACATTCAGCTTTCGAATGCAACCATTAAATGCATCCAAATAACCTCACAACATGTTCAAAACCGACTCACAACCATAATACCTCTCAGTTCCTTATTCGAAATAATCAATCAATCGGCTATATTTGCTATACTTTTCGAGGAGCGGAAATTAAAGATATCTCAAAAGGAAGCTGATACATTCCTCTTTCGAATGCAACCATTAAATGCATCCAAATAACCTCACATGTTCAAAACCGAATTACAACCATAATACCTCTCAGTTCCTTATTCGAAAAAGTCAATCAATCAATCAATCGGCTATATTTTCTATACTTTTCGAGGGGCGGAGTTGAAACATATCTCAAAAAACCTCACAACATGTTCTCAACCGTCTAACAACCATAATACCTCTCAGTTCCTTATTCGAAAAAGTCAATCAATCAATCGGCTATACTTTTCGAGGGGCAGAAATGAAACATATCTCAAAAAGAAGCTGCCACATTCAGCTTTCGAATGCACCCTTTTAATGCATTCAAATAACCTCACAACATGTCCACAACCATCTCACAACCATAATACCTCTCAGTTCCCTATTCGAAAAAGTCAATCAATCGGCTATATTTGCTATACTTTTCGAGGGGCGGAAATTAAACATATATCAAAAGGAAGCGGATACATTCAGCTTTCGAATGAACCAATTACAGTCATTCAAATAACCTCACAACATGCCTACAACCGACTTACAATCATAATACTCTCAATTTTTTAAGGAGAAAAGAGACACTCCTTACCATTCCCGGAGCTATATTTTCTATATTTTTCGAGGGGCGGAAATGAAAGATATCTCAAAAGGAAGATGATACATTCCTCTTTCGAATACACCCATTTAATGCATTCAAATAATCTCACAACATGTTCAAAACCGACTCACAACCATAATACCTCTCAGTTCCTTATACCTTCTCCTCCTACTCTAATCCTTCTAATCGGCCACGTCATTAGTCTCCCCACACACTCAAACACAGGACATTCCTAGTGTACAATGCTTCACTAGTATTGTTATATATTTGTTTATGATTTGCTATTTGAATATGAGCTATATATACTCTCTCTCTCTCTCTCATATGGAAGTCTTATATATATACTGAATGGGTCAGACAATGTGGATTAAAACAAAATGCTTACCCTCAACATTACACAGAGTTAGTAACAAATTCCTAGTTTGGGCGAAGACTTGTGGGCGAATAGACCGTAAACCTCTATCATATCTTAAATGATTTAATAGACCGTAAACCTCTATCATATCTTAAATGATTTAATAGACCGTAAACCTCTATCATATCTTAAATGATTTAATAGACCGTAAACCTCTATCATATCTTAAATGATTTAATATACTGTAAACCTCTATCATATCTTAAATGATTTAATAGACCGTAAACCTCTATCATATCTTAAATGATTTAATAGACCGTAAACCTCTATCATATCTTAAATGATTTAATAGACCGTAAACCTCTATCATATCTTAAATGATTTAATATACCGTAAACCTCTATCATATCTTAAATGATTTAATAGACCGTAAACCTCTATCATATCTTAAATGATTTAATATACCGTAAACCTCTATCATATCTTAAATGATTTAATAGACCGTAAACCTCTATCATATCTTAAATGATTTAATAGACCGTAAACCTCTTATCATATCTTAAATGATTTAATAGACCGTAAACCTCTATCATATCTTAAATGATTTAATAGACCGTAAACCTCTATCATATCTTAAATGATTTAATAGACCGTAAACCTCTATCATATCTTAAATGATTTAATAGACCGTAAACCTCTATCATATCTTAAATGATTTAATAGACCGTAAACCTCTATCATATCTTAAATGATTTAATAGACCGTAAACCTCTATCATATCTTAAATGATTTAATAGACCGTAAACCTCTATCATATCTTAAATGATTTAATAGACCGTAAACCTCTATCATATCTTAAATGATTTAATAGACCGTAAACCTCAATCATATCTTAAATGATTTAATAGACCGTAAACCTCTATCATATCTTAAATGATTTAATAGACCGTAAACCTCTATCATATCTTAAATGATTTAATAGACCGTAAACCTCTATCATATCTTAAATGATTTAATAGACCGTAAACCTCTATCATATCTTAAATGATTTAATAGACCGTAAACCTCTATCATATCTTAAATGATTTAATATACCGTAAACCTCTATCATATCTTAAATGATTTAATAGACCGTAAACCTCTATCATATCTTAAATGATTTAATAGACCGTAAACCTCTATCATATCTTAAATAGATTTAATAGACCGTAAACCTCTATCATATCTTAAATGATTTAATATACCGTAAACCTCTATCATATCTTAAATGATTTAATAGACCGTAAACCTCTATCATATCTTAAATAGATTTAATAGACCGTAAACCTCTATCATATCTTAAATGATTTAATAGACCGTAAACCTCTATCATATCTTAAATGATTTAATAGACCGTAAACCTCTATCATATCTTAAATGATTTAATAGACCGTAAACCTCTATCATATCTTAAATGATTTAATAGACCGTAAACCTCTATCATATCTTAAATGATTTAATAGACCGTAAACCTCTATCATATCTTAAATGATTTAATAGACCGTAAACCTCTATCATATCTTAAATGATTTAATAGACCGTAAACCTCTATCATATCTTAAATGATTTAATAGACCGTAAACCTCTATCATATCTTAAATGATTTAATATACGGTACCGAATGAAATAGACCGTAAACCTCTATCATATCTTAAATAGACCGTAAACCTCTATCATATCTTAAATGATTTAATAGACCGTAAACCTCTATCATATCTTAAATGATTTAATAGACCGTAAACCTCTATCATATCTTAAATGATTTAATATACGGTACCGAATGAAATAGACCGTAAACCTCTATCATATCTTAAATAGACCGTAAACCTCTATCATATCTTAAATGATTTAATAGACCGTAAACCTCTATCATATCTTAAATGATTTAATATACCGTAAACCTCTATCATATCTTAAATGATTTAATATACCGTAAACCTCTATCATATCTTAAATGATTTAATAGACCGTAAACCTCTATCATATCTTAAATGATTTAATAGACCGTAAACCTCTATCATATCTTAAATGATTTAATATACAGTACCGAATGAAATAGTTTGGTTGCATTATTTTGTTTTACTAACTATTATGATTATGCAATCTTATTCAAATTAGGAAGGACGTCTATCAGTTATAGTGCTACAAACCATCTCAATGAACCTTAGCTAACATGACCCTTCCTAAGCAGTACAAAGCCGTCTATATATATTTGAAATATAAAACACACATTACCGGTACTGCAATATATATTCTGTATATTATGTATAAATATATATAATTTATAGTGTATATATAATATGTGTAGGCCTACAGGTATGTGTGTGTCAAAATAAACGAAAACTTTTTCCTATAAGAACATAAGAACATAAGAAAATGGGAGTCTGCAGAAAGCCGATTGGCCTAAGCAAGGCAGATCCCTGTCCCACACAACCCCAATTACAAAGCCCAATTATAGGCTCAACACTCTAATACCCTGAGGATCATCTTACCAAAACGGTTAGAGATTAACGCAGGATTACGGGGGTCTGCAGAGCGCTGATTGGCCCAACCCTGCTGATCCCCCTTAACACCCAACCCTTCTCGTCCATATGCTTATCCAATTTTATCTTAAAGCTCCCTATCGTTTTTAATCCCACTATAGCACTTGGTAGTCCATTCCACCCATCTACAACTCTGTTACCAAACCAATAGTGGGTAGAGATCATTTTGTTATCCCTTTCTTTACTGCATAGATGAGAGAGAGAGAGAGAGATTTGATTTGATTTGATTGTTTTATTGAGAAAAGTACAAATGTTACACAAGTATCATAGTTACATTATCTCAAAAGGGCGAAGGTGCATACGCAATCTTCACCCTATTTCTGGCTTAAACTATGTCATTACATATATAGTTAGATGAGTAATACATTGATATTGAAGATTAATTTTAACACTACCTAAGTTTAGTATATACAGTATTATAATAAAGACATATCTAAAATATATGAGTCCCCGTTATAGACCTTGATCAGATTGTGTTTTGTTTTTTAACACCTTACGAGCGGCCTATGCGGTTTATTTATGTGTACCGCACAGCGGGGTGTTTTTAGCCAAAATAGGGCTGTTTACGTGATCATTTTCATGCCTAAATAAGACCCAGAACGTAAAACAAGTACCTATCCCTGAAAGGGCATAAACAGAGCTTTCGAATGACACCATAACGATCCTTGTATGATGGATAGTTTTCTTGCAATAACCGTGCAACGCGAGTGCAAAAAGCAGGTAATTCGGTACTTTCAGTACATAATTGAGTATGTAGCGAGTGAGAGAGGGAGGAGGGAGCTGAGATTTGTGTCAGTAGGTTCGCCGCGGTGGTCTGGAGCAGTCATACGCTCGCTAGTCTCCTGCCACCACTTGTCTCTCTCTCTCAGCCACATTACGTGCTGAAATTGCCACTCGAGTTATGTCGAGCGCCGCCACATAGTCCAGCTTTATTTAACTCGACTTATGTTGCTCGCCGCTAATTAAGGGTTAAACATGCATGCTGTCCCACAAGACCCCCAACTGAGCCCCGACCGTGTTAATCCCTCCTTAAACATCCTAGAGGGACCCTAACCGTCGTGACCCAGTCACCAGACCCCAGCACCCAAAACATACAGCCATACAGATTCAGATTCAGATTCATATTATTTTATTTCCATAAAATAATATTCGGAGGGAAGGTGCAAGTAGTCCTCCGGGACTATGTGCCACATAGGTTTTAGAGATGATGGACCACATCTTGGAAGATAGTGGAGATAACCCCATTATCTGTCTCAGTGCCGGGAGTAACGATGTTGGTAAGGGTAGAAGTGAGGAACTGCTGCAGCAGTATCGGGATGTGTTAGATAAAGTTAGGATGAAGGGAGGGATCCCTGTAGTACATTGTATCCTACCCAGAAGAGGAGTTCCCAAGGAATGGACATCCAGGGCGATTGGTGTCAATTGCCGTTTGGAGAAATATTGCAAAGAAAAAGCAATACCATTCATTGATAACTGGGATAGTTTCTATGGACTATGGACAAGACTCGCACTGGGTGCTGTATTGGCAGCACCATTGTAAATCATCTCATGTATGCTGATGACCTAGCCTTAATCGCGCCCTCTGGAGCAGGACTGGATAAATTATTAAGAGTATCTGAAAAATTTGGAATCGAACATTCAGTCAAATTTAATCCTATAAAGAGCAATATCATAATATTTAAATCTAACCTTCTATTGAAATCAAAGCTACCTAAATTCCATTTGTATGAAGAAATTATAGAAGAAGTAAGTAAAGTAAAGTATCTAGGACACTATATTTCATGTGATCGCTCAGATGATGAGGATATGGGTCGTCAGCGAAGGCAACTTTACATGCAGGGAAATTCAATATTAAGAAAATTTCATATGTGCACATGGGATACAAAAATAACATTGTTCAACTCCTACTGCTCACCAATGTATACAGCACAACTATGGTGGAACTATAAGAAAATTACAGTGAATAGACTAAGTATCTCATATCACAATATCATGAAAATGTTTCTGGGGCTCTCAAAATATAAGAGTACAAGTACGCTATGTGCCTATATGAACTTACACTGTTACAAATCACTCATTAGAAAGCTAACATATAAATTCATTCAGCGCCTTAACACTTCTGAGAACAGGATCATTAAAATGCTACAAACTCCAAGCATAGTGTACACCTCCAGGATCCAGGCACACTGGAGGAAGTTGCTCTATATTTAACCTTAAGTAATGATTTCAGGTCTGCTACTCTACAGAATTAGCATACCGGTACTGATCCTCATAGTGCAGTACAGTACCGATATTCCTATACTGTACTGTAGCAACATACTGTACCGGAAGCTAAATGATGTGAGGCATGGTACTGTACACAATTAGGACAGTGGTTTTGGTAACACAGTAGTTTGATGACCACTGTTTTTGGTTGAGGCAGTGCTGTGAACTACATGATAGCAAGCTGGGTATTATTTAATTTCTTTTTATTTTATGTAGCCTATGTACAGTAGCTTATATATATTTATATATATTTATGTTACTGTAAGGTATATATGGACCCCAGTATGGTCCCCTCTGTACTGTGTGAGTCTGAAATAAAGTATTATTATTATTATTGTTATTATTATTATGGGAGAGATGGGATGTACGCAAGGGATGGGGTTCATTTTTCACGGTTAGGGGTTTCTACATTAGCTAGCTCTTTAGATAGGGTGGTTGTGGGGTTTTGAACAGAAATATTGAGAGTGTAAATGAGAGGTTAAATGGAACAATTTTAGCGTCAGGCGAAAGCGATAAGGATATTCAGTCTCATGCTAAAAATGATGACTATAATGCAAATGATAGTAGTGATGGTGCAACGGAAGATGGAAATGTCGCTAAAAACAAAGGTAAATTAGGTATAAAGAAAAGATGTAAATTGAGAGTATATTACACAAACTGTAGGAGTCTATGTAACAAAATGAACGAACTTAGAGCCCTTGTTAGCAAAGAAAATATAGACATAATAGCGCTAACTGAAATGTGGATAAATACAGAAACCAGGCATTTTTTAGCAGAATTTGATATACCAGGATATAGTTTGTTTAAATATGACCGAACAAGTAAGAGGGGTGGCGGTATAGCAGTGTTTGTCAGGAGTACATTAAAAAGCTGTATTAAATCAGGTATTAGACTAAATAACGATAATGAAAGTGTTTGGGTAGAGGTTAACGAAGGTAGTGAGACCATAGTTATTGGAGTTATGTATAGACCGCCAAATATGAGTAGAAATGACGGAACGTCATTATGGGAGGAAATTAAAATGGCATCAAGGTTTAGCAATGTGTGCATTATGGGGATTTTAATTTTCCGAATATAGATTGGCAGCATCAAATAGGAGACTCTGATTCTGAGGAGTTTATAGAGGTAGTACAAGATAGTTTTTTATTTCAATTCATAGATACGCCGACTAGAGGTAATAATATTCTCGATTTAGTTTTCAGTAACAATGAACATATGGTAAATAATGTAGAGATAGGGGACCACTGTTATGCCCTGTTTTTCTACAGGTTTAACTTGGGTAATGTGAGTTCTAAATTGACTGGGTATATAAGGCTGCATGCACAATACAAGATATGAGGAATAGAGAACACAAAGAAACACATGGTAGCAAGTTACATGATCACGGTTATAATAGAATTGAACAACACTAGCATAAGTGGATCTGGATGGAGCCTAGTCTCCCACTTCCAACGTTCAGGTATTAATCTTCTGATCACTGGCTTTGATTTCACAGGTTTATATACCGAAGACCATCAATGTTACTTATAGATTCATATTCACTGTTAGATTTATTACTGGTAGCTCTGGTGCACAAGTAGTTCACAGACTAGATTAGACACACGTATTTTTAGAGCACGGGAATTCTAGTTACCTCAGGGGGTACTGATCTAAGTTTTATATCCTTGTTTCAGAAATACATAGAACGCAAATCAGTGGGCGAACGATCGCTTAGTACGTCCCAAATGGAATGGTTAAGTTACTGCTCAAGGGAATCTTGGGTAGTATCTGATGGGTCTGGTCCTGGTTATCTTGCGTCCATGATGTTGGGGGCTAACGACTGGTTCCGCGGCCGTCCAGGGGGGCCATATGTGTGAAGTTCTTCAATACGTGGGCAGGTCCTTCTATCCAAATCTGCCACGGAGTCTGCCGGTTCTGGGATCTCACTCCGGAACAACACAAGGGCAGAGCTAGAAATTAACTGCAGGGTAGTGATTTATAGGCTCGGTTCTGGACCCTGTAGACAGTAGGGATCTCGAGTCTTATGGACTTAATTGAGCTCTCAATAGATATGGGTTGTGGCACAGGGCGATAGGAAGCCTTTATATTTCCATATAACTGAGCCTTAGTAAGAGGTACTATTTTGGCTATACTGGACGTATTTAGGGGAGAGAGACTGGATCTACTTTGCGAGGAGGATGGGGACGTTCAATCTTCATTCTATGGTATAGCTGAGGTGCTAATTTAGTGATCAGAGCATGCAAGAAAGGTAAATGGTTTATTGTGAGTTAATAGAGGTTAGTCATTTATGGTTAGTTCATCGATAGGAAGAATTCCTGTGCTACCTGGCAATGACTCGAAAGTCAAAACAGGGTTGAGAGGGGTTGAATTTAGACTGATTTTATTTCCGGGAGAGACATGGATGGGATTTCGAGGAGTGGTTGAAGTTGAGAGGTTGATTATGTTGTTTGGGGCGAGAGAGAGAGTATTTTGGGGTTTAGCCAAGGTGGAAAAAGTTTTGTGGTTGGATTGGGATGGGAGTGGTATTTCGTCGAGCGGGATCTTTGGGGGGGGAATTTGGGGCGGGTGGGGTAACGGTGAAGAGAGGGAGGTTGAAAGTTTAGCTGGGCTCATGATGGTGGGGGACCGACTGGTGAGCAGGTGTTCGGTACGCATGAGGGGGGGGGGAATCACTTTGGTGGGGGTCACGCGTGAGGGGGGATTAACGGCGCGTGTGGGAGGATCAGAGTGGTGGGGTGTGTCGGTGGCAGTGACGGTTTGCTTAGAGGTTATCTGGGGTTGGTGGGTTTGTCTGTCATAAGGGGGTGAGTCAAGTGTGGGGTTTTGAAGTTTATTAGGGGTGTGAATTGTGGGGGGGTGGAAGGGAGCTACTGACGGAAAACTGTCACAAGGGAGATTTTGTTGGTGGGGGAATAGCTGAGTATTTCTGGGGGAAGGGGGGGAACATAGTTGGGTCCTTAGGTCGTCACGCGTGAGGGGAGGATTAACGGCGCGTGTGGGAGGGTCAGGGTGGTGAGAGGTGAGCGAGTTAGGAAACAGGATTTGTTGGGGGGACTGCGGCGGGTTGGTGGGGGAAGAGTTAGGTGTAGAACAGGGGTTATTGGTAGAGGACTGATCTATTGATTTGGGGTTGTTAACAGGACGAATTTTAGGAATCTTCTTGGTGGCAGTCACGGTCTGGTTAGCGGTTATCTGGGGTTGGTGGGTTTGTTTGACATTAACAGGACGAGTTTGGGGAATTTTCTTGGTGGCAGTCTCGGTCTGGTTAGAGGTTATCTGGGACTGGTGAGTTTGTTTGACATGAGAGGGCGAGTCAAGTGTGGGGTTTCGAAGTTTTCTAGGGGTGTGAATTGTGTGGGGGTGGAAGGGGGCTACTGACTGAAAACGGTCACAAGCTACCGACGGAAAACTGTCACAAGGGAAATTTTGTTGGTGGGGGGATAGCTGAACATTTCTGGGGTCATGGGGAAAATATGTTGTGGTAGGCCTACATAGGTAGGCATAGCTAGAATACGGAGCTTGTTGGGGGGGCTGCGGAGGGTTGGTGGGGGAGAGTTAGTGTTAGAACAGGGTTTATTGGTAGAGGACTGATTTATTGATTTGGGGTTGTTAACCGGGAGCTGGGGAGACTCTTAAGTTCCCCGGCGCACTGCGGGGAGGATTTTGTTATTATTCTGAGGTATATTTTCGTGCTACATTAGAAATCCGATTGGAGGGTGTGGTCATCACTGATAGCAAGCGAGTGCAAGAGAGAGAGAGAGAGTATCGATCGACTGTGTCTCAGTGGGGGGAAATTGGGGAAAGCAGTGGCCATACATTATAGGGCTATATCTCCGATTTTGACCATCAAACGCTGTTTTCACTCGTTTTATTGTTGTTTCAGGTTAATACCTTTATAATCAATCCATAATAGGCGCATATGGATAAGTATTAATGCTATTAATGGCACAATGAATATTTGTGGCGGATACGTCAGCACAGGGGGACGTTTCCAATTACCCCCATGCGCACTTCAGAGGTTAATAGGACGAATTTTGGGAATTTTCTTGGTGGCAGTCACGGTCTGGTTAGAGGTTCTCTGGGACTGGTGAGTTTGTTTGACATGAGAGGGCGAGTCAAGTGTGGGGTTTCGAAGTTTTCTAGGGGTGTGAATTGTGTGGGGGTGGAAGGGAGCTACTGACTGAAAACTGTCACAAGCTACCGACGGAAAACTGTCACAAGGGAAATTTTGTTGGTGGGGGGATAGCTGAACATTTCTGGGGTCATGGGGAAAATATGTTGTGGTAGGCCTACATAGGTAGGCATAGCTAGAATACGGGGCTTGTTGGGGGGGCTGCGGAGGGTTGGTGGGGGAAGAGTTCACTGGGGTTGGACTTTCACCGGAAGTCATTTTGGAAGGGTGCACGGAGTCTTGGATAGGGGCTAAAAGGTTGGATAGGGGATTCATCGAACTGCGTAGGCATTCTTCTCTGATGGCGAGCATATGTTCTTCGAATAAGCCATACGGGTCGAGATGGGCGGTGATGTGGGGTGGGAGGATGTTTAACAATGCGGTGAATAAGAGTTCATTTTGTTGGTCGTAATCTTCATAGCTATACGTGGTCCTCACGTATCTGTAGAGTTGTATGAGGGTCACATTTATATCCCCTTCATACTTGATCTCGTCGACTTTTATTATTTTGGGGGCGACGGGGGAACCCAAAAGTGGATCTAAAGTCCGGATCACGAAGGATCGAAACTGGTTCCAGGTACTCTCTGGCGTATTCTGTTTCACCATTTGGTGAATAAATTCTTTAAAAGTAGGCTTATCAACAAGTTGGGAAACGGCTTCTCCCAACTGTACAACATGCAAAATTGCCATGGCGATTTTTTCGCGGTCATTATGAAGTACCACATCGTACACTGGCTTTATTATGTCTAAGTAACTGGTGATATCATATGTGTTTACATCATACTTGGGAATGTGTGCGAGTGGCTGAAGATTTCGCGATGTTGCCATGCTTCTACTGTTCCAAACTTGCAGTGTAATGCAACCTTTTATCCGAATCAAGAACCACCGCTGCCGCCAATGTTATGCCCTGTTTTTCTACAGGTTTAACTTGGGTAATGTGAGTTCTAAATTGACTGGGTATATAAGGCTGCATGCACAATACAAGATATGAGGAATAGAGAACACAAAGAAACACATGGTAGCAAGTTACATGATCACGTTTATTGTTATACCACTGCAGAATACTTGTGTAAGACAATATAATAGAATTGAACAACACTAGCATAAGTGGATCTGGATGGAGCCTAGTCTCCCACTTCCAACGTTCAGGTATTAATCTTCTGATCACTGGCTTTGATTTCACAGGTTTATATACCGAAGACCATCAATGTTACTTATAGATTCATATTCACTGTTAGATTTATTACTGGTAGCTCTGGTGCACAAGTAGTTCACAGACTAGATTAGACACACGTATTTTTAGAGCACGGGAATTCTAGTTACCTCAGGGGGTACTGATCTAAGTTTTATATCCTTGTTTCAGAAATACATAGAACGCAAATCAGTGGGCGAACGTTAGATATCCTAGTTTTAATATCTGAATAAGGTAATTACGAGAGTCAAGGTCGCCTGTTAATTAAAGAGCACTGATCGCTTAGTACGTCCCAAATGGAATGGTTAAGTATGAATTACACTGGGCCAGGTCTTAGCCACTTCGTAGAAATATTAATTAGTGAATCTAAAACAGCACAGTAATATGTAGTACTGCTCAAGGGAATCTTGGGTAGTATCTGATGGGTCTGGTCCTGGTTATCTTGCGTCCATGATGTTGGGGGCTAACGACTGGTTCCGCGGCCGTCCAGGGGGGCCATATGTGTGAAGTTCTTCAATACGTGGGCAGGTCCTTCTATCCAAATCTGCCACGGAGTCTGCCGGTTCTGGGATCTCACTCCGGAACAACACAAGGGCAGAGCTAGAAATTAACTGCAGGGTAGTGACCCCTGGTTGGTGTCTAGCTTTCAACTGATTTGACTGGGGGCGGGAGTTAGATTTATAGGCTCGGTTCTGGACCCTGTAGACAGTAGGGATCTCGAGTCTTATGGACTTAATTGAGCTCTCAATAGATATGGGGACTAGGTAAGATGATATTTACAGTTGTGGCACAGGGCGATAGGAAGCCTTTATATTTCCATATAACTGAGCCTTAGTAAGAGGTACTATTTTGGCTATACTGGACGTATTTAGGGGAGAGAGACTGGATCTACTTTGCGAGGAGGATGGGGACAGCTGTGATAGGAGCGTCTCTCTAGATTGTTCAATCTTCATTCTATGGTATAGCTGAGGTGCTAATTTAGTGATCAGAGCATGCAAGAAAGGTAAATGGTTTATTGTGAGTTAATAGAGGTTAGTAAAGGTGTTAGTCATTTATGGTTAGTTCATCGATAGGAAGAATTCCTGTGCTACCTGGCAATGACTCGAAAGTCAAAACAGGGGCCAGGTATACCTCCGCGGGGGTGGGGGTCTCCCTCCTCGGGTGGGCAAAAAGGGGGAGCTGGGCGCCCTCTCTGATATAGTCGTCCGGCGGCTGTGGCTAGGGGCTTGCCATATCACCAGTGTTTGTAATAACCCTCTGTGTATGAGACAGATGTGAGTGTCTTTAATACCAAAACCGAAGGTGCCTTAGCTAGCTGGTTTTACTCGGCTGGTTGTTAATTGTAGGGTTTGCTGGATATGGTGGAGACTGGGTTGCTAACTCTGCCACATTTATCTGGAAGTATGACAATAGAAGTTAGTTACTGGCGGGGCGGCTAGCCTCGCACCGACGACCATTGGGTGCAGGGTTGTGAATGTGTTGTAAGAGAATAGATGGCATGCAAGGGGCTAGTAAAGTTCTAATGTTGTTCTGGCCTACTAAGTGAAGGTAGGCTGGATAGGAGTATATATAAAAAGGTTGGAGAGCGTTAGTAACGGACAATTCAAGGATCTTCAAGAGGTATGAGAGAGAGGCTAGGTCGGACAAGAGTCGAGAAGCGCGGGTGTCTTAATGAGAGGGGGGGGGGAGTTCAAGGGCTACAGGGAAATTTTGCCCCTAAGGTCCCTGGGCGTGGGGGTGGCATTAGGCTACAATTTATATGGAAGTTTGAAAAGGCAGTAGAATACGTTAGCCAAATGCTACCGGGGAATGCAACTATGGGGTGGTATATGAGTCTGGAAAAGATAGAGTTATGTGATCAGTCAGAGGGTTATGGATACTATTAGTTGGCCCTGGGAACTGCGTTTTCTATTAAATATAAAATACCACCCACAGCAGCAGTTCGTAGGGGTACTTAGTTATTGTTTCGGGGTACTTATGACAGATACTGGTAACCAGGTTATCTTATACAATCTCTGGTTGGGGTAAGAGGTGTAAGACACGAAATAAATTGGCGTAGTGTGGGCTGTGGATACGAAGGAGGCAAGGGGAAGACGTATGACAATTGTGGAAAGTAAATGGAAAAAGGTGAACACAATGGCGGAGAAAAATACTTAACCTAAGGATTGCATACATAGATTTATGGGGTGATGGGTCTTCAGAAGCTTAGTCTGGCAAGACAAGATGTTAGGGAATGTTAATATTAATACTTAGTTACTAGAGGAGCAATGCAAGGGGCGACTGAGCACGGGTTACATATATCTATACTCGTCATGGAAAATGATATACGAGGTCTAGGGACAAGCGTGGGTGTTTGAACTTCTAAGATATATAACATCTACTTCTCGGATGTAAGAACATACATAGATATATTTATGGCTGTCTGATGTGTTGGCATTGGCTCAACGTCGGGACAGGCATGGGTGTTTTTAATATGAATGTATATTCCTGTTCATCATCTTTGTAGTTAGGAGTGTAGGACACGAGGGGGTTAGTGTACGTAAGGTGTGGAAAATGGTCAGTTTTAGAAAAGGTAAATGGGTGTGTCCTGGAGCTGTTTAGCCCTGCGGGCTTGGGCCTGGCTGAAATGGCTGGCTCGGTCGGCTGGTCCTTTCGTTCTGTGGACCTTTCCTTTGGTGTTTCTGTGTGGTGTTCGTTCATGGCTTCTGTGGTGGGCTTCTCGTTCTGGGGCATTTTAACCACCTAGGAAATAGTGACCACAATTCTGTGTATTTTAATATACAATGGAAAGGTGATACCAGAGAGAATACAACATTAATACCTGACTTTAGAAAAGCCTATTATGGTGGGTTAAGAAGAGCCCTATTAGCGGACCCTATGGTCAAAAAATTAAGTCGATCCAGGTGTCCAAATGAGTGTACCCCTTCTCAGGCACCTGTCATCTTAAGTCAGGAAGAGACGTCAACCTTGGTAGATACATACGATAATTTTATCAAGTCAGTATTCAATGCACAAAATAAATACATCCCCAAAAGAAAATTTAGATCAACACAGAACCAACCCAAATGGATGTATAATAGACTATTAGATCTTCTAGGACAAAAGAGAGGAATATATAGAAAAATTAGAAAAGGCGAAATTCACCTACTTGCTTACTATCAGAATCTATCAAGACAGATAAAAAAGGATATTAGGAAAGAAAAAAGAAATTATGAAATTAAGGTTGCCGATGACTCAAAAAATAATCCTAAAGCTTTTTACCAACTATATAAATCCAAGGTTAGAGATGTAATTGGTCCCCTTAAAACTTCGATAGGAGAAATGACAGAAAATGATTTAGAAATGTGCAGTACATTAAATAGTCAATTTCTTTCCGTTTTCACTAATGAAAATTTGGCACAGTTTCCAGAAGTCCGTAAGGTATATAGCGATAGTATAGAAAATAGGTTAAGTACGGTTACTATAAGTAGAAATGATGTGCTTAAGGAAATTGACAGACTGAAACCTCATAATCGCCTGGTCCTGATGAGGTATATGCTAGAGTATTAAAAGAATGTAGGGATGAGTTAAGTTACCCATTAACATTTTTATTTAACAAGTCATTGGAGACAGGTATAGTTCCAGAAGCTTGGAAGCTTGCAAACGTAGTTCCGATCTTCAAAAAAGGTGACAAATCAATAGCATCCAATTACCGTCCCATTAGTCTTACATCAATCATAGGAAAGCTACTAGAGTCAATTATTGCTAGTAAAATTAGAAACCACTTAGATACATTTAATTTAATAAATTCTTCTCAGCATGGATTCACTCAGGGACGTTCTTGCCTTACTAATTTGCTTAGTTTTTTCTCAGAGGTATATGAAGCAGTAGATAATGACAAGTCATATGATATAATATATTTAGATTTCAGTAAAGCTTTCGACAGAGTCCCCCATGAGAGATTGATGAGAAAGGTTGAGGCGCATGGAATAGGTGGGGCGTTGTTGGGATGGATTAGGTCATGGCTAATTGGTAGGAAGCAGAGAGTCAGCATAAATGGTACGAAGTCAGAATGGGGAGCAGTCAAAAGTGGTGTCCCCCAGGGATATGTATTAGGTCCTCTATTGTTTGTTATATACATAAATGACCTTGATTTAGGTATAACTAGTAGGATAAGTAAATTTGCAGACGATACCAAAATGGGGAGAACAATTGATTCAGATAGAGATATAGAGTGCCTCCAAAGGGATCTAGATACCTTACACGAATGGTCAGTAAATTGGCAGATGAAGTTTAACATTGACAAATGCAAGGTATTAAAGATAGGGAAGATGCATACAAATGTTAAATATAAACTAGCTAATGTGGAATTAGAAAACTCGAATTGTGAGAAAGATCTAGGTGTGTTTGTTAGCAATGATTTTAAGCCTAGACAACTGTATAAGCGTTCGAAACAAGGCAAACAGGATTCTCGGGTTCATCTCAAGGAGTGTGAGTAACAGAACTGCTGATGTTATCTTAAAACTTTACTTGTCATTAGTGAGACCCCATATGGATTATGCTGTTCAATTTTGGTGTCCTTATTACAGAATGGACATAGATTCATTGGAGAGAGTACAACGTAGAATGACAAAAATGATCCATAATATTAGAAATCTTCCGTATAAAGAAGGTTGAAGAAATTAGGCTTACATTCGTTAGAGAGATGCAGAGTTAGAGGGGATATGATAGAGGTGTTCAAGTGGGTTAGTGGGATTAACAAAGGGGACATGACAAATGTACTAAAGCTCAGTGATAGCGAAAGAACTCATACCAATGGTTTCAAATTAGATAAATTTCGTTTCAGAAAAGATATAGGCAAATATTGGTTTGGTAACAGAGTTGTAGATGGGTGGAATGGACTACCAAGTGCTATAGTGGGATTAAAAACGATAGGGAGCTTTAAGATAAAATTGGATAAGCATATGGACGAGAAGGGTTGGGTGTGAAGGGGAATCAGCAGGGTTGGGCCAATCAGCGCTCTGCAGACCCCCGTAATCCTGCGTTAATCTCTAACCGTTTTGGTAAGATGATCCTCAGGGTATTAGAGTGTTGAGCCTATAATTGGGGTTGTGTGGGACAGGGATCTGCCTTGCTTAGGCCAATCGGCTTTCTGCAGACTCCCATTTTCTTATGTTCTTATGTTCGTATATCCGGAGGTACTTTTACATCAAGCCATTAGCCGAGAATATTGAGGACAATACAGCTGTATGGTTAGGGAGCGTAGGTTCGCTGACCCAGGGTGGCCTGTAATGGTGGGGTCACACATTCACGTATATTGGTCCCGTCAGCTCCTGTCTGTTGTAAACGAAGGTATATTGGTAGTTGGCAACCGATTACGTAAAACGTAATGGCATAATACGCAAAACGTAAATGAAATTACGGCCAGTCGGGGGGGTACTCTCGCATGGCGCGAGTAGAAACGAGTAGCCCACGTGGGTCGGGAATGTTGTGGGTGCGGCCAAGGCCGCGCGGTTGCTGATTCGAGTCGAATCAGGAACGTGGCTCGCCCTCACGTATGTCAAAAGACGGGGAAACTTACGACCGACCAGGCCACCACGGCCGTCTGACCAGAGCAGCCTCGTCGGACGTAGCAGCTACCACGTGAGACGAGAGCTGCTCTCGTCCATCGTAGAAAGTTCTCGTCGAACGTGGAAGTATGCGTTCGTTTGGCAACGCCGCCACTCTGCGTGTTGCCGGGAAGACGCGGCAATGTCGTACGGGGGGGGTATATAGGGACAGCGTGAGTGACTGCCGTCATACCTCACACCACACCACGACGACCAACACCATCCCTGCTACTCTGCCACCCTGCCACCCTACCTGCCACCCTGCCCGCCACCCTGCCTGCCACCCTGCCACCCTCTGCTGCCACCCTCTGCACGCTGCCCTGTCCTGCCCTGTCACCATGGCTACCAATGCTACCAAGAGAAGTATGAAGAAGACGTCTTCAATCTCACCACCTGGCCCCACGCCTGCAACCTCGCCTGTCCCCTTGACCTCTGCAACCTCACCGCCTGTCCCCTCGACCTCTGCAACCTCGCCGATTAACACCTCTGACGGTGAAGTGTTAATGAATATACCCGACGATGATGGAGAGGTGTTGGACGTTGACGAAAGTGAGGAAAACCCCGACGAAGTTGACCAGGAACAGGGACAGGATCAGCCAACACAACCAAAAAAACGGCGCCGGAAGAGCACCAACATTATCCTGACGGAGGCGCAGGAGCGTATGTTGGGAGACTGGCTGGAGCAGGATGTGCCTTATCTGTATGATAAGGGTGATAACCGCCACAAAGAGAAGGAGCACATCGACCATGTTTGGGCGGAGAAGGCAGCCAGTCTGGACCCCCCCATTACCGCCTCGGAATTGTTAACCTGGTTCACCTCTCTCCGCTCCAAGTTTGGCAGGCTCACCAAGGACAAGAGTGGTGAGGGGGCCAAGAGGTTGACTGAGAGGGAGAAGTGGATACTGACCATGTTCCACTTCCTCAAGCCCCACATCGTGCGACAGAAGAAGCCCAGGAATCTGGGTATGCCTCAGGTACGTTTATATTTGCTTGTTTCCCAACACTTTCACTATTAATTCGTCAACAACATCAATACTTTCCTGGCGAGCGATAGCAAGCCAAGAGTTTTTGCGTCCTCAGGACTCGATTTATTTTTTTCTGAAATATTTTGCTTATTATGGTGCCTTGATTTTTGTACAATTATCTTGTTCACTTCATTCTATAATTACCTTAAATTTTTGTTAATGAAACACATAATAACACAAAGAAGTTTATTAATTTCATTTAAAGGTTACAAAGATGAATGGTTATGTTGATTGTGATTTAACAGTTCATAAATAATTAACATGTTACTAATTATACATTCATGTCTCAACAGTCTGCTGCCCAAGCTGCCGAAACTTCTCCTGTGTGTGGACCTCTGCCTGATGACCCCGCCCCAGCAGACGCCGATGAGGAAGACCAAGCAGCCGGCAGTCAGGAGAACACCACCCCAGCCATCTCCATGCCTCCACGGAGGGCGAAGCAGGGGAAGCCTCCTGGTGCTGTTCCTGCAGCCCACGGATCCGGAACCCTGGAGCAAGTGAGTAGAGGAAATATTAGTTTCATAATAGCAACAATAACTTTCAACATATTGTCTTCCCAGAATACCACATATTTTTGTGTAATAAGGTTTCTTGTGTTGTGTAACGTGTTAGTCTTATCTTTTTCCATAATGGAAACAATAATTTTGAAGAATTTAGGCTTCCCAGAATACCACATAATTTTATTTGTTAACATTCATAATTGGGTCATTATTGACATAGGTTATGTTTCGTGTGTTGTGTAACGTGTAAATCTTCTCTTTTTCCATAATGGAAACAATAACTTTGAAGATTTTAGGCTTCCCAGAATACCACATAATTTCATTTGTTAACGTTCATAATTGGTTATTTATTGAAATATGTTATGTTTCGTGTGTTTAATGTTCTCTTGTTCCTTGTTCCCTTACCAGGTCCTTGCCACTGCGGAGCAGGTGCAGCAGAACCTGGCTGGGGTGGCTGGTTTGGTGGAGGACCCCGAACTCCAGTATTGGCGCGCCTCCATGGATGTCTTGGCAAAGGACTGTGTGGGGTTGCCGGCAAAGTTTAAAAATCCATTTAAGAGTGAGCTCATGGCAGCCCTCCACAGGTTCAAGACTGCCTTTGAGGAGGGAGTCACCACTGTTGGTCCGGACCTCATGCTGCATGCCATAAGAAATTATGGCATTCCGGCGCCACAACCTGAACCTCAACCACCTCAACCTCAACCAACCGCTACTGTCATGTACCAGGGGAATCCTACAATCACACTGCCTCAATCAGTGTTGCCAAAGCCTGCTCCTACGTACGTGCTACCTGCACACCAGGTTGCAGCACTGCAATCGTTAATTATGCGGCCGCCCCAGTCGGCAACACCCCCTGCCACATTCCACCCACCTACTACCTCCACACCAACGCACTTAGACCTCTCGCAGTTGAGCTCCCAGTTTGGGCTTGGGAACACAAGCTTCAACTTGGAGAACTATCTGTCTGCATCCTCACCTGCACCTTCGAACCCAGCTACGCCGGCACCAAATATTGATCCCGAACAGACCCTGGAGACCCCCAAGAAACAACCCAGCCTGGAGACCCCAAAAATGCTATAATTTTATGATATATTTTCTAATGAAAGATGTATTAAAAATAAAAAATAAAAATAGTGATGACGTGTGTGTTTATAATTCCAATTTTGTAGCTAAAGTATTTATTAATAAGATGACAAATTAAATATATCCTGAAGGTAATAAAAAAGAAAAGACTAATTGAAAAAAAATTACTGATAATATGGTTAATAATAAATATAAAAAATCATGGAAAATATAAAAAAATAAACAGTACAAAACAAATGAAACATTGAAACAATTAACAACGTGATTGAAATATAACACTAAAAGATAAAGATAAAGTAAGCAGGGAACTATTAAAGTACTTAAAGGAAAATTGAAAATATACAATAAAAAAATATATGGAAAAGCCTACAAACTTTACAAAACATGAAAAGTAACTTATAAAACTACAATACTTACTAAACTGGCAAAAACTATATAACAAAATTTTAAGATGAAACTGAAATATACAGAAAAATAACAAATAAAAAGGGGAAAACCTCACTCACCTAAATACGGTCATCCTGCCAACCCCCAGATCCTTGAGGGGAAGAGAAGTATGTCTTGAGGTAGTCCCATTGCTCCTTGGCAAGCCTGGTTGCAGTGTTGCGGGACCCAGGGGGCATGTTTCTTCCTACAGGTGGGTCAGTCCTCCAGAGGCCAGGTATGAGTTCGTGGGTGTCTGGGTCCTCTTGATCTACCTCTGCTCGGGGTGGGTTTCGTCCTCGTAGGATGTTGTGCAGAATGCATGAGGCCAACACAACAACCTCTGCATGCTCAGGTTTCATAGATATTGGAGTGTGCAAAACTCGGAAGTGGTTAGCAAGAATGCCAAAGGCGTTCTCTACCACCCGGCGGCCCCTGCTGAGTCTGTAGTTGTAGATCCGTTCAGGTTTCGAGAGGAATCGTTGGGGGTAGGGCTTCATCATGTAGGGGCGCAGAGGGAATGCATCATCCCCTACTAAGAAGTAGTCCGTTGGTGGTCCATTTTGATCGGTAGAGATGACCTCGGGGGGGGGGGCAGTTTGGCAGTCTGTGTTTCAAGCAACTTACACAGAGGGGTTTGTGCAAAGCCACCACCATCAGACTCTGATCCTATGGCCCCAACGTCGACGTAGATGAATTTGTAGTTTGAGTCAACAATTGCCAACAGGACAATGGAAAAAAACTTCTTGTAGTTGAAGTAATATGTGCCACCAAAGGAGGGGTTGCGGATCCGTATGTGTTTGCCATCAATGGCTCCCACACAATGCGGCAGGTTCCATCGTTCCTCAAAGCCGCTGGCAACCTCCTTCCATTCATCAGGCGTTTGTGGCGTTTTGAGCTCCTGATCTCCGTAGACAGAGATGATGGCCTGGCATGTGTCTGGAACAATTTGGCTGATGGTGTTGTGGGCAACACGAAAGTTGTATTGCAGGCTCTTATACGAATCACCCGTAGCGAGGAAACGTAGGGTGATGGCCACCCGCAGCCCAGGAGGAATGGGTTTCCGCCAGAACGTAGGTTTCCTCTGAATGATGGGCGTGACACGTTCCACAATCTCATCAAATAGTTGTTTGTCTACCCGGGTGAAGTTCTTGTACAGTAGTGGACATTCTTTGGCCAACTCTTGCATGAGGTTCTCATAATGGCCATGTTCAGGCCTCCGTTGTAGATATGGCCACACCCACACTGTCCTCTTGGTCCTTTCCTTCTTCTTCTCTTGTTCCTCTTGATGGATGGAGTTTGCTATTGCAAGTAGTTTTAAGACATCTATGTAGGCAATGATGCATTGTATGAGCCGCGTGTTATGCCTAATCTCCGGTTTGATTAAGGAGTTCACATATTTGAACTCCTCCAGGATGAATTCCGTGATGTTGTTCATGGTGCAGAGGAATGAGTGGGAATGGGAAAGGTGTGGCCATTCATGCCCTTTTGTACTTCCCAGATAGCAACCCCGACAGACGTGGTTGACAAAGACTGTCTTTGTCTGTGTTTGGTCAGACGGGGTGTGCCTACGATTGGCCGGAACCGGTCCAGGTACGACCTAACAAATCCCAAGATGTGCGGCCTCAGCTACGCCGGTCTTGTGGGGGTGTGGCATGGGCGTGGCCTGTGTTTCCGCAAATCGGGCAGCCCATGAGGTCGAACGGGGCTATGCCTACGCACGTCGCAAACACGTACGTAGTTCAATACGCCTCCATTGCGTCTGACGTAACACTGGCCCCGTTACGCTACGTCTGTCGGGAAGTGCAATAGACGTGGAAGAACGGGCGTTCAACGGCAGAAACTACTCGCGTCTTTGCGATACGCCGGACGGGAGCTGATGGGAGCAATATACGTGAATGTGTGACCCCACCATAAGGCACCACTAGAATGTACATGTGTTTAGTTGAAGAGCATAGCTACACATCAAATTATATGTTTTATAATTTTACATTCTTTTAAAAGGTTGTACATAGTTCCACTGTTGAACATCCATATTATCTGTTTAGTTACATTTTCAATTGTATTATTTCTATATTTTATTAAAGTTATACATTGCAGTAAATAATGTTGAAGGGTGTGAGATCTTGGCCTATTGCACAGCCTACAACTCCTATCCTTCTCTGCAGTATTAATGCCTAATTCCCAGTAATATTTGTAGCCTAGTCTTAACCTAGTACATACAGAATCTTTCCACTTACTTGTAACATTCCCATAATTGAATTTAGTTTTATCTACCACCTCTCTGTAATGATGCATGGTGGCACTAGGCCTGGCTATATACTTACACTCGATATCTCTAGCTTCTTTTACTTCTTGACATTTCTTTATTTTGTTTTTTACCTGTTTCAAAGATAGGGTACATTGTACATCAATTTCCATTTTTTCAGTAGCATTTTTAGCTATTATATCAACTTTTTCATTATAGGTAATCCCTGTATGTGATGGTATCCATGAAAACACAATTTTTCTCCCTTTTAATTGGAGTTGATGTACAATATTCCGGCATTGGATAACAATATTTTCGTATACTGGTGTTTTACAGTTTAGGGAGTCCAGAGCCCCTCTGCTGTCAACAAAGAAGCTTACATCCCCTTCTCCTCCTTCGATTTCTTTAAGTCCATATAATATCGCATACAATTCAGCCTGAGTTGATGATATATTATCGCTTAGCCTATAATTATATTCTGTTTCTAGCCACATGTTGGAGTCTTGCATGTAATCTCTAATTAAAATCCCACAACCTGCCCTACCATTTTCCATTACCGACCCATCACAATAAACATGTGCTACTTTACCAGTGTACATTTTGTTTATTCTCTCTTCATAAATGTTTCTTAATTCTATTGTATTATACATGTTCTTTTTCTTTTGTAATGGCATAATATCTAAAATTACGTCTTTCTCCTCCCATGGTGGGACAGGTTGTTCATTTTCGTAATTAATACAGTTGTTTATTAAATCATAATGTTGTATTTTGTTCACCAAATGTTTCACATATCCTTTTTTGCCTTGTCTCCAGAAGGTGCGAGTATTATTCATGCAGTCCTTTATGTCTTTCAGTAGTTCGTTGCCACCTTTTAATCTTACATGTCTAATTGCTGCTACAATATTAGTTTGTTCTACTCTATGTTTAATGCTCGGTAGCATTGTTTCAAGCTTCATTGCATCAATCATTGCATTTTTGGGGCAGTTTAAAATAATTCTCATAGCCTCGTTTTGTATTTTTTCAAGAGAGAGAGAGAGAGAGAGAGAAGGGGGGGGGGGGGTACCCGTGATCGCTGTACAAGACAGTAGATGTGGCAACGTGTGGTATTGTGCCTTGGTAATGAATTGGCTTGGTAATGAGCTGGTATGGAGATGAAACCGACTGGTGAAGCAAAGGTCTGGTCATGAGATGGCATGGTCATGAGGTGACTCGTCTTGTTTGTGTGGGGAGATGGCATGGTCATGAGATGTCCTGATACCCTAGCATCCCACCTGTCTTGGGGTCCTCACTTACAATACTTAACAACTAAAGAAAATAAACAATGCATTATAATTTACCACACCCGAGATTGCTTGAACAATACTGCGCTTAAACCAACATATTCGTTCATTTATTCATTTGTTTCATACTGCATTAAATGGGTGTATTCGAAAGCTGAATGTGTCAGCTTCCTTTTGAGATATGTTTCATTTCCGCCCCTCGAAAAGTATAGAAAATATAGCCGATTGATTGACTTTTTCGAATAAGGAACCGAGAGGTATGGGTTTGAGACGGTTGTGGACATGTTGTGACGTTATTTGAATGCATTAAATGGGTGTCTTCGAAAGCTGAATGTGTCAGCTTCCTTTTGAGATATGTTTCATTTCCGCCCCTCGAAAAATATAGAAAATATAGCCGATATTTTCGAATAAGGAACCGAGAGGTATTATGGTTGTGAGTCGGTATTGAACATGTTGTGAGGTTATTTGGATGCATTTAATGGGTGTATTCGAAAGAGGAATGTATCAGCTTCCTTTTGAGATATCTTTCATTTCCGCCCCTCGAAACATATAGAAAATATAGCTCCGGGAATGGTAAGGTGTGTCTCTTTTCTCCTTCAAAAATTGAGAGTATTATGATTGTAAGTCGGTTGTAGGTATGTTGTGAGGTTATTTGAATGACTGTAATGGGTTCATTCGAAAGCTGAATGTATCAGCTTCCTTTTGATATATGTTTAATTTCCGCCCCTCGAAAAGTATAACAAATATAGCCGATTGATTGACTTTTTCGAATAAGGAAGTGAGAGGTATTATGGTTGTGAGTCGGTTTTAAACATGTTGTGAGGTTATTTGGATGCATTTAATGGTTGCATTCGAAAGCTGAATGTATCAGCTTCCTTTTGATATATGTTTATTTTCCGCCCCTCGAAAAGTATAGGAAATATAGCTGATTGAGTGAATATTTCATAAGAACATAAGAACATAAGAAAATGGGAGTCTGCAAAAAGCCGATCGGCCCACACAAGGCAGATCCATCACACCCAACCCCAATTACATAAGAACAGGTCATAAGATCGTGCCCATTAAGTGTCAATTTTTTTATGGCGAGCGCTAGTGAGCCACCAATTTTAGAAGGAACCAGCCTTCAGCTGGGACATTTTTCCACCGAAAAATTTACAAATTTATCTTGAAAGAGGGTCCAGGGGGTGCTCTTCCAAGCTTGACGAAGATCCAGCGAGGAAACTCAAAAATAAATATATAAATAAATGTATAGACCAAAAACCAAGCATTAGCCCCTTAATATGCAGTACTTCTTAGTTCTGTATCTACTCCGCCTCTTTAATATACCTCTTAAGTTTAGTCATACTCCGCCTTCTACTTGTCTAAATCCTTCCTTGGTCTCTCTCTTTCTCTCTCTTTCTCTCTCTCTCTCACACACACACACAGTCTATACACATATAGTATCGTTGTTATAATAATAATATAATAATAATAATTCTTTATTCCAGACACAGAAGATAAATACAGTATAAATACAGTACGACCTAATGGTCCATATCACATACACTTCTTGTGAGAGCACAGGTAATATACACAAAAATATATTAATAAAGAAACAGTAAAATAAAATATACAGTAGGCCTATTTACAGAATGGCATAATAAAGCCCATATCACATTTTGTCACAATATAACACAGGCTAATTAAGGCTATTGCTCAATGTTGGTTAACACCTATTGCACAGATCATTGCTCACAGTTCAATTAGACCTATATATTACAGCACATACTATGTGTGCAGCAGCTTATGCCAGTGAGATATAATACGGGATTCATAGATATGATCACTAGACCAAAGAGCTACGATCAGCGTGTTACTGGAGGATTGCAGTCGCTGCGAAAAGCTGTACACCAGTCTCCTGATGACAGCCCGACAGCACTGCACATCCAACAGTGTGCACACCATGCTAGTGCTTTCATATTTAGATAGACCAATGAACATTTTAAGTATATTATGATAGGATGTACACAGACCATTTATGGTGGATCTCTTGTACTTCCACCACAAATGGGCCATGTACATAGAGGAACAATATGTCCGGAACAAAGTTACTTTAGTTTCCCAATTACACATGTGGAATTTTCTCAAGATGGTGTTACCACGTAAATATAGCTGTCTGCGCTGACGGCCGATATCTGCATCATCTGAGCAATCGTTTGAGATAATATGTCCCAGGTATTTTATTTTGTTTACTTAGCATCTGTCGATGTTGGGTACACCATGGGAGTAAGCGCTGTAGTAGAATAAAGGGGCCCCTGCCGAAGGATAAGTCAGAAATAGAGAAATTTGAGTGCGTAGTGTGCAAAGGCGAGCTTGTGTTAAGTGATGATCCTGTGGCTGTGAATTTTGGAAATGAGTCTTTGGAGCTGGTGAACAAGTTTTGTTACCTAGGAGATACCATCTCTGCCGGTGGTGGGGCCGAGGCTGCCACTGTTGCTAGAATTAGGTGTGGCTGGGGGAAGTTCAGAGAATTGATGCCAATCCTGACCATGAAAAGAATGCCTCTCCCCCTGAAGGGAAAGGTGTATGCCTCATGTGTTAGAAGTGCAATGACGTATGCCTCAGAAACATGGGCCGTTAAAGTAGAGGATGTCAACAGAATGGAGCGTAATGAGATGAGAATGGTGAGATGGATGTGTGGGGCCAGGCTACAGGATAGAATAACAAATGTTGAGCTGAGGAGACGTTTAGGTATAAAGAGTATTAGCGAGGTGATGCGTACAAGTAGACTGGGATGGTATGGACATGTGGAGAGAATGGATGAACACAATTGGGTGACAAAATGCAGGTCTGTGATTGTGGAGGGAGCTGCACCAAGGGGTGGACCGAGGAAGACCTGGGATCGGACTATACGCGCCGATCTCAAATCCAAGAACTTGACAAGTGAAGCAGCCCTTAACAGGGTTGCCTGGAACGCCGCCATTAGGACAAGAGACTGAAACTGCACTTATGTGTGGAACACTCAGTCTTAAAATGTTATGTATGTTATGTATGTATGTACTTCTTGAATAATTTGATTATTGAGTGAGAAATTTGGCAGTTTACTTTTATACATTAATTTTGATCTAAATAAAAGAACAGCACTTTTCAGTGGGTTGAATTTAACACAATGTTTGCTACCAAAAGATTCACATATCTCAAGAAGTTTGCTCAGACCCGCAGAAGACGGTGCAATAATGACCAGATCATCAGCATACATGAGATGGTTGATGATTTTATTCCCACCATAACATCCAATCTGCTCTTTATTCAATTTATCACTTAATTCATCCATATATACATTGAATAAGTAAGATGAGAGAGTACTACCCTGTCTCACTCCATTGGTTACTGTAAAGGAATCCGAAATAATGTTACCCAATCTTACATTAAATGTTTGATTAGCGTACCAGTACTTCAAGATTCTCAGTATATAGTATGGCACTCCCCTTGCTGCTAATTTATCAAACAGGATATTGTGGCAGACTCTGTCAAATGCCTTACTAGCATCAAGAAAGCATGCAAAAATAGAGCTGTACATTTTGATGTACCCATCCACTAGTTCCTTCAGAGTGTAGATGCACTGGTCCGTACCATGGTTCTTTTTAAAACCAAATTGATTACTATTAGTTGAGATATACACTGAGATTCTGTCTAAAATTATTAACTCTAGTATCTTACTTACAATACTGGCAAGGGCAATAGGTCAGCCTTGTCTTTAATTACTGGTATCAAGGTAACAGACATCATAGATTCTGGTAGGAACCCATGGATTAGAAAGCTGGTAAAGCACCTGCTGAGTTTCTCCAAGAGGAGAGTGGAGGAATACTTCAAATGTTCAGCATATATACCATCAAAACCACAGGATTTGTTAGCATCTAGCCTACTTATTGCAGCCTTGATTTCTTCACTTGTAACTTTAATTGCGACATACTTTTCTTCTTTCTTACACTCTGTAGTAGCAGCAATGGTATTTCCTTGGTGCCCAACAGAGTTAAACAAGGTTTGGTAATGTGTTTTCCAAAGATTGGCTATGTTATTAGTACCAGAGATCCCATCTACACTAACAGGAAGAGGTGTGCAGCTATTATGCATGAAGGCCATTGTGTCTTTGCTAGCAAAGTTTTTGGCCAATGCTTCTCTTCTTAACAAGTTTTCATTATTTTGTTATATATCTGATTGCATACTTGCATCTAGCCTTTAGTCTGGTGAACATGTCAAAAATAGGTCCCTGCCTCGGCTTGTTATGATCCAGCCATACACTACGAGCATCTCGGGATGCCTGGTATAGTTCTGAAACATGGTAGTCATAGATATTGCAGGACAAATTGAGCAGACCAGCATAATTATTCCGTAAATGGTATTAATAATAATAATAATAATAATTCTTTATTCCAGGCACAGAAGATAAATACAGTATAAATACAGTACGACCTAATGGTCCATATCACATACACTTCTCGTGAGAGCACAGATAATACACAAAAATATATTAACATACTATGTGTGCAGCAGCTTATGCCAGTGAGATATAATACGGGATTCATAGATATGATCACTAGACCAAAGAGCTACGATCAGCGTGTTACTGGAGGATTGCAGTCGCTGCGAAAAGCTGTACACCAGTCTCCTGATGACAGCCCAACAGCACTGCACATCCAACAGTGTGCACACCATACTAGTGCTTTCATATTTAGATAGACCAATGAACATTTTAAGTATATTATGATAGGATGTACACAGACCATTTATGGTGGCTCTCTTGTACTTCCACCACAAATGGGCCGTGTACATAGAGGAACAATATGTCCGGAAGAAAGTGACTTTAGTTTCCCAATTACACATGTGGAATTTCCTCAAGATGGTGTTACCACGTAAATATAGCTGTCTGCGCTGACGGCCGATATCTGCATCATCTGAGCAATCGTTTGAGATAATGTGCCCCAGGTATTTTATTTTGTTTACTTCTTGAATAATTTGATTATTGAGTGAGAAATTAGGTAGCTTACAGACTGGGGTGAAGTCAGAAGTGGTGTTCCTCAGGGATCTGTATTAGGCCCTCTGTTGTTTGTTATATAGCCTACACAAATTACATTGATTTAGGTAATAATAATAATAATAATAATATTTATTCAGTTAGCAATTTACAGAGTTGGTACCACATAGTTTGTTATAAATATGACATGTACCAGCCTTGCATAATTCCAACTAAGGATAGCCCAATAAGGCCGTTAGGCGTATTTCCATTGGGGTCCTTGTGGGATTAGGTTAGCTGGGGAAATGGGGAGGATAAAGAAATAGATACTTTAGAGAAAGTATTTCTAGGGGGTTATTTTAAGATACCTTACATCCTATAGTAAATATCAGTAATCCGTAATCAGTAATCATTTCAGTTTGGTTTCTCTATCTCTTATGTCGTATTTAGTAGTAGACACAAGCTTGGTGCTCCCTTCTCGCAGCTGTCCGGTTCAGGTGTTCCTTCAGGCTACGTCTGAAGGAATACAGTGTTCTCTTTTCACGGACTGACTGGGGTAGGTCGTTCCAGTCTTTGATGGCAGTGAAGAAGAATGTTTGCTTACCCTGTCCTTGGATTCTCGGGATCTTAAAATTAAACATCATGTTTCTTGTATTATGTCCACTCCTCTCATTTGCTTTAACAAAATCATTCTTTAGATACTCTGGAGCTCTGTCATAGAAAATTTTGAAGGCATTAGTTAGCCTGATTTGTTTGGCCCTGTCAGAGACATTGAGCATACCTAGTGACTGAAGTTGTTCCTGGCCAACATGTGATCTGGGTCCTAGGTTCAGCATGAACCTAACCATTTTATTTTGAGTGACCTGAAGTTTGTGCTGTGCTGATTTAGATGATGCAGAGTACCAGGATGACACAGAATAGTCAAAATGACATTGAACAAGCGCTTGGCAGAGGGTCTTTTTGGTCGCGGGCAAGCATCCCACCTGTCTATACAGGTATTTTATACGTGCTCTACACTTACTCAGGATAGATTCCAAAATTGTTTCACCTGACAAACTCGCGTCCAGTTTCAGTCCGAGATATTTAACTTGTGACACTATTGTTATAGGAATATCATAACTAAAATGCCCCAGAACGAGAAGCCCACCACAGAAGCCACGAACGAACACCACACAGAAACACCCAAAGGAAAGGTCCACAGAACTAAAGGACCAGCTGACCGAGTCAGCCAATTCAGACAGGCCCAAGCCCGCAGGGCTAAGCAGCTCCAGGCCGCACCTAGATACCCCTTATAAACTGACCATTTTTCCACACCTCATGTACACTACCCCCTCGTGTCCTACACTCCTAACTACAAAGATGATGAACAGGAATATACATTCATATTAAAAACACCCATGCACTGTCCCGACATTGAGCCAATGCCAACACATCAGACAGCCATAATTATATCTATGTATGTTCTTACATCCGAGAAGTAGATGTTATATATCTTAGAAGTTAAAACACCCACGCCTGTCCCTAGACCTTGTATATCATTTCCCATGACGAGTATAGATATATGTAACCCGTGCTCAGTCGCCCCCTTGCATTGTTCCTCTAGTAACTAAGTGTCTCTATAATATTAACTGCCACCAGTATTGATACGACATAGCGGCACTGTCCTTGTGTCGTATTGTGCCAAGTACAGATCCACCAGGTTTCATCACCTTATTAGGACGACGACTATAATGTCGTCGTTCATCGATGTATGCAATCCTTAGTTTAAGTATTAATATTAACATTCCCTAACATCTTGTCTTGCCAGACTAAGCTTCTGAAGACCCATCGCCCCATAAATCTATGTATTCAATCCTTAGGTTAAGTATTTTTATCCGCCATTGTGTTCACCTTTTTCCATTTACTTTTCCACAATTGTCATACGTCTTCCCCTTGCCTCCTTCGTATCCACAGTCCACACTACGCCAATTTACTTTGTGTCATACACCTCTTACCCCAACCAGAGATTGTATAAGATAACCTGGTTACCAGTATCTGTCATAAGTACCCCGAAACAATAACTAAGTACCCCTACGAACTGCCGCTGTTGTTGGTATATTTATATTTCATAGAAAACGCAGTTCCCAGGGCCAACTAATAGTATCCCTAACCCCTCGGACTGATCACATAACTCTATCTTTTCCAGACTCATATACCACCCCATAGTTGCATTCCCCGGTAGCATTTGGCTAACGTATTCTACTGCCTTTTCAAACTTCCATATCAACTGCAGCCTAATGCCACCCCCACACCCAGAGACCTTAGGGTCAAATTCCCCTATAGCCCCCCTGCACTCCTCCCCTCTCATTATAAGACCCCGCACTTCTCTACTCTTGTCCGACCTAGCCTCTCTCATACCTCTTGAAGATCCTTGAATTGTCCGTTGCTAACGCTCTCCAACCTTTTATATATACTCCTATCCAGCCTACCTTCACTTAGTAGGCCAGAACAACATTAGAACTTTACTAGCCCCTTGCATGCCATCTATTCTCTTACAACCCATTCACAACCCTGCACCCAATGGTCGTCGGTGCGAGGCTAGCCGCCTCGCCAGTAACTAACTTCTATTGCCATACTTCCAGATAAATGTGGCAGAGTTAGCAACCCAGTCTCCACCACATCCAGCAAACCCTACAATTAACAACCAGCCGAGTAAAACCAGCTAGCTAAGGCACCTTCGGTTTTGGTATTAAGGACGCCCACATCTGTCTCATACACGGAGGGTTATTACAAACACTGGTGATATGGCAAGCCCCTAGCCACAGCCGCCGGACGACTATCACAGAGAGAGGGCGCCCAGCTCCCCCTTTTTGCCCACCCGAGGAGGGAGACCCCCACCCCCGCGGAGGTATACCTGGCCCCTGTTTTGACTTCCGAGTCATTGCCAGATAGCACAGGAATTCTTCCTATCAATGAACTAACCATGCATGACTAACACCTTTACTAACCTCTATTAACTCACAATAAACCATTTAACTTTCTTGCATGCTCTGATCACTAAATTAGCACCTCAGCTATACCATAGAATGAAGATTGAACAATCTAAGAGAGACGCTCCTATCACAGCTGTCCCCATCCTCCTCGCAAAGTAGATCCAGTCTCTCTCCCCTAAATACTTCCAGTATAGCCAAAATAGTACCTCTTACTAAGGCTCAGTTATATGAAAATATAAAGGCTTCCTATAGCCATGTGCCACAACAGTAAATACCATCTTACCTAGTCCCCATATCTATTGAGAGCTCAAATAAGTCCATAAGACTCGAGATCCCTACTGTCTACAGGGTCCAGAACCGAGCCTATAAATCTAGCTCCCGCCCCCAGTCAAATCAGTTGAAAGCTAGACACCAACCAGGGGTCACTACCCTGCAGTTAACTTCTAGCTCTGCCCTTGTGTTGTTCCGGAGTGAGATTCCAGAGCCGGCAGACTCCGTGGCAGATTTGGATAGAAGGACCTGCCCACGTATTTGAGAACTTCACACATATGGACCCCCTGGACGGCCGCGGAACCAGTCGTTAGCCCCCAACATCATGGACGCAAGATAACCAGGACCAGACCCATCAGATACTACCCAAGATTCCCTTTAGCAGTACTACATATTACTGTGCTGTTTAGAGATTCACTAATTAATATTTCTACGAAGTGGCTATCTCTTTGCCCCAGTATAATTCATATAACCATTCAATTAGGAAGTGCTAAGCGTAGCAGTGTTCAATAATTAACAGGCGATACTAACTCTCGTAATCAACCATATATCCAGATATTATTACCTAGAAGGAAACCCTAGTGATATCTGAATGTTCGCCCACTGATTTGCGTTCTATGTATTTCTGAGACAAGAATATAAAACTTAGATCAGTACCCCCTGAGGTTACTAGAATTCCTGTGCTCTAAAATATGCGTGTCTAATCTAGTCTGTGAACTACTACTTGTGCACCAGAGCTACCACTAATAAATCTAACAGTGAATATGATTCTATAAGTAACATTGATGGTCTTCGGTATATAAACCTGTTGAATTAAAGCCAGTGATCAGAAGATTAATACCTGAACGTTGGAAGTGGGAGACTAGGCTCCATCCAGATCCACTTATGCTAGTGTTGTTCGATTCTATTATATTGTCTTACACGAGTATTCTGCAGTGGTATATAAATAAACATGATCGTGTAACTTGCTACCATGTGTTTCTTTGTGTTCTCTATTCCTCATATCTTGTATTGTGCATGCAGCCTTATATACCCAGTCAATTAGAACTCACATTACCCAAGTTAAACCTGTAGAAAAACAGGGCATAACATTGGCGACAGCGGTGGTTCTTGATTCGGATAAAAGGTTGCATTACACTGCAAGTTTGGAACAGTAGAAGCATGGCAACATCGCAAAATTTTCAGCCACTCGCACACATTCCCAAGTATGATGTAAACACGTATGATATCACCACTTACTTAGACATAATAAAGCCAGTGTACGATGTGGTACTTCATAATGACTGCGAAAAAATCGCCGTTGCAATTTCGCATATTATACAGTTGGGAGAAGCCGTTTCCCAACTTGTTGATAAGCCTACCTTTAAAGAATTTATTCGCCAAACTGTGACACAGTGTACGCCAGAGTTTTCCTGGAACCAGTTTCGATCCTTCGTGATCCGGACCTTAGATCCACTTTTGGGTTCCCCTGTCGCCCCCAAAATAATAAAAGTCGACGAGATCAAGTATGAAGGGGATATAAATGTGACCCTCATACAACTCTACAGATACGTGAGGACCACGTATAGCTATGAAGATTACGACCAACAAAATGAACTCTTATTCACCGCATTGTTAAACATCCTCCCACCCCACATCACCGCCCATCTCGACCCGTATGGCTTATTCGAAGAACATATGCTCTCCATCAGAGAAGAATGCCTACTCAGTTCGATGAATCCCCTATCCAACCCTTCAGCCCCTATCCAAGACTCCGTGCACCCTTCCAAAATGACTTCCGGTGAAAGTCCAACCCCAGTGCACTCTTCCTTACCTCTATCCTCTCTGACCATCCCTAAATTTTCCCCTGCCCAGCCATCCACCAACGATCATCTTCCATCAATTGTGTTACCCCATAAACCCCATCCTTTTTCTATGCATGTCAAACAAACCCACCAACCCCAGATAACCTCTAACCAGACCGTGACTGCCACCAAGAAGATTTTCAAAATTCGTCCTGTTAACAACCCCAAATCAATACATCAGTCCTCTACCAATAACCCCTGTTCTACACCTAACTCTTCCCCCACCAACCCTCCGTAGCCCCCCCAACAAGCCCCGTATTCTAGCTATGCCTACCTATGTAGGCCTACCACAACATATTTTCCCCATGACCCCAGAAATGCTCAGCTATTTCCCCACCAACAAAATTTCCCTTGTGACAGTTTTCCGTCAGTAGCTCCCTTCCACCCCCCCACAATTCACACCCCTAATAAACTTCAAAACTCCACACTTGACTCACGCCCTGATGACAGACAAACTCACCAATCCCATATAACCTCTAAACAAACCGTCACTGCCACCGACACACCCCACCACTCTGATCCTCCCACACGCACCGTTAATCCTCCCCTCACGTGTGACGACCTAGGGACCCAACCATGTTCCCCCCCTTCCCCCAGAAATGCTCAGCTATCCCCCCACCAACAAAATTTCCCTTGTGACAGTTTTCCGTCAGTAGCTCCCTTCCACCCCCCCACAATTCACACCCCTAATAAACTTCAAAACCCCACACTTGACTCACCCCCTCATGACAGACAAACCCACCAACCCCAGATAACCTCTAAACAAACCGTCACTGCCACCGACACACCCCACCACTCTGATCCTCCCACACGCGCCGTTAACCCCCCCCCTCACGAGTGACCCCCACCAAAGTGATTTCCCCCCCCCTCATGCGTACCGAACACCTGCTCACCAGTCGGTCCCCCACCATCATGAGCCCAGCTAAACTTTCAACCTCCACCAATTCCCACCCTGCCAGCCTAACCTCTCACGACCACATTCAGAACGAACAATCACCCCCGCACATAAACCCCACCTCCCTTTCCCCCCTATCTTACCCCCCTCTTCACCGTTACCCCACCCGCCCCAAATTCCACCCCCAAAGATCCCGCTCGACAAAATACCACTCCCATCCCAATCCAACCACAAAACTTTTTCCACCTTGGCTAAAACCCAAAATACTCTCTCTCTCGCCCCAAACAACATAATCAACCTCTCAACTTCAACCACTCCTCGAAATCCCATCCATGTCTCTCCCGAAAATAAAATCAGTCCAAATTCAACCCCTCTCAAACCACAACCCTGCCTGCCCAGACCCCCCCCCCCACCATCTCCCTATCAAATCCCCACACCCCAAACCTCCAAACCACCCGATCATAGTAAACTCTCAACCTTCAGCCTTACTCACCCTTCCCCAAACCCCACTCACGACCACATCTCTCTACACAATTCAACCCCTCCCCAGCACCAACCTCTTTCGCAACAACAACCCCGACTCGACCTGCCCGTTTCACCTTTAAACCCCTCCTATCACTACCCCCGACCGAAACCACATAGACCCCCCTCCAAAACTGGCCCCGGGCCAGCTTGCCCCCAGACCCACATTCCTAACGACAGAACTAACGGTATATCCACCCCGCCCTTCCAAAGTGAAAGTGAAACCCCAAGGTCAAAGCCACAACCACCACCACCCCCTATTACCAGACCGTCACCCAGACTAACGGCGACCCTAAATAACCCCCCCTGATGATGATGAGGATATTATTGTACTTAATTTTTTTTTATTGTTTTCAATTCCTAAGCGATTGGGCATGATTCTATAAATGTACATGTTTTCCATATACTGTATAATTATATTATTTTTTTCCCTTAGTCATACTACTTTTCTTGTTAATCTACACTTTTCTGACTATCTTTTAAATTTGCTTTATACATTGTTAATCACTTTACCTCTTCTTAATTTCCTGTGTTCTTAATTATCTGTTCTTTCTTAAATTTACATGTTTTCCATATACTGTATATATTATATATTTTTCCCTTAGTCATACTACTTTTCTTGTTAACCTACACTTTTCTGACTATCTTTTAAATTTGCTTTATACATTGTTAAACACTTTACCTCTTCTTAATTTCCTGTGTTCTTAATTATCTGTTCTTTCTTAAATTTACATGTTTTCCATATACTATATATGATATATTTTTTCCCTTAGTCATACTACTTTTCTTGTTAACCTACACTTCTCTGACTATTCTTCTTTTTACTTCACCCTTGAGGCTCGAGGACGAGCCAATAATGAAGGAGAGGGAAGTAAAATGCCCCAGAACGAGAAGCCCACCACAGAAGCCACGAACGAACACCACACAGAAACACCCAAAGGAAAGGTCCACAGAACGAAAGGACCAGCTGACCGAGCCAGCCAATTCAGACAGGCCCAAGCCCGCAGGGCTAAGCAGCTCCAGGCCGCACCTAGATACCCCTTCTAAACTGACCATTTTTCCACACCTCATGTACACTACCCCCTCGTGTCCTACACTCCTAACTACAAAGATGATGAACAGGAATATACATTCATATTAAAAACACCCATGCACTGTCCCGACATTGAGCCAATGCCAACACATCAGACAGCCATAATTATATCTATGTATGTTCTTACATCCGAGAAGTAGATGTTATATATCTTAGAAGTTAAAACACCCACGCCTGTCCCTAGACCTTGTATATCATTTCCCATGACGAGTATAGATATATGTAACCCGTGCTCAGTCGCCCCCTTGCATTGTTCCTCTAGTAACTAAGTGTCTCTAATATTAACTGCCACCAGTATTGATACGACATAGCGGCACTGTCCTTGTGTCGTATTGTGCCAAGTACAGATCCACCAGGTTTCATCACCTTATTAGGACGACGACTATAATGTCGTCGTTCATCGATGTATGCAATTCTTAGTTTAAGTATTAATATTAACATTCCCTAACATCTTGTCTTGCCAGACTAAGCTTCTGAAGACCCATCGCCCCATAAATCTATGTATTCAATCCTTAGGTTAAGTATTTTTATCCGCCATTGTGTTCACCTTTTTCCATTTACTTTTCCACAATTGTCATACGTCTTCCCCTTGCCTCCTTCGTATCCACAGTCCACACTACGCCAATTTACTTTGTGTCATACACCTCTTACCCCAACCAGAGATTGTATAAGATAACCTGGTTACCAGTATCTGTCATAAGTACCCCGAAACAATAACTAAGTACCCCTACGAACTGCCGCTGTTGTTGGTATATTTATATTTCATAGAAAACGCAGTTCCCAGGGCCAACTAATAGTATCCATAACCCCTCGGACTGATCACATAACTCTATCTTTTCCAGACTCATATACCACCCCATAGTTGCATTCCCCGGTAGCATTTGGCTAACGTATTCTACTGCCTTTTCAAACTTCCATATCAACTGCAGCCTAATGCCACCCCCACACCCAGAGACCTTAGGGTCAAATTCCCCTATAGCCCCCCTGCACTCCTCCCCTCTCATTATAAGACCCCGCACTTCTCTACTCTTGTCCGACCTAGCCTCTCTCTCATACCTCTTGAAGATCCTTGAATTGTCCGTTGCTAACGCTCTCCAACCTTTTATATATACTCCTATCCAGCCTACCTTCACTTAGTAGGCCAGAACAACATTAGAACTTTACTAGCCCCTTGCATGCCATCTATTCTCTTACAACCCATTCACAACCCTGCACCCAATGGTCGTCGGTGCGAGGCTAGCCGCCTCGCCAGTAACTAACTTCTATTGCCATACTTCCAGATAAATGTGGCAGAGTTAGCAACCCAGTCTCCACCACATCCAGCAAACCCTACAATTAACAACCAGCCGAGTAAAACCAGCTAGCTAAGGCACCTTCGGTTTTGGTATTAAGGACGCCCACATCTGTCTCATACACGGAGGGTTATTACAAACACTGGTGATATGGCAAGCCCCTAGCCACAGCCGCCGGACGACTATCACAGAGAGAGGGCGCCCAGCTCCCCCTTTTTGCCCACCCGAGGAGGGAGACCCCCACCCCCGCGGAGGTATACCTGGCCCCTGTTTTGACTTCCGAGTCATTGCCAGATAGCACAGGAATTCTTCCTATCAATGAACTAACCATGCATGACTAACACCTTTACTAACCTCTATTAACTCACAATAAACCATTTAACTTTCTTGCATGCTCTGATCACTAAATTAGCACCTCAGCTATACCATAGAATGAAGATTGAACAATCTAAGAGAGACGCTCCTATCACAGCTGTCCCCATCCTCCTCGCAAAGTAGATCCAGTCTCTCTCCCCTAAATACTTCCAGTATAGCCAAAATAGTACCTCTTACTAAGGCTCAGTTATATGAAAATATAAAGGCTTCCTATAGCCATGTGCCACAACAGTAAATACCATCTTACCTAGTCCCCATATCTATTGAGAGCTCAAATAAGTCCATAAGACTCGAGATCCCTACTGTCTACAGGGTCCAGAACCGAGCCTATAAATCTAGCTCCCGCCCCCAGTCAAATCAGTTGAAAGCTAGACACCAACCAGGGGTCACTACCCTGCAGTTAACTTCTAGCTCTGCCCTTGTGTTGTTCCGGAGTGAGATTCCAGAGCCGGCAGACTCCGTGGCAGATTTGGATAGAAGGACCTGCCCACGTATTTGAGAACTTCACACATATGGACCCCCTGGACGGCCGCGGAACCAGTCGTTAGCCCCCAACATCATGGACGCAAGATAACCAGGACCAGACCCATCAGATACTACCCAAGATTCCCTTTAGCAGTACTACATATTACTGTGCTGTTTAGAGATTCACTAATTAATATTTCTACGAAGTGGCTATCTCTTTGCCCCAGTATAATTCATATAACCATTCAATTAGGAAGTGCTAAGCGTAGCAGTGTTCAATAATTAACAGGCGATACTAACTCTCGTAATCAACCATATATCCAGATATTATTACCTAGAAGGAAACCCTAGTGATATCTGAATGTTCGCCCACTGATTTGCGTTCTATGTATTTCTGAGACAAGAATATAAAACTTAGATCAGTACCCCCTGAGGTTACTAGAATTCCTGTGCTCTAAAATATGCGTGTCTAATCTAGTCTGTGAACTACTACTTGTGCACCAGAGCTACCACTAATAAATCTAACAGTGAATATGATTCTATAAGTAACATTGATGGTCTTCGGTATATAAACCTGTTGAATTAAAGCCAGTGATCAGAAGATTAATACCTGAACGTTGGAAGTGGGAGACTAGGCTCCATCCAGATCCACTTATGCTAGTGTTGTTCGATTCTATTATATTGTACACATACATACATACATAACATTTTAAGACTGAGTGTTCCACACATAAGTGCAGTTTCAGTCTCTTGTCCTAATGGCGGCGTTCCAGGCAACCCTGTTAAGGGCTGCTTCACTTGTCAAGTTCTTGGATTTGAGATCGGCGCGTATAGTCCGATCCCAGGTCTTCCTCGGTCCACCCCTTGGTGCAGCTCCCTCCACAATCACAGACCTGCATTTTGTCACCCAATTTTGTTCATCCATTCTCTCCACATGTCCATACCATCCCAGTCTACTTGTACGCATCACCTCGCTAATACTCTTTATACCTAAACGTCTCCTCAGCTCAACATTTGTTATTCTATCCTGTAGCCTGGCCCCACACATCCATCTCACCATTCTCATCTCATTACGCTCCATTCTGTGACATCCTCTACTTTAACGGCCCTGTTTCTGAGGCATACGTCATTGCACTTCTAACACATGAGGCATACACCTTTCCCTTCAGGGGGAGAGGCATTCTTTTCATGGTCAGGATTGGCATCAATTCTCTGAACTTCCCCCAGCCACACCTAATTCTAGCAACAGTGGCAGCCTCGGCCCCACCGGCAGAGATGGTATCTCCTAGGTAACAAAACTAGTTCACCAGCTCCAAAGACTCATTTCCAAAATTCACAGCCACAGGATCATCACTTAACACAAGCTCGCCTTTGCACACTACGCACTCAAATTTCTCTATTTCTGACTTATCCTTCGGCAGGGCCCCTTTATTCTACTACAGCGCTTACTCCCATGGTGTACCCAACATCGACAGATGCTACATTGAATTGAGTTAACGCCCACTCCCTTTCCACACACTGCACATGGGTATGCACCGCTCTTTTCCACATTGCCTCGTCTCAAACTACAATGCATAACCTTGGTTTTGTTAATATTGACTCTTAAACCCTTGCTCGCCATGCCCTCTCTCCACTTTCTGAATTTGGCCTCAGCATCCTGCATACTGTCAGCTATTAGGACTAAATCGTCTGCATAAAACAGTTCCAACGGAGGTCCGCCTCAAAAAACTCTAGACAGCGCCTCCAAGACCATAATAAAGAGGAGGGGGCTTAACACTGAACCCTGATGGACTCCAACACGGACTGCGAATTCATGACTCAGTACAGCTTTCACCCTCACCGAACTTCGCGAATCCTCATACATCTTCATTATCACACGCACCAGCCACTCTTCCACACCAAGTTTCCTCTTAGCCCACTGTACAACATCTCTAGGTACCCTATCAAAGGACTTCTCCAGGGCCACAAACACAAAGTAAAGAACCCTGCCTTTTAGTAGGTATCTTTCCTGTATCTGCCTGACTATGAAGATAGCATCGGTTGTACCACGTCCTGGCATAAAACCAAACTGCATATCATCAATAGAGATGCTTTGCCTGATCAAACCCTCAAGGGCTCTCTCACAGACCTTCATGATTTGGTCAAGCATTTTCAGGCCCCTATAATTTCCTCTATCTAGCGCATCCCCTTTTCCTTTGTATATATTTACTATTACACTTTTGAGCCAATCTGGGATTTTCTCATCTTTAATAATGGTGTTTATCAACTCAGTGACTAAGTTTACACCAATCTCCCCTGAGGCTTTTATCATCTCAGCGACAATGTCGGAGCAACCTGGAGCTTTACCGTCCTTCATTTTATTGATTGCGTCGCTCACTACAGCTGGTGCTATCAAAGGAGGGGGCCCAGATATTTTTCGATACTAAGCTGTTCCTTATCCCATTCAAACTCTACATTTAGCAATCGTTCATAGTGTACCTTCCATGCTTCTCTGATTTCATTTTCTGCATACACAATCTTCCCATTATCATCTCTAACACACTGTTCACCTATAATATCCCTACTGTCATTTTTAACTCGCCTAGCTAGGTTGAAGATCCCATTGGGATTGTCAGTGTTACACACTTGTTCGAGGACCAGGTCCTTAATGCGATTTTTACCATTGTAAATAACTCTTTTGGCAGTTCGTTTAGCTGCCTGGTATTCCTCCCTGCTGCCTCCTTTCTTCCATGCTTTGAAGCATCTCCTTTTCTCTTTCACAGCATGTTCTACCTCATCGTTCCACCACCAAGAGGTCTTATTCCTGGGGTGACCCTTTGCTTTCCCACAGACTTTGTCAGTGGCAGCGATAAGGCTATGCTTAAGAAAGTTCCATTGGCTATTTACATCGTTAGGCCTAGCTTCCTTATTTCTATTCATTTCCTCCAGTTCATTATGAAACCTATCCCTAACTTCCTTGTCCTTCAGCAGCCACACTTTCCTTTTGGGTATGTAAACCTTCTTGCGCTTAGGATCTCTGTATAAGCTCATGTCGCACACAAGTAGCTTATGCTGGGGGATACATTCTTCGCTCGGGATGACCTTTACATCTCGAACTAGTTTCCACGAGTATTCTGCAGTGGTATATAAATAAACATGATCGTGTAACTTGCTACCATGTGTTTCTTTGTGTTCTCTATTCCTCATATCTTGTATTGTGCATGCAGCCTTATATACCCAGTCAATTAGAACTCACATTACCCAAGTTAAACCTGTAGAAAAACAGGGCATAACATTGGCGACAGCGGTGGTTCTTGATTCGGATAAAAGGTTGCATTACACTGCAAGTTTGGAACAGTAGAAGCATGGCAACATCGCAAAATTTTCAGCCACTCGCACACATTCCCAAGTATGATGTAAACACGTATGATATCACCACTTACTTAGACATAATAAAGCCAGTGTACGATGTGGTACTTCATAATGACTGCGAAAAAATCGCCGTTGCAATTTCGCATATTATACAGTTGGGAGAAGCCGTTTCCCAACTTGTTGATAAGCCTACCTTTAAAGAATTTATTCGCCAAACTGTGACACAGTGTACGCCAGAGTTTTCCTGGAACCAGTTTCGATCCTTCGTGATCCGGACCTTAGATCCACTTTTGGGTTCCCCTGTCGCCCCCAAAATAATAAAAGTCGACGAGATCAAGTATGAAGGGGATATAAATGTGACCCTCATACAACTCTACAGATACGTGAGGACCACGTATAGCTATGAAGATTACGACCAACAAAATGAACTCTTATTCACCGCATTGTTAAACATCCTCCCACCCCACATCACCGCCCATCTCGACCCGTATGGCTTATTCGAAGAACATATGCTCTCCATCAGAGAAGAATGCCTACTCAGTTCGATGAATCCCCTATCCAACCCTTCAGCCCCTATCCAAGACTCCGTGCACCCTTCCAAAATGACTTCCGGTGAAAGTCCAACCCCAGTGCACTCTTCCTTACCTCTATCCTCTCTGACCATCCCTAAATTTTCCCCTGCCCAGCCATCCACCAACGATCATCTTCCATCAATTGTGTTACCCCATAAACCCCATCCTTTTTCTATGCATGTCAAACAAACCCACCAACCCCAGATAACCTCTAACCAGACCGTGACTGCTACCAAGAAGATTTTCAAAATTCGTCCTGTTAACAACCCCAAATCAATACATCAGTCCTCTACCAATAACCCCTGTTCTACACCTAACTCTTCCCCCACCAACCCTCCGTAGCCCCCCCAACAAGCCCCGTATTCTAGCTATGCCTACCTATGTAGGCCTACCACAACATATTTTCCCCATGACCCCAGAAATGCTCAGCTATTTCCCCACCAACAAAATTTCCCTTGTGACAGTTTTCCGTCAGTAGCTCCCTTCCACCCCCCACAATTCACACCCCTAATAAACTTCAAAACTCCACACTTGACTCACCCCCTCATGACAGACAAACTCACCAATCCCATATAACCTCTAAACAAACCGTCACTGCCACCGACACACCCCACCACTCTGATCCTCCCACACGCACCGTTAATCCTCCCCTCACGTGTGACGACCTAGGGACCCAACCATGTTCCCCACCTTCCCCCAGAAATGCTCAGCTATCCCCCCACCAACAAAATTTCCCTTGTGACAGTTTTCCGTCAGTAGCTCCCTTCCACCCCCCCCACAATTCACACCCCTAATAAACTTCAAAACCCCACACTTGACTCACCCCCTCATGACAGACAAACCCACCAACCCCAGATAACCTCTAAACAAACCGTCACTGCCACCGACACACCCCACCACTCTGATCCTCCCACACGCGCCGTTAACCCCCCCCCTCACGAGTGACCCCCACCAAAGTTATTTCCCCCCCCCCTCATGCGTACCGAACACCTGCTCACCAGTCGGTCCCCCACCATCATGAGCCCAGCTAAACTTTCAACCTCCACCAATTCCCACCCTGCCAGCCTAACCTCTCACGACCACATTCAGAACGAACAATCACCCCCGTACATAACCCCTACCTCCCTTTTCCCCCCTATCTTACCCCCCTCTTCACCGTTACCCCACCCGCCCCAAATTCCACCCCCAAAGATCCCGCTCGACAAAATACCACTCCCATCCCAATCCAACCACAAAACTTTTTCCACCTTGGCTAAAACCCAAAATACTCTCTCTCTCGCCCCAAACAACATAATCAACCTCTCAACTTCAACCACTCCTCGAAATCCCATCCATGTCTCTCCCGAAAATAAAATCAGTCCAAATTCAACCCCTCTCAAACCACAACCCTGCCTGCCCAGACCCCCCCCCCCCCACCATCTCCCTATCAAATCCCCACACCCCAAACCTCCAAACCACCCGATCATAGTAAACTCTCAACCTTCAGCCTTACTCACCCTTCCCCAAACCCCACTCACGACCACATCTCTCTACACAATTCAACCCCTCCCCAGCACCAACCTCTTTCGCAACAACAACCCCGACTCGACCTGCCCGTTTCACCTTTAAACCCCTCCTATCACTACCCCCGACCGAAACCACATAGACCCCCTCCAAAACTGGCCCCGGGCCAGCTTGCCCCCAGACCCACATTCCTAACGACAGAACTAACGGTATATCCACCCCGCCCTTCCAAAGTGAAAGTGAAACCCCAAGGTCAAAGCCACAACCACCACCACCCCCTATTACCAGACCGTCACCCAGACTAACGGCGACCCTAAATAACCCCCCCTGATGATGATGAGGATATTATTGTACTTAATTTTTTTTTATTGTTTTCAATTCCTAAGCGATTGGGCATGATTCTATAAATATACATGTTTTCCATATACTGTATATATTATTTTTTTCCCTTAGTCATACTACTTTTCTTGTTAATCTACACTTTTCTGACTATCTTTTAAATTTGCTTTATACATTGTTAATCACTTTACCTCTTCTTAATTTCCTGTGTTCTTAATTATCTGTTCTTTCTTAAATTTACATGTTTTCCATATACTGTATATATTATATATTTTTTCCCTTAGTCATACTACTTTTCTTGTTAACCTACACTTTTCTGACTATCTTTTAAATTTGCTTTATACATTGTTAAACACTTTACCTCTTCTTAATTTCCTGTGTTCTTAATTATCTGTTCTTTCTTAAATTTACATGTTTTCCATATACTATATATTATATTTTTTTTCCCTTAGTCATACTACTTTTCTTGTTAACCTACACTTTTCTGACTATGCTTCTTTTTACTTCACCTTGAGGCTCGAGGACGAGCCAATAATGAAGGAGAGGGAAGTAAAATGCCCCAGAACGAGAAGCCCACCACAGAAGCCACGAACGAACACCACACAGAAACACCCAAAGGAAAGGTCCACAGAACGAAAGGACCAGCTGACCGAGCCAGCCAATTCAGACAGGCCCAAGCCCGCAGGGCTAAGCAGCTCCAGGCCGCACCTAGATACCCCTTTCTAAACTGACCATTTTTCCACACCTCATGTACACTACCCCCTCGTGTCCTACACTCCTAACTACAAAGATGATGAACAGGAATATACATTCATATTAAAAACACCCATGCACTGTCCCGACATTGAGCCAATGCCAACACATCAGACAGCCATAATTATATCTATGTATGTTCTTACATCCGAGAAGTAGATGTTATATATCTTAGAAGTTAAAACACCCACGCCTGTCCCTAGACCTTGTATATCATTTCCCATGACGAGTATAGATATATGTAACCCGTGCTCAGTCGCCCCCTTGCATTGTTCCTCTAGTAACTAAGTGTCTCTATAATATTAACTGCCACCAGTATTGATACGACATAGCGGCACTGTCCTTGTGTCGTATTGTGCCAAGTACAGATCCACCAGGTTTCATCACCTTATTAGGACGACGACTATAATGTCGTCGTTCATCGATGTATGCAATCCTTAGTTTAAGTATTAATATTAACATTCCCTAACATCTTGTCTTGCCAGACTAAGCTTCTGAAGACCCATCGCCCCATAAATCTATGTATTCAATCTTTAGGTTAAGTATTTTTATCCGCCATTGTGTTCACCTTTTTCCATTTACTTTTCCACAATTGTCATACGTCTTCCCCTTGCCTCCTTCGTATCCACAGTCCACACTACGCCAATTTACTTTGTGTCATACACCTCTTACCCCAACCAGAGATTGGCGATGGGCTGGTCTATCAGAGTGAGACCTGAGCGATCTCTGCCATACCCATAGCTTACTCTGACGGTTCCTTTTACTTATATATTTTCTAAATCTCAAGTGACGGCGTCTCTTCCGTGGATTGACCTCCCAATCTACCAAGATTGGAAGCTAAAGCGTCACATTATTCCTTTGCCCCTCAACTTTCTCTTCATAATTGCTGAGGGGCACAGGGCCCTGGGTGGGGCTTTGGTTTCCCGGGCGTTTGCGCACCCTCTCAGCTCCCCGCCATGGAGTGGCTTCGGTCACCCAGGCTTTATTGTGGTCGGCAGGGAGGGTTCTGTGGGGGCGCTCGTTTGTGGCCTTGGCCTTACTCGGGGCCTTGGGGCTGTTCGGCCAGGCAGCTTGGGGAACAACAACAACAACAACCAGAGATTGTATAAGATAACCTGGTTACCAGTATCTGTCATAAGTACCCCGAAACAATAACTAAGTACCCCTACGAACTGCCGCTGTTGTTGGTATATTTATATTTCATAGAAAACGCAGTTCCCAGGGCCAACTAATAGTATCCATAACCCCTCGGACTGATCACATAACTCTATCTTTTCCAGACTCATATACCACCCCATAGTTGCATTCCCCCGTAGCATTTGGCTAACGTATTCTACTGCCTTTTCACACTTCCATATCACACTGCAGCCTAATGCCACCCCCACACCCAGAGACCTTAGGGTCAAATTCCCCTATAGCCCCCCTGCACTCCTCCCCTCTCATTATAAGACCCCGCACTTCTCTACTCTTGTCCGACCTAGCCTCTCTCTCATACCTCTTGAA